>JAPPVO010000007.1:83402458-83809923 GCA_030407325.1 Camellia japonica
CTGATTTGGTCATTAAAATTTCATTGATTAACCAAAATTTCACTAAATCAAACTTGGTCATCGAAATTCACTAACTAACTGAAATTTCACTGACTTGTCTTAGGTTAGTGAAATTGCATCATTTTGTTTTTATTTTTTTTTATTTCATAGAATTTTGTATTCATCATGAATATTGTTTTACAAATCTTGAAGAAATGATTTTAAAAATACAAATTTTATAAATTAAAAAAAAAACAAAGATTTAAGGGTATTTGGGATGATCTAAGAGGTGTTTTGAGAAGATGGTTAAAAGTTGTCTTTTTAGTTTTTTTGGCTTTTTTATGTGAAAGGTGACGTGACCCAAAATCGGTTAAAAGTTGACTTTTGGCTTTTTTTTGTATGTTCCCAAATGGCCCCTAAATAATTTTATTTTTTTGACTTTTTACGAAAAGATGTGCAAACGAAGTAGAGAGGTGATGCGATCCCAAAAAAAAAAATAATAAAAAAAAAGGTGCTAATATAGGGGATGCCACGTAGTGTCTTAGATAAAAAAGTTATAGAATTTTCAAAATTTTAAATGAGTTAAAAAAGTTGTAGAATTTTGTCACCATGTGTTTTGGAGGACATAAATTAATACATAAATTAGTATTGTCCTCATATTTCTAAAAAAAATATATATTATTAGGGTACTTAAATTGAAGGCCAAAAACGAAAAAATTTCAAAAAATATGCAAAATTTGAAATGAGTGTTTTAGATTTCTTTATATTATAATTTACACCATGTCAAATTTAAATATATACCATAAAATTGGAAAAATATGAATTAAAGTATGAGATTGGACTGTCTCCAGTCCATATTCAGATAGGATAGTCCAGTTCGGCCCAATAGGTTCACTTTTGGGCCCTATTTCGATAATCTGAACTGTTTAAATTTTAGGATTCGTTGAGTATATTATTCTTGCAAAAAATAAGTCGATCGAATAACGGAAACTACGCATTTGAATCAATTTTGAATGAATGGTTTATTTTCTCACCGTCTAATTTTTTTTTTTATACAAAACTGTTGGTTTTTTTGGCTTTTGAAGGCTAGAAATGTAATTACAGTGTGCTAGCAACGATCAATAACTCTTACAAAAATAATAAATGTCAACCAATTAATCTGACAATTGCTTTAAAATTCTCTTAGCCCAATGAAGAGGACTTTTATTGGTGGCTTGTTTTAGGAGAAAATTCAGAAGTACTAATCAAAAGTAAAAGAAGGAGAGAACAGTGTTAGAATCGAATTTCATTAAGTAAACAAATGTTTACAATAGTACCTTCACACTTCCACAGCTTTGAAGGAATTTATAGCCATGAACAGACTAACTTAGAATTACTCCTAAGAAACTGAAATGCAGTGCGGAAAAATAAAGAACTTGAAAGTAAAGAATTGGAAAAATATAAAGTAAGTAAACTGATTTTTGAATCTGGTTCTGGGTCCTCTACTATCAGCTTTCTTCTCTATTTATAGGCCCTGGTAGTAACCATCGAAGTGCTTGATAACTGTCGAAGTGGATGATAACTGTTGAAGTAACCTCCATGATCATGGGACATGGCTCCAAGCATTTTGCCTTCACTACGCCATTTCTTGCAGTTGAGCTTCCCTCTTGAATTTGGATTTAAATCTTCAAGAATCGTTTAGCCACGACACCTTGCTCTTTTTGATTGTTCCAGTACTTCGTAGATCCATTGCCATTGATATGATTTGCTACATGTCCTCTAATGACTGGAGACCTTTACTAATTCCTCAAGTTACCCTTGATGAACGTGTCAGGCTGTGACTCACTGATACAAAATATATGGCCAACATTACCCCCCGCACTAATATAACAAATACTTGGTAATATTAGTGGGTCGATGCCCTACTACCCACGTTCTAGGGTGTGCATGGTAATTAATTGTTCTGGAAGTATAATCGCCTTCAAGCAACGTTTAAAACACTAAACTTCCCCTTGTGCTTGAACCTTACTTCCACTATCTGTGCAAACGAAGAGACTAATTCATCCTTGATTGCTAATCAAACATGTTCATTCATTGATCAAGCATGTGAAGAGGTTTTGCACAATGATGGCCGATCTCGAAAGAACTCTCATGCATTTATTAGCCATACCTATCATTCTCCATTTATACAAGTTATGGAGGTTTTTGCAGAATATACACCTTTAGAACAAAAACTTGCTCATATGGACTTCGAAGGCTCTTCATCTGTTCCAAAGGTCTCTGCTTGGGATAAGGCTGCCTCCTTCTCTACCAAAACTACTGGTTGGAATGCCTGGCCGAAACCAACCCAACCTCAAACAAGCGAATTCACCATAGATTTGTTGAATTCGATGACCCTACTTCGGTTCTTCCTTCTTCTCGTAGCTTAGTGTTATAATCCTATGTACCATTTGAGCACCTCCGCTGCCTTGAAGACAATTTACTATCCGCAAGGTATACCTCCACATTGCCAACCAAAATAGTGCGGAAGACTCCCCACTTAATCGAAGCTCTAGGACTGAGCCCCTCACACTTGGCTAAGAAGGCAAAACTAGGCTTTTTTGATTGGCTAGAGTGTGTGAATGAGCCCCAGTTTCCTTCTTCCTTTGGAGTGGACCCAGTTGCACCTCTCATTCCTTATAATCCTAACCGGATTGAGGAATTGAAGCTCACGCTCTTCAAGGACCAGCATTTCGCCCCTTATCAAGCCCCAGCTTTTCCCACTGCTTACCAGCAGTACAAAGCCCAAACTCTGCTTACTGCCTTCTCTCACCTATCCTTCGAAGTGCTTTGAGATGACACCCTTCACAGTAATATAGTCTCTCGAAGCCATACCCTCAATCTAGTGGCCCAAATATAACTTCATACCTTCCTGGACCAACTCCCTCTCTTTCTTAATTGCCATAAAAATGCATTGGCCACTGGTGAATTGTTGAAAGAAATCTCTACCACTCGTATTCAAACCCAATATGAAGCAAAGAATCTCCTTGAACAATATGAAGACTTCAAGAACCATGATTCAGCATACAGAGAGGATGCTGCTATGGATAGGATGGATGAGGTAGAGAAGGCATTGAAGCAAACAGAATTTGAGATGAAGGCCCAGCAGCTTTTTCACCAAATAAGGGCACACTAGCTAGAGAAGCCCCAATTAGATAGGATAGAGGAAAGGTTAGAGAGAGAACATGTATTCATTGAGTTTTGCTGGACTAAGTTCCATGACCTCATAACCTTTTCCATTCCTTATTTTTACGAAGTTGCAAATGTAACCAAATAGGCCCCTCAATGTAATCATTTATTTATTTAATAAATTATGGATTTCTTGCTTCCAATTACATGGTTTGTATTTGTTAATATGTATGACCTCAAACTCGTTCTTATATTAGCAGATACTAGTTTTGAAGTAACCCATTTATCCTAAAGCATAGTCAAGTGTTTTGAAGCACAATCCCCTTCCCTAAAAGGTAGTAAAATATTCCCTCGAAGGAAATTTCCTTTTTAGAAAATCCAAAAATGTGCTTTCAAAACCTCTGAAATTAAAAAATGGGTTTATCTTTTCCAATTTCATGGTTTGTATTTGCTAATATACAAGCCTTTGATCTTAAAACTCATTAACATATTAGCAAATACTGGCTTCAAAGTAACTCATTCATTTTGAAGCCAGTCAAACACTCGAAGCACACTTTCTTTTCTTAAAAATGGATAAAATCGTCCTTCGAATTTTAGAAAGTCCAAAAATGTCCAAAACCTCGCAAGAAATATGACTTTAATTTTCTTTTGTATTTGCTAATATGCCTTATCTCAAAACTGGTAGCTATAAATATTCCTCGAAGGGAATTTTTTCTTTGTAGAAATATGAGAAGATGTTATTAAATGTACCTCTCAAATTACATGATAGGCTGTTTATCTTTTCCAATTTTCTGATGGTTTTTTGTATGTTGCTAGGATAGCTCTCAACCCTCATCTCAAACTGAATTAACATTTACAAATAGCAAATTCTAGTTCAAGCCACCCCATAGCCTTTGACTCAAATCTTAAACACAATCAAACATTTAGTATAAGCAATTCATTTGAGCCAAGTCAGCACTTCGAAGCATTCCTTCCTCAAAAGGTAGTAAAATATTTCCTTCGGAAGAAATTTTCTTGGTAGAAAGCCCCAAAATGTGCTTTCAAAACCTCTGAAATTAAAATATGGGTTTATCTTTTCAAATTTCATGGTTTGTACTTGCTAATATGCAAAAACTGGTTAACGTATAAGCAAATACTAGCTTCAAAGTAACCCATTCATTTAAAGCCAAGTCAAGCATTTTGAAGCACACTTTCCTTCCTCAAAAGGAAGTAAAATATTCTTTTGAAGGAAATTTTCTTGGTAGAAAGCCCAAAAATGTGCTTTCAAGACCTTTAAAATTAAAATATGGGCCCTAACTCCACATGGGTCAAATGAAGCTTAAATAGCTTAGAACTACTTGACTCGTTAGGTTAAATGGGCAAATTAGACAAGAAGGTATAAAGCCCTAATTCTTGTGCTCTTACCTATTCACTTGTCAATTTCTAACTCTTACTCTCACTCTTACTTCCCTCTGTGCTTACTTTAGCCCTTGCTCCTCCTACCCTTGCTATTGCTTCTTCAATATTTTCTTTTACTCTCACCAATGACTACCTCTACCTTTACAAACCTACTAGTTGTCGAACATCTTTGTCCCTCGGTGGCCTTAAGAAGATGGATAAACAAAGAAATAGCCAAATATAACGAAGGCCACAGTGCAATCGATGGAAGGTACTTCATCCTTCGCTATCACGCAAATGGTGAGTATATCCTTGGCCCTATCTTTACTGAGGCTCCTGCTGTAGTTCTCCCTTTGTACCCACGTTTGGAGGATCACTACTTTCTTTACGAAGGAAAATTCAACTGGGGGTTGGAGGGCCACTCGACCTTATCACTGCTGGCCTATATTGAAGACGAAATGAGAGGAATGGTATGATTGAGTCATTGAGGCTAGAGAACAAGATTTAGAGGACCTCTATATCCTTGATTTCCTTCGACTTTCCAGGTTTATAATTCCTAAGGATCCCTTCCTTATCCCAACTGCTCTTTATTTTTGGAATTCTGCTTTCAATTTCTTTCAATTTCGGTGTGGTATGATGGCCCCCACCATTTTTGATATGTGCCATCTTTTATGGCTCTCACCTATTGGTGACCCCTTTGGTCCTGATTACCCAGACCTTGCGGTTTTTTTCTCTACTCTTGCTTTGAATCCTTCTTACAGTGAGTTCATAGAAGCTGAGAATAATAAGGAATGTCCAGTGACCAATTGAGAATTCTTTTCTTTTTATTCTTTATTGGCTTTGTAAATTTCTTTTTTATACTTCATCCTAAAAATAATGCCTGAATTTATTCATCTTGTCAAGGCTCTGGCTTCAAAGAAGAGTATAGCCTTGGCTTCTTATGTTCTAGGCCATGTATATAGAGTTTGTTCCCAGTTTTGTGAAAGGTCTCTAGAACCCAATCAAGGAGGCCCTATTTGGGTTCTCTAACTCTGGCCTTTTGCTTAATTTACTGACTTCCATTCTCGCTGCTTAAAATTTTTGGTGCAAGAGCCCGCCACCTACAGAGAGAATTATGCCAGATTATCTTTGTACCCTTCCAATTTTGCTTATTATTTTTCCTACTCTCATAACTTGCCAGCCTTTATTTGACCTTCATTTTTTTGCCCCTTCGATGCTGACGTGAGGCCGACATGGTTAAGGGCCTTTTTGGTTGATGTGACCTATTCCAGGCCTATTTATAAGGAAATGTGGACCTTTATCTTAATTCCAAAGGAGCTCTTCATTGGCACTATAAACCCTAGGGCCTACAAGTGCATCGCCGAGGCTTATTGCCCTGCCCAACTTGCAAGGCAGTTTGGGCTTACCCAGGGGATCCCAGTCCCTCTCAGCAGCCTCTCCAATTCCGACCTTGATGCCAAAGATTTGAAGGTGCAAAAAACCAGGCTAAATGAAGCAATGGTCAAGTTTGTAAAGGACTTTTCTAGCTTCGAATTCGTGTCCTTCACTAGCCATGGTGGGGTCATGCAAAGATTTCAAGACTAGTGAATAGCCAACATGGAGGTGCAACTTGCCACTCCCACCCTAGACTTACTAAAAGAGCTGGATGTGCCAATCCATGGTAGGCAAGCCAAAACTAAGGGGGTTGGCATACCCATTGCTTCCACCCCTACTGTTTCAGTTCTTTCACTCAGAATTACTAGGGCTGCCACCAAGAAGGGTACATGCTTTACCTCTTTTTTTGACTTTCTTTCCTTCTTTTACACTTTTCTTAACCTTAGTGCTCATTTTATTGCTACAGGGGCTTTGCAGAAGGTCTCACCTCAGCGAGCACAGGCCCCTCTCACTCTGAAGGGAAACAACAGGAATTAAAGAAAAGAAAGGCCCCTCTCAAGCTTGAGCCTATAAAAGTGTTACTTGGGGTTCCTTTAGAGGAAGATGAAGAAGAGAAAGAAGAGTCTCCTAAAAAGGAGGAAGAAGCCCATCTCACCTATTGCTGAACTTATTATGGATTTTACGCATGAAGCAGTAGCCAAGGCAGTAGAGAAGGAATGGGCCAAGGAGGTCATTGTGTTCCAGAGGTAAGAGAAAAAGAGGCAATAGAGAATCTCAAGTGAGGAGGCTACTACTGCTGAGGCAGTACAAAAAGTGGCTGTAAGGAAAAGTAGAACTGTTGAACATCACACTCTTTACAGTTCTCCAGCTGCCACCACTTGTAGACACCCCATTTTGACCGGCCCTAAGACTTGGGCATTTTATTTTGACCAACCTCACCCATTTTGGCCATCACTAATATTTTGGTAATTTGTAGTGTTTTGTAATTTTTTATATGTGTATTAAATTAGGTGTGTGCGTATCTTTAGTGTGTTTTATAAATGATAACTATTTTTAAACAAAACAAAAGAAAAAAAATATATATATAAATAAAAGAAAATTGAAAACAAAATATATATATATAAATAATAAAACAAAAAAATAAAAAAATAGAAAATAAAAAAAAAAAAAAAAAAACAAAATGGGCGGTGGCTTTTATGAAGTGGGTTTAGATGGTGGAGGCACTATGTTTTAAAAACAAAAAGGGGCGTGGGTTGATTTCAAAGATAGGGGTTTGGTGGGTGGTCTTACAGCAAAGAAAAAAAAAAGGGAAAGAGTGATTGGTGTGCATAATGATAAAAAGAGGGGAGCAAGTTAGTGGCCAGCCAAAAGAAAAGGAAAAAAAGAAGAGGCCTGTTCAATTAGTGAATTTGAGTGGGGTTGTTGAGAGAAATAAAATACAAGAAAGGAGGTTTTAGTGAAGGAGGTGGAAAGGAGAAGATCCACTCAATCTCTCTCTCTCATAGAACTTAAGAGACCTATTTCTAAAGACAATGGGGGGCAGGAGAGACTAGACACGGTGGTTGAGGGAAGAAGAAATACATGGGTTAGAGAGGAGGAGAGAAACATGGGGGTTCAGTGAGAGGAGAATCGGTAACACACTCTGAGAACCCACACACACACTTCTCCCTCTCCCTCGGCAAACCATGCATGAGCATACACCCAACACAACTCATCAAGCATCACTCATGCATGCACATCACCATGCACACACCGCTTCTCCATGAACACACACACACCATCACCACCGTGGCCACCCGATCACACCACACGTCCCAACCCACCTGGTCTCACCATCTCGGCAACACACACTGATTCACTCACACCCAAACCCAGCATCCAAGACCACCTCTCTCCCCCTCTCTCGGCCCATCACCAACCCAGCCACACCACCTTGGCAGCATCACCTTCTTCACCATGCACACTCACGCACCCACCATCTCGGCTCTCTCTCTCTTCCCTCTCTCTCACGGGGATCACCACCATCCATGCACAACCCAGCAGCTCTCTCACCTCTCTCTCTCTCTAGGACACACCACGCACGGGTTAATCTCCTTCTCGGCATCTCTCTCTCTCTACCATGCACCAACACACACAGCCACACCCTACACGGCAGACTCCACCGCTGCCACCATGCATACCATCACTCCCTCTCCTCTCTCTAAACCCACACAACACATGCATATACATGGACCTTTCTCTCTACCGTGGCCATCCCAAGCACCACCCCACACCACCATCATCCCTCTCTCTCTACCGAGCCACCCTCCTCACACAGCACACCACAACTAACAGACCCAGCCACCATGATCACCCACCACCCCACACCATGCATGCACGTACACTAGACACCATCACTGCCACACACCATAAAACACACACCCACACCATCACCAGCGGCATGCACGGCACCAAGCATGGCTCTCTCTCTCTCTACCTCTCTCTCTCCCTCAAACCCAACTCACTCTCTCTCTCACTAGAGACCCAAGCCATTCTCTCTCTCTCTCTCTCTACAAAGAAACCTACCAACGTTTCTCTCTCTAGAGAGATACCCTCTCTCTCTCTCTAGACTCCCATGCATAACCCACCCCTGTTTGAGTAAATAGTTTGTGAGAAATTTTGAAGAGGTTCTGAAGAGGAGATTTCAAATCCGTTCCTTGGATTGCCGTTTGAATCTGGAAAATGTGAATAGTTCGGGACATGCGAAAAGGAGTGAAATGTGCCAGTGATGCAGTTCTTTATTTTATTTTTATTTTGAGTGTTGTGAGGTTGTATTTTTATTTTATTTTTCTCTCCTCTCTCCCTCATTCGGATCTGTAATATTTAAAGTGTTGTAATAATTCCCCCCACCCCGCTTCTTTCTATCCCGTTCTTTATCGCTTTCCCTAACTGTGTGTATGTATATATTTTGACATGCCATGCATATTCCTGCTTTACATCCATGATCCATGCATAAGATTTGGCTAAAGTTGCATCTTTATGCTTCAATTGATTATCCCATGATTCTGTGTGCTATCGGATGTTTTAAGATGATTCACATGCCATATTCTAGAAGCCAAATCTTTAGTGCATCTCATGAGTGAATTGCATTAGGATTCTGTATATAAGATCATGCATATTTTACTAACTTTTGTTTTGTAGTTGTTCGAGGGACGTCGGTCAATCTGTGAGTTTTTATGCTTTAGCATATCATTTGTGTGTGTTTTTCTTACTATGTGTTAGTATTCTACCATGAGGCTACTTGCTTACTTGATAAACTGTATGAATGCCTGTGGATGAAGGCTTGTTGTTTGAATTGGAATAATTCAATAAATGTACGTTTTAAGCCCACTTTGCAGTGGCAAATTCACAAACTTTAAGCCCACTTGAAGTGGCAAATTCAAACCCTTTTTGAAAAACAAACATAAAGTTGAATTGTTCCAATTTGAGCAAACTAGTCTATACTTGTATGCTTCACATAGTAAATTTTAGGATTTACTAAAATAATCAGAACATGAACATATAAAGAAAATAAAAGTCATATCATGGTTTAGTAGAGGCCGATCTTTTGATCGGGTGAGTGGGGGTGCTCATTATTGACCTTCCCCTCTCATACCTAAGGTTCCGAGCCAAGCATCCTTGGTTACGACGAACAGTGGCCTTGGCACCGAGTCATGGGTTTCCTAATTTCCCAAAATATTAGGTGGCGACTCTGAGTTCTGATGACGCAGTCCATTTTTGACAAAATTGCAAATAAAATGGATTTTCAATAAAAGTTGCCAAAATCTGGACTCTCGTCTACGTTTCACATTGCACTCGTGAAACATTGAGATCAAAGAGATTTCGGGAGTCCGAACTGTTTAACGCGCGCGGGTACCCCCCCGGGTATGTTACACCACTACAACTGCTGGTAATCCTCTTCAGCTCTTTATGATCCCCTTTGTGTTTTACATCCTTTATGCTAGCATTGCCCTTTCACTTCTTTCTTTTGAAATGCAGCAGCAACTAGCCTGTCCTTCTCCTATCCAATGCCAGCATCTTTTTCTCTAGAGGGGATTGAAAGACCACCTTTGAGCCCCACAAAATTGGCGACCTTAAAGGGAAAAGGAAAAGCATACACTAGAGCATGAGTTATACCTCACTCATTAGTCCATTGAACAATAAGGTGTTTTGAAAAGGCTTAAGAATTGCATTAATTTGCATTTGAATGTCAATATGAGATAACTTTTGAAAATGTGTATATATGAAAGTGTGCATACAATGTATTTGTTATAATATAGGTTTTACATAGATAATGGTGAGAACAAGAGGGAATGAATTGGAGGAGTCTATCTCTAACCGTCTTGATCGGATGGAAAGAATGATGTATGATATGGTTGAGAGCCTGAGACAAAAAGAGCAATGGCAGCAACAATAACCACCACCCTCACCTCCGATGCCTGCACCACTGAAACAAGATCATCAAACAGATGACCGAACCATTGCTCTCACTAAAGAATTCAAAAAGATGAAGCCGCCCTTGTCCCATGAGGGAATTGATTCGCTAAAGGCTAAGGCTTGGGTATTGGGAATCGAGAAACTATTTGAAGTGTTTCCATGCACAGAGACACAAAAGGTATTGCTAACCACCTTTACTATTGAAGATGAAGCAAGAAGGTGGTGGATGTTAGTGCGAGATACCAACAGGGGAATTAGCTGGGTTCAGTTCTTAGAGATTTTCTAGGAGAAGTACTTCTCGCAGTGTGTTCGAGATAGGAAAGTAATAGAGTTTGAACAGTTGAAACAAGGAAATAAATCAGTGGCAGCGTATGTGTCATGACCCGAACCCGTCCCCAAGGATTAAGGACATAACCGGCCAATAATCCTGAGATTACCTACGGCCTCAAACCAAACCGAACATAACTCGTTAGAGTAAAGGGGCCAAACGGAAGTAAAATTTAAAACTTTGTCCATAGAGCTGTGCTTACATGGCACGTCATGACAAACCATACACATACATGTTAATAACTCACTTCAGAAAATATAGTAGCATAAGGTTCTGTACAGACAGGATCATTTAAGTCTAAGTCAACCCATGAAAACTATATACAACAGATTCAAAGTCTTCGCCAACATGACAAAATATAAATACATAACAAAAGGGCGAAGACGAGTCTCGTGCGTGAGACGCAAGGGCTGACTCTTCAAAACCTTGGTTGTTCCACACAGACTTCACTGAGGCTGGGTCTGGACCTCTCTTGGCTCACCTACAAACACATGAATGAGCGTGAGCGAAAGCCCAGTGAATAATATCAATTGAAGAAGATGCATTGGAACAATATACATCAGACGGCCTTAGGCCCAATTCATATTTCTATCTAGTATATAAATAGCTATAGATCAAGTGACTTCGGTTCCAAACACTTCGGACGGCCTCGGGCCCAATCCATTCATGTCAAACTGGCCTTTGGCCCATTCCTCTTTCATTCATGTTAGATTGGCCTTTGGCCCATTCATTCTTTCATTCAGATCATACTGGCCTCTGGTCCATTCATTTTATCATTCAGATCGTACTGGCCTCTGGCCCATTCATTCTATCATTCAGATCGTACTGGCCTCTGGCCCATTCATTCTATCGTTCAAATCATACTGGCCTCTGGCCCATTCATTCATTTATGTCAGACTGGCCTTCGGCCCATTCATTCATTCATTCGTGTCAAACTGGCCTTTGGCCCATTCATACTTTCATGTCAAACTGGCCTTTGGCCCATTCATTTGGCATAGCAAACATTGTCCACCAATCAAATTAACAAACTTATAAACTTACATAGAAGTAAGCAATTGGACAACAACATATTTCAGATATCTTTGTCAAGATATTACTCACAGTGATCGGTTGGTTGATTTGCCTTGGAGCTTGACCCTACACATCACATAACACATACGGGTCACAAATCATTCAATCCGTTCTTTAATTTACATATTCCTCTTTAGGCTTTATTCTTATCCTTTTAATTCATTTATAATGCTTAATGCATGCCTAAGAGTACTTAGAAGTGAAAGAGAACCGAAAACGAAACACAGAATGCACTTTTAAAATTTTCAGAAACAGGGTCCCCGCTCGAGCGTGGACTTCCCCACTCGAGCGGACCCATGAGGCCTGCAAAAGTACTGGTTATGTCAATTTTATGCTCGAGCTCGAAGTCTGGCGCTCGAGCTAGAAGTCTGGCACTCGAGCGGAAGGCCTCACTACATGGCTCCCCGCTCGAGCGTGAATTTCCCTGCTTGAGCGAACATCCATGTCTACAAAAATACTGGGAACACGAATTTCCCGCTCGAGCAGCACTTCCCCCGCTCGAGCGGACATCATAAATTCTGGGTTTTCCAGAATGGTTCTTGAGCTCAAATTCATCATTCCAACCAACATTTCTTGCATATTATGGCTCAAACTTCATATATACATGTACTCACATGGTACAAACACCAAATTACAACACAATGAAGCTCAATTCCTTGAATTACCTACATGCATGTTCCAAATTACACCAAACTTTTCCCATCATAACAATTCCATGTATTTCAAACTTATATTCTCATGGAGGGTACATGCATGTGGAACACAACTCTATTCTCAACTTAGATGATGAAGAGATGGTCAAAAACATGAGCTTCAACTAAAAACTTACATGGATCATACATTTTGTGCTCAAACATGCAAATTCAAAGCAATTACACACATGCATGCATACATTGACCTTCAATTCAACATGATCAAGTCAATTTCATTTCAATTCTTACTCTTGATTACCCAACTAGCTTGAATACACAATTTAAAACTTATACTTTTGAATTCATGCTCACTTGCTTACCTAGAGGTTCAATTCTTCTAATCTATAGCAAATTCTTGAGTAATCTTCAAGATTTCCAAGCTTCTTGAGCAAACCCTCAATTCCCTACACTCTCTCCCTCTAATTCGGCTCTCTCACACTCAAGAGCCCAAAATCAGCCAAAATGAATAAAAAAGAGAGAGATTGAGTGTATATGGCCCTTTATATAGCCCTACTAAGTCAATTTATCAATATTAAATAATTGAGCACTTAATTAATCGTTTTGAATCTAATTATTTTGATTCGAATCAATTTTCAATTAAATTTCACTGTGGGCTCTAAAAATTACGCTAATCACAATGGCATAATCAATTTCGGGTTTCGTGGCCGATAAGGCCTTCAATTTAATTTCCAAAGCAGATAATCAAACAGATATTCCTACGGTGAACAAATAAAAATTCAAAACCACATATTTTCGCATAATGGCACACAAAATCATATCAAACACACAATCACATTTATAATAAGGACCAATTAGCATAATACGGAACAGGGTTATCACAGTCTTCCTCCCTTTAGGAAGTTTGGTCCTCCAAACTTATTTTACCTTCGTCGGGAAATAAATGTGGATAGCGTAGTCGCATTTCCTCCTCTTTTTCCCACGTGGCATCCGTTCCATAGTGTTCTTTCCATTTCACTTTCACTATTGGGATGGACTTGCTCCTCAGTTGTTTCACTTGCCGGTCAACGATTCGCTTCGGCCATTCGGCGTACTCCATATTTTCATCAATAGCTACCCGGTGATAATCAATCACATGAAATGGGTCTCGGAGGTAACCCCTCAACATCGACACATAAAACACATTATGGATTTGTTCAAATCCAGAATCTGAAACGGCCCAATGTAACGGGGCGACAACTTGCCCTTCTTTCCAAACCTGACTTGGCCTTTCATTGGAGACACACAGATAAACACATGGTCACCAACCTCATACTCGAGAGGTCTTCTCCGAACATCTGCATAATTCTTTTGTCGGTCCTGAGCTGTTTTGAGCCTTTGCCGAATAGTTTTGATCTTTTCAGAAGTGTCTTGCACAATTTCAGGCCCTAGTAAAGCTCTATCCTCGACCTCTGTCCAACAAATTGGTGATCTACACCTTCTACCATACAAAGCCTCGTATGGTGCCATACCGATGCTGGAGTGGAAGCTGTTATTGTATGCAAACTCTACAAGCGGCAAATAGTCTTCCTAACTCCCCTGAAAATCCAAAGCACACATCCGAAGCATATCTTTCAAAGTTTGTATTGTTCATTCTGATTGCCCATCTATCTGTGGGTGGAATGTAGTACTAAATCTCAGTTTGGTCCCCATAGCTTCCTGCAAACTTTTCCACAATCTAGATACAAATTTCGGATCTCTATCCGACACAATAGATACCGGAACTCCGTGTAAACGGACAATCTCATCAACATATATTGTAGCAAATCTATAAGCATTAAATGTAGTTCTAACTGGTAGAAAATGTGCAGATTTAGTCAGTCTATCAACTACAATCCAAATAGAATCCATACCTCGAGGAGTCCGATGTAGGCCAACAACGAAATCCATAGTCACGTGCTCCCACTTCCATTCAGGAATAGAGAGAGGTTGAAGTAGACCACCTGGTTTTTGATGTTCAGCTTTAACTTGCTGACATTGGAGACACTTGGATACATATTCTGCAATTTCTTTCTTCATTTTAGGCCACCAATAGCTTTGTTTCAAATCCCGATACATTTTATTGTTGCCCGGATGCATAGCAAACACTGATTTATGGGCTTCATCTAAAACCCTTTTCTTTAGTTCCGGAATATCTGGGATACACATTCGGTTTCGAAATCTCAACACTTCACCTTCAATGCTGAACTCTGTTTTGGGACTTGTCTCAAATTCATCAATCACTTTCTTGAGGAATTTATCCTCTTTTTGTTTTTGTTTAATTTCCTCAATGATTATCGGTTCAGCTGAAATAGCGGCTATCAATGTGCCTTGTTCACACAATACCACTTCAATTTCAGACTTCTCAAAATCTTGCAAGATCTCTTTCTGTTCAGTAAGCAAACAAGCCATACTCCCCATTGATTTTCTGCTCAAGGCATCAGCAACTATATTAGCTTTCCCGGGGTGATACTGGATCTCAAGATCATAGTCTTTTATCAGTTCAAGCCATCTCCTCTGACGTATGTTCAACTCTTTCTGCGTAAATAAGTATTTCGGACTTTTGTGGTCTGTGTAGACTTCACATTTTTCCCCATACAAATAATGCCGCCAAATTTTCAAAGCAAAAACAACCGTGGCCAACTCTGAGTCATGTGTTGGGTAGTTCTTCTCGTGTGGTCTCAACTGTCGGGAGGCGTAAGCAATAACCCTTCCGTTCTGCATTAGTATAAAACCCAAACCTTTATAACATGCATCACTGTAAATCACAAAATTTTCCATACCTGTGGGCAATGTCAATACTGGTGCAGTGGTCAGTCTCGTTTTCAATTCATGAAAGGCAGATTCTCTTTCGTCATTCCATTCAAATGGTTGCCCCTTGCGTGTCAGTTGGGTAAGAGGTACAGCTATTTTTGAGAAATCCTTCACAAATCTCTTGTAATACCCAGCTAAGCCCATAAAACTGCGAACTTCTGTTACATTTGTCGGTGTAGGCCAATTCACAATTGCCTCTATTTTCTGTGGGTCCACTGAAATTCCTTCCATGTTGATCACATGCCCTAAGAAAACAACTTCATCCAACCAAAACTCACATTTCTTTAGTTTAGCAAATAATTTCCTTTCCCTAAGTATTTGTAGGACAGTTCTCAAATGATGTTCATGTTCAAGTCTATTCTTGGAGTATATCAAAATGTCATCAATAAAAACCACAACAAATTCGTCAAGGTAGGTTTTAAAAATTCGGTTCATTAAGTCCAGAAACGCTGCCGGAGCATTAGTCACCCCAAATGGCATAACAAGAAATTCAAAATGACCATACCTCGTTTTGAATGCGGTTTTCTCCACATCTTCTGCCTTTACTTTCAGCTGGTGGTATCCGGATCTCAAATCAATTTTGGAAAACATTTGCGAGCCCTGCAACTGGTCAAACAGGTCATCAATACGGGGTAGGGGACATTTATTCTTTATGGTTACCTTGTTCAGTTCTCGATAGTCAATACACAAACGTAGGGTTCCATCTTTCTTTTTGACAAACAATACAGGTGCACCCCATGGCGAAGTGCTAGGTCGGATAAATCCTTTGTTAAGCAGGTCTTGCAACTGTTCTTTCAATTCTTTCATTTCAGTAGCAGCCATTCTGTAGGGAGCTTTAGAAATAGGTTGGGTGCCTGGCATAGTCTCAATCGTAAACTCTATTTCCCTGTCCACCAATTCCCCTGGTAGTTCATTTGGAAACACATCTGGAAATTTTCTAACAATAGGGATATCATTTAATTCAACATTTACAGATTGTTCAGACAACACATAACACAAATAACCTTGGCACCCTTTCCTGATCAGTTTGCATGCCTTCATTGCAGATATTAAATAAGGTGGAGGTACTATCCCGTTACCCACAAACACAATTTCCTCATGTTCTGGTGGTCTAAACACAACCCATTTTGTTACACAATCAATGGTGGCACAATATTTAGTTAACCAGTCCATGCCCAGAATTATATCAAAATGCCTAAAGTTCAGGGGTAACAAGTCCACATATAAAATGGCATTCCCAATACGCATGTCACAAAAACAATATACAGATCCACACAACACAGATTCCCCAGATGGAGCAGATACACATAGCAGATATGACAATAATTCTAGAGGTCTACTCTGTCTAGATGCAAATGCACATGTCACAAAAGAGTGTGTTGATCCGGAGTCAATTAACACAAAAGCATCCTGATTACATAGAGAAATAGTACCTGAGACAACTGTATTGGCATTCCGTGCATCGCCCGGAACAAGTGCAAAAACTCTCCCCTGTCTCATGGTATCTCTGGTGGTAGTAGATCTCATGGTATTGCTCGGCTTCGAGATTGATGCAGTGGAGCTAGCAGCTATCTTTCCACTATTCTAATTATAATCTCGGGCCATGTGCCCTTGTTTACCACATTTAAAATAGGCTCCCGACACACGGTAACAAACCCCACGGTGCCTTTTGCTACAATTATTGCACAAGGGAGATGTGTCTCGGGAAGAATTCGAAGTATTTGAGGAGCCCGTGTTTTGCTTTTTCGAAAATTTCTTCTTTGAGAAGAAGCCTTGCCTTTTGTTGCCTTTCTAGTCAGTTGTTGACTTAGTTTGTCTAGCTATGTTAGCTTCCGATATGATGGCCCGGTCTAGCACCCCAATATAGGTTTCTAGCTTCAAGACATTTACCCTTTCCAAAATGTCGCTTCGAAACCCACCTTCAAAATGCCTCGCTTTCTTATAGTCAATGTCAATCACATGCCGTGCAAACCTGGCCAATTCGGTGAATTTGGCCTCATACTCAGCTACGGTCATACTATCTTGCCTAAGTTCCATGAACTCTAAAAGTTTCCTGTCCCGGACACACTGCGGGAAGTACTTGTCATAGAAAATCTCCAAAAATTTCACCCTGTCAACATCTTTATGATTTTCTCGCATTAACATCCACCATCTTCTTGCTTCATTCTCTAGCATAAAAGTGGCTAGAAGCACTTTCTGAGTCTCTGAACACAGAAACACTTCAAACAATTTTTCGATGCCGAGAACCCATGCTTCGGCTTTCAACGGATCTAATCCACCATGGAATTGTGGTGGTTTCATTTTCTCAAACTCTTTGGTGAGAGCTATTATCTGATCATGATTTTGATTATCTAGCACGGGTGGTGCCGGAGATGGGCGTGGAGGATGTGGCTGCTGCCACTGTTGTTGCCACTCTTGTTGTTGCCTCAATGTTTCTGCCATTTCCTGAATCAATCTCTCCATTTTATCCATTCTGGCAGTAAAGGACTCTTCTATCTCATCACCTCTTGTTCTCACCATCTGATTAAACTTGCATTATACTTTATACAAAAGATTCACAAGTATGCATATAACAAGGAGCATACATATTCAAATAATTTGCAATACAAGCAAATCATAAACTTATAACACATAATCGTTCATATGGAAACATTTAAGCGTATTCTAGATGCTTTCAGATTCATACTTATCACATGAATGCATCCTAGATCTTTTCTAGATGCTTATTGCTCTTTTGGACAAGTGTGTGAGTTATTAACTCGTGCTCTGATACCACTCTGTCATGACCCGAACCCACCCCCAAGGGTTAAGGACATAACCGGCCAGTAATCCTGAGATTACCTACGGCCTCAAACCAAACCGGACATAATTGGTCAGAGTAAAGGGGCCAAACGGAAGCAAAATTTAAAACTTTGTCCATAGAGCTGTGCTTACAAGGCACGTCATGACAAACCATACACATACATGTTAATAACTCACTTCAAAAAATATAGTAGCATAAGGTTCTATACAGACAGGATCATTTAAGTCTAAGTCAACCCATGAAAACTATATACAACAGATTCAAAGTCTTCGCCAACATGACAAAATATAAATACATAACAAAAGGGCGAAGACGAGTCTCGTGCGTGAGACGCAAGGGCTGACTCTTCAAAACCTTGGTTGTTCCACACAGACTTCACTGAGGCTGGGTCTGGACCTCTCTTGGCTCACCTACAAACACATGAATGAGCGTGAGCGAAAGCCCAGTGAATAATATCAATTGAAGAAGATGCATTGGAACAATATACATCGGACGGCCTTAGGCCCAATTCATATTTCTATCTAGTATATAAATAGCTATAGATCAAGTGACTTCGGTTCCAAACACTTCGGACGGCCTCGGGCCCAATCCATTCATGTCAAACTGGCTTTTGGCCCATTCGTCTTTCATTCATGTCAGACTGGCCTATGGTCCATTCATTCTTTCATTCAGATCATACTGGCCTCTGGTCCATTCATTTTATCATTCAGATCATACTGGCCTCTGGTCCATTCATTCTATCGTTCAAATCATACTGGCCTCTGGCCCATTCATTCATTTATGTTAGACTGGCCTTCGGCCCATTCATTCATTCATTTGTGTCAAACTGGCCTTTGGCCCCATTCATTTGGCATAGCAAACATTGTCCACCAATCAAATTAACAAACTTATAAACTTACATAGAAGTAAGCAACTGGACAACAACATATTTTAGATATCTTTGTCAAGATATTACTCACACTGATCGGTTGGTTGATTTGCCCTGGAGCTTGACCCTACACATCACATAACACATACGGGTCACAAATGATTCAATCCGTTCTTTAATTCACATATTCCTCTTTAGGCTTTATTCTTATCCCTTTAATTCATTTATAATGCTTAATGCATGCCTAAGAGTACTTAGAAGTGAAAGAGAACAGAAAACGAAACACAGAATGCACTTTCAAAATTTTCAGAAACAGGGTCCCCGCTCGAGCGGACCCATGAGGCCTGCAAAAGTACTGGTTATGTCAATTTTACGCTCGAGCTCGAAGTCTGGCGCTCGAGCGGAAGGCCTCACTACATGGCTCCCCGCTCGAGCGTGAATTTCCCCGCTCGAGCGGACATCCATGTCTGCAAAAATACTGGGAACACGAATTTCCTGCTCGAGCGGCACTTCCCCCGCTCGAGCGGACATCATAAATTCTGGGTTTTCCAGAATGGTTCTTGAGCTCAAATTCATCATTCCAACCAACATTTCTTGCATATTATGGCTCAAACTTCATATATACATGTACTCACATGGTACAAACACCAAATTACAACACAATGAAGCTCAATTCCTTGAATTACCTACATGCATGTTCCAAATTACACCAAGCTTTTTCCCATCATAACAATTCCATGTATTTCAAACTTATATTCTCATGGAGGGTACATGCATGTGGAACACAACCTCTATTCTCAACTTAGATGATGAAGAGATGGTCAAAAACATGAGCTTCAACTAAAAACTTACATGGATCATACATTTTGTGCTCAAACATGCAAATTCAAAGCAATTACACACATGCATGCATACATTGACCTTCAATTCAACATGATCAACTCAATTTCATTTCAATTCTTACTCTTGATTACCCAACTAGCTTGAATACACAATTTACAACTTATACTTTTGAATTCATGCTCACTTGCTTACCTAGAGGTTCAATTCTTCCAATCCATAGGAAATTCTTGAGTAATCTTCAAGATTTCCAAGCTTCTTGAGCACCCTCAATTCCCTACACTCTCTCCCTCTAATTCGGCTCTCTCACACTCAAGAGCCCAAAATCAGCCAAAATGAATAAAAAAGAGAGAGATTGAGTGTATATGGCCCTTTATATAGCCCCACTAAGTCAATTTATCAATATTAAATAATTGAGCACTTAATTAATCGTTCTGAATCTAATTATTTTGATTCGAATCAATTTTCAATTAAATTTCACCATAGGTTCTAAAAATTACGCTTATCACAATGGTGTAATCGATTTCGGTTTTCGTGGCCGATAAGGCCTTCAATTTAATTTCCAAAGCAGATAATCAAACAGATATTCCTACGGTAAATAGATAGAAATTCAAAACCACATATTTTCGCATAATGGCACACCAAATCATATCAAACACATAATCACGTTTATAATAAGGACCAATTAGCATAATACGGAACAGGGTTATCACAGTATGAGGCCCAGCTTGTTGAATTAGCACGGTTTGCATTGCACATGGTTAACACAGACTATAAAAGGCCAGAAAATTTGAAGGAGGTCTTTGTGATGTAATTCTTGATAGAATTAATGTGTTGAAACTACCCAAATATGTTGATATTTTAGACAGAGCTCTCATGGAAGAGACAAATCTGGCTACCCGTGACAGAAATTTTGAGTGAAAAGCTAAAAGATACAATTGGAATGTGAACAAAGGGACAGCCTCAACAACAACTAAGAAAGCAAGGTTGGGAAATTCAGGCAGTTCAAGTCAGAGTGGTAATTCAGGACACATAGCAAGGGAATGTCCACAATTCCGACTACTACAAGGGATAATCAGAGACAGAAGGGTTTTTGCTCTTGTACTAGGAGATACTCAAAATGCAGAAGTTATAGTCTCAAGTACACTCTCTATTTGTGGACAGTATGCGTATGTTTTGATTGATTCATGATCTACTCACTCTTTTGTTTCTATGAAATTTGTGCCTAGATTGAATAGACTGTTGGAAACTTTGAGATATCTACTATGTGTATCATCACCGTTAGGGAGATCTATGCTATGTTCAACTGTTTACCTTGCATGTGAAATCTTGCTTTAGAATGCCACATTATATGTTGATTTGTTGCCCTTAGATATGACTCATTTTGACATTATCTTGGATATAGACTGGTTATCTAAATATTATGCAACCATTGATTGTACATCTAAACTGTCATGACCCAAACCCGCCCCCGTAGGTTAAGGACATAACCGGCCAGTAATCATGAGATTACCTACGGCCTCAAACCAAAACAAATGTATTTTAACAGAGTTAATGGGGGCCAAACGGAAGCAGTTCAAACTTTGTCCATAGAGCTGTGCTTACATGGCACATCCAAACAACCAGACATATATACGTTAATAACTCACAAAGGAAAAATAGTACCATAAAGTTTTGTACAGACAGGATCATATAAGTCCAAGTCAACCCCTCAAAACTATATACAGGTATACACAAAGTCCTCGCCAGCATGACAAAATAAACAAGACAACAAAAGGGCGAAGACGGGTCTCATGCGTGAGACGTAAGGGCTGACTCTCCAAAACTTGGGTTGTTCCACACAGGCTTCACTGAGGCTGGGTCTGGACCTCTCTTGGCTCACCTACAAATACATGAATGAGTGTGAGCGATAGCCCAATGAATAATATCAAATACAGAAGTTATACAAACAATATGTAGAACAACATACTTCAAACGGCCTTGGGCCCAATTCATATTTCAATTTACGTATATACACAATTTAGGTCAAGTGACTACGATTCCAAACAAACTGGCCTTTGGCCCATTCAAACGTTCATTAGTGTCAAAATGGCCTTTGGCCCTTTCAGACTTTCATTTGTCTCAAAACGGCCTTTGGCCCATTCAGATGACAAACTGGCCTTTGGCCCATTCATTCGTTCATGTCAAAACGGCCTCTGGCCCATTCATTCTTGTCAAAACGGCCTCTGGCCCATTCTTTCATTCATATCAAACGTTTGTCCATCATTCAAACTGGCAAACTCATAAGGCTTATAAAGAAATAAGCAATTGGACAAATGATAAGTTTCAAATATCGATATTACTCACAGTGATCGGTTGGTTGGTTTGCCCTGGAGCTCGACCCTACACAATCCATGAACACAAAAGGGTCACAACAATTCAATCCGTTCTTAAATTCACATTTTCCTCTGTAGGCTTTATTCTTATCTCTTTAACTCAATTACAATGCTCAATGCATGCCTAAGAGTACTTAGAAGTGAAGGAGAATGGAAAACGAATCACAGAATGCATAAACAAAATTTCAAAAAACAGGGTCCCCGCTCGGGCGGACCCATGAGGTCTGCAAAAGTGCTGGATGCATCAAAATTACGCTCGAGCGTGTAGTCTGGTGCTCGAGCTGAAGGTCTGTCTACATAGCTCCCCGCTCGAGCGTGAACTTCCCCGCTCGAGCGGACGCCATGCCTACAAAAAGATGCTGGGAGCACGAAATTCACGCTTGAGCGGCGGTTTCCCCGCTCGAGCGGACATCAAATTTCTGGAAAATCCAGAACATGTTCTTGAGCTTCAACTTCGAATTCAAAGGCTCCAAATGCATGATTTTGACTCAAAACTTCATATATATGTGTACTAACATGGTACAAACACTAAATTACAACATTTTGAAGCTCAATGTCATAGATCAAACCCATGCATGGCTCATTTTCCACCAAATTCATTATTAGCATAACAACTTCATGCATTCAAAGCTTCTACTCCCATGGATTGTACATGCATGTGACATATAACCCTCATTCTCATCCCATATGATGAAAAGATGGTCAAATACATGGATTCCAACCAAAATTCAACATGAGTCATGTAATTCAAGCTCAAATATGCAATTTTCAAGACAATTATATACATGCATGCATATATAGTCTTCCAATTCAACAAAACCAACTCAATACATGCTCTTGATCACAAACAACCCTTGAACTTACAAGATCACAATTTCAAACTTACGAATTCAGGGTCAAGTGCTTACCTAGAGGTTCAATTCTTCACAATTTCTAGTTGAATCTCCAAGTTACTCAAGTTCCTCACTCAAATCTCCAATTGCTTCACCCTCTCTCTCTAGCCGACCCCTCTCTCTTTTCTTAGAGTTGAAATCAGCCCAAAATGTAACAAAGGAGAAGAGTTGAGGATGTAGTGCCTCTCTTAAAGTCCCACTAGTCACAATTATTTCAATATAAAACATTTGGCCACTTAATTCATTAATTTAATCTGGTCCGAATTAATTTTTCAATTAAATTTCACCGCAGGCTCTAAAAATTATGCCAATCACAATGGCGCGACCAATTTCGGTTTCGGTGGCCGATAGGGCCTTCAATTTGATTTCCAAAGCAGATGATCAAACAGATATTCCTACGGTGAACAGATAGAAATTCAAAACCACATATTTTCACATAATGGCACACAAAATTATATTAAACACATAATCATACTCACATTAAGGACCAATTAACATATTACGGAACAGGGATATCACATAAACATATGATATTCCAACTTTCAGGACAGAATGAATTTTATTTTAAGGGGAGAGGTGTAGTTCCCCCACCATACCTAGTTTCATAAAAGCACGTAAATTGATTAATAATGGTTGTCAGGGGTATTTTTGATATTCCAATTGTGAAAGACTTTTCTGATGTGTTTTGCCAGGACAATTAGTTGATAGATAAATTGAATTTGTGATTGATGTGATGCTTATTACTCAACCCATATCCAAGACTCGATATCGAATGTCAACTATTGAAATGAAAGAACTAAAAGTGCAGTTGCAATAATTACTTGATAAAGGGTTCATTTGACCAAGGATATCACCGTTGGGTGCACCTGTGTTGTTTGTGAAGAAGAAAGATGGGACACTTCATTTATGTATTGATTATCGGGAGCTCAACAAGGTAATTATTAAAAATAAATATCCTTTGCCTCGATTGATGATTTGCTTGATCAGTTACAGGGGGCTCAGGTATTTTCAAAGATTGACTTGAGATTGAGGATGCCACCAATTGAAAGTTAAGGCTGAAGACATAGAAAACTGTCTTCCGAACCATGTATGGACACTATGAATTTTTAGTTATGCCATTCGGAGTTACCAATGCACTTGCAGCTTTTATGGATTTGATGAACTGAATCTTTAAACCATTTATGGATGAGTTTGCTGTAGTTTTTATTGATGACATTTTGATTTATTCAAAGAATGGGGAAGAATATGAACAACACCTTAGAATAATTCTAACAAAACCTTAGAATAATTCTTCAAACACTAAGGGTAAACAACTGCTTGAGAAACAATTGCTTGAATTAGGTTACATTTTTGGGCATGTTATTAATAGAGAAGGGATATCTGTTGATCCACAAAAAATTGAGGCAATTGTTAACTGGCCTACTCCGACTAATGTAACAAAAATCGTAGTTTTATGGGTTTGGCAGGTTACTACCGGAGATTTGTTAGAGACTTCTCTAAAATTGATGTGCCATTGACAAAATTGACCTGAAAGGGAGAACCATTCATGTGGACTGATAAGAGGGAATCCGCATTTCAAGAATTGAAGACGAGGTTAACTACAACTCCAATTCTTACCTTACCATCTGGTACGGAAGGGTTTGTAATTTTCAGTGATGCATCTCATAGAAATTTGTGTTGTGTTTTAATGTAGAATGGCAAAGTAATTGCTTATGCATCCTGACAACTAAAACCACATGAAAAGAACTACTCAACACATGATTTAGAACTTGCTGCCGTTATATTGGCATTGAAAATTTGCTGCCACTATTTGTATGGGGCTAATGTGAAGTGTATACAGACCATAGAAGTTTAAAGTATTTCTTTACATAGAAAGAACTAAATATGCGACAAAGGTTTTGGCTTGAACTAATTAAAGATTTTGACTTGCAGATTCACTACCATCTGGGTAAAGGTAATACCGTAGTTGATGCATTGAACAGAAAGAGTACGGGACCCTCGGCTTGTCTGTTTACTGACTGAAAGGAGCTTTTGCAAGATCTAGACAGACTTGAGATAGAAGTTGTGTATTATGGGAAGGACAGTATTTTGGCCACAATGTCCACACAACCAGCCATTATTGAGGAAATTAAACAGAAACAAAGGGAAGATCAGTTCCTCAAGAAAGTGTGCGATGATTTTGAAACTAAGCCTAAACTGAGGTTCTCCACCGAAGAACAACTGTTGAAATTCGAAGGAAGACTTTGTATTTCTAATGATACAAAATTGAAAAGAATAATTTTAGAAGAGGCTCACCAGTCAATGTTTGCTATGCATCTGGAGAATACCAAAATGTACCAAGAATTGAAACAAGTGCACTAGTGGCCAAACATGCAAAAGGAAATTGCCAATTACAACTCCAAATGCCTCCAATGGCAACAAGTGAAAGTTGAACATCAGAAACCAATAGGTTTGCTTCAGTCTCTTCTTATTCCCGAATCGAAGTGGGAACCTATAACCATGAACTTAATTGTCGGTCTACCTCGAACACTTAGAGGTAAGAGTGTTATTTGGGTTATTGTTGATAGATTAACGAAATCTACTTAGAGATCTCTGATGTTGACCCAGGTGATGCCTTCGCTTGACTTATATGGTCCCTTCGTTATGCCTTTGGGCCCTTCGTCGCACTTTTGGATGTACCACATATAAATATGATTTGTGAACTTTGATACAACAAGTGCTCACTTATGTTTTTCTTTGAATTCATGTGATATGATTTTGTACAGTGATAGAAATCATTCATTTAACCTCTTTATACTAGTATTACTCACTGGGCTTTAGCTCTCCCCTGTCCTTTGTATATATGTATATATATGTTTGTGTAGGTGAGCAAATGGAGTGTCAAGTGTAAAGCAACCTCTGGAGTCCACCATTCAGTCAAGCCATTTTGGAAGTGCCTCCGCGATGGGGCGATCTTGGACTCGTTGGAGGCAAGTTATGTCAACCATATGGATCAAGTTACTTCGTTTTGTTTTCTTTTATTTTTGGAACTTGTTGTGTATGGATACTTTTGTACAAGTGTGCTAAGATGTTTTGATGTTCTATATGTCTATATCTATAAGAAGGTTGAAGTTTAAATTTAATACGGACTTTCATGTATGCTGTCATGACCCGAACCCGCCCCCAAGGGTTAAGGACATAACCGGTCAGTAATCTTAAGATTACCTACGGCCTCAAACCAAACCGGAAATAACTCGTCAGAGTAAAGGGGCCAAACGGAAGCAAAATTTAAAACTTTGTGTATAGAGCTGTGCTTACATGGCACGTCATGACAAACCATACACATACATGTTAATAACTCACTTTAGAAAATATAGTAGCATAAGGTTCTGTACAGACAGGATCATATAGTAGCATAAGGTTCTATATACAACAGATTCAAAGTCGTCGCCAACATGACAAAATATAAATACATAACAAAAGGGCGAAGACGAGTCTCGTGCGTGAGACACAAGAGCTGACTCTTCAAAACCTTGGTTGTTCTACACAGACTTCACTGAGGCTGGGTCTGGACCTCTCTTGGCTCACCTACAAACACATGAATGAGCGTGAGTGAAAGCCCAGTGAATAATATCAATTGAAGAAGATGCATTGGAACAATATACATCGGACGGCCTTAGGCCCAATTCATATTTCTATCTAGTATATAAATAGCTATAGATCAGGTGACTTCGGTGCCAAACACTTCGGACGGCCTCGGGCCCAATCCATTATGTCAAACTGGCCTTTGGCCCATTCGTCTTTCATTCATGTCAGACTGGCCTCTGGCCTATTCATTCTATCGTTCAGATCGTACTGGCCTCTGGCCCATTCATTCTATCGTTCAGATCGTACTGGCCTCTGGCCCATTCATTCTATCGTTCAAATCATACTGGCCACTGGCCTATTCATTCATTTATGTCAGACTGGCCTTCGGCCCATTCATCATTCGTGTCAAACTGGCCCTTGGCCCATTCATACTTTCATGTCAAACTGGCCTTTGGCCCATTCATTTGGCATAGCAAACATTGTCCACCAATCAAATTAACAAACTTATAAACTTACATAGAAATAAGCAATTGGACAACAACATATTTCAGATATCTTTGTCAAGATATTACTCACAGTGATCGGTTGGTTGATTTTCCCTGGAGTTTGACCCTACACATCACATAACACATACGGGTCACAAATGATTCAATCCGTTCTTTAATTCACATATTCCTCTTTAGGCTTTATTCTTATCATTTTAATTCATTTATAATGCTTAATGCATGTCTAAGAGTACTTAGAAGTGAAAGAGAACGGAAAATGAAACACAGAATGCACTTTCAAAATTTTCAGAAACACGGTCCCCGCTCGAGCGTGGACTTCCCCGCTCAATCGGACCCATGAGGCCTGCAAAAGTACTAGTTATGTCAATTTTATGCTCAAGCTCGAAGTCTGGCGCTCGAGCGGAAGGCCTCACTACATGGCTCCCCGCTCGAGCGGACATCCATGTCTGCAAAAATACTAGGAACATGAATTTCCCGCTCGATCGGCACTTCCCCCGCTCGAGCGGACATCATAATTTCTGGGTTTTCCAGAATGGTTCTTGAGCTCAAATTTATCATTCCAACTTACATTTCTTGCATATCATGGCTCAAACTTCATATATACATGTACTCACATGGTACAAACACCAAATTACAACACAATGAAGCTCAATTCCTTAAATTACCTACATGCATGTCCCAAATTACACCAAACTTGTTCCCATCATAACAATTCCATGTATTTCAAACTTATATTCTCATGGAGGGTACATGCATGTGGAACACAACTCCTATTCTCAACTTAGATGATGAAGAGATGGTCAAAAACATGAGCTTCAACTAAAAACTTACATGGATCATACATTTTGTGCTCAAACATGCAAATTCAAAGCAATTACACACATGCATGCATACATTGACCTTCAATTCAACATGATCAACTCAATTTCATTTCAATTCTTACTCTTGATTACCCAACTAGCTTGAATACCAATTTACAACTTATACTTTTGAATTCATGCTCACTTGCTTACCTAGAGGTTCAATTCTTCCAATCCATAGCAAATTCTTGAGTAATCTTCAAGATTTCCAAGCTTCTTGAGCAAACCCTCAATTCCCTACACTCTCTCCCTCTAATTTGGCTCTCTTACACTCAAGAGCCCAAAATCAGCCAAAATGAATAAAAAAGAGAGAGATTGAGTGTATATGGCCCTTTATATAGCCCCACTAAGTCAATTTATCAATATTAAATAATCGAGCACTTAGTTAATCGTTCTGAATATAATTATTTTGATTCGAATCAATTTTCAATTAAATTTCACCGTAGACTCTAAAAATTACGTTAATCACAATGGCGTAATCGATTTCGGGTTTTGTGGCCGATAAGGCCTTTAATTTAATTTCCAAAGCAGATAATCAAACAGATATTCCTACGGTGAACAGATGAAAATTCAAAACCACATATTTTTGCATAATGGCACACAAAATCATATCAAACACATAACCACATTTATAATAAGGACCAATTAGCATAATACGGAACAGGGTTATCACATATGCACTGCTCGATGTACATGTTTATATTTGTATATTGCTTCTGCAACGTCCCAATATCATCATTAGTATCAGTTTTCTCTTTAAGGCCGGAAGTAATCTGGGATTACTGGCCGGTCACGGCCTCTAGGGGCGGGTTCGAGTCGTGACAAGGGGAGTTAGGAAATCTGCTTACTGTTGGTAGAGTTTGCTTACAACAATAGTTTTCATTCTAGCATCGATATGGCACCGTATAAAGCCTTGTATGGCAGGAAATGTAGATCTCCAATCTGTTGGATAGAAGTTGGAGATAGAGTTTTGCTTGGTCTCGAGATTGTGCAAACGACCACCAAAAAGATTAAAGTCATTTAGCAAAGGCTTAAAACTGCACAAAGCTGACAAAAGAGTTATGTAGATCATAGAAGAAGCGCTCTTGAGTATGAAGCCAGTGATCATGTGTTCATTCATGTGATTCCAATGAGTGGCTTGTCAAGATTCAGCAAGAAGGGCAAGTTGTCACCCCGATATATTGGGCCATTTCAGATTTTGGAAAGGCTAGGTCCAGTTGCATTTGGAATTGCTCTACCGCCAGGGATGGAACCAGTGCATAATGTGTTCCACATATCGATGTTGAGGTGTTACCTCCGAGATTCGTTCCATGTTATTAATTATCATCGGATTGCTCTCGACGATAATATGGAATATAAAGAAAGGCCAATACAAATCATCGATCGACAAGTGAAACAACTGAGAACTAAAGTGGTTCCTATGGTTAAGATAGAATGGAAGAAACATTATGGTACTGTCATGACCCCAAACCGCCCCCGTGGGTTAAGGGCATAACAGGCCAGTAATCGTGAGATTACCTACGACCTCAAACCAAACCAAACGTATTTTAGCAGAGTTAAAGGGGGCCAAACGGAAGCAATTTAAAAACTTTGTCCTTAGAGCTGTGCTTACATGGCACGTCAAACAAGTCATACACATAAACATTAATAACTCACAACAGAATTAAAGTATCAAAAGTTCTGTGCAGACAGGATCATTCAAAACTATGTCGACTCGTGAAACCATATACAAGCATATACAAAGACTCCGCCAATATGACAACATAAAACAAAATGACAAAAAGGCGAAGGCGAGTC
Organism: Camellia japonica; assembly: GCA_030407325.1. Classification (NCBI taxonomy): domain Eukaryota; kingdom Viridiplantae; phylum Streptophyta; class Magnoliopsida; order Ericales; family Theaceae; genus Camellia; species Camellia japonica. The sequence goes on from JAPPVO010000007.1 coordinate 83,432,181, forward strand.
TCATGCGTAAGACACGTGGGCTGACTTTTCAAAACCCGGTTGTTCCGTACAAACTTCACTAGGGCTGGGTCTGGACCTCTCTTGGCTCACCTACAAACACATGAATGAGCGTGAGCGAAAGCCCAGTGAATAATATCAAATAAGGGAAATACATTGGAACATTATACATCAAGCGGCCTTTGGCCCAATTCATTCATGTCAAACTAGCCCTTGGCCCTTTTCGAATGTTTATATCAGACTGGCCTTTTTGGCCTTATCAAACTTTCGTATCAGACTAACCTTTCGGCCCTTTCAAACTTGTCTTATCAAACTGGCATTTAAGCCTTTCAAACTTGTCATATCAAACTGGCATTTAAGCCTTTCAAACTTGTCATCTCAAACTGGCATTTAAGCCTTTCAAACTTGTCATATCAAACTGGCATTTACGCCTTTTGTCATATCAAACTGGCATTTAAGCCTTTCAAACTTGTCATATCAAACTGGCATCTAAGCCTTTCAAACTTGTCATATCAAATTGGCATTTAAGCCTTTATATCAGACTGGCTCTTAGGCCTTTCGAACCTTCAGATCAAACTATGTCCACCATTCAAATCAATGAACTTTACAAGACTTACATAGAAGTAACAATTGGACAATAACATATGTCAGATATTACTCACAGTGATCGGCTTGTGGAGTTGCTCTGGAGCTTGACCCTACATACCACATAACACATATGGGTCACAATTAATAATCCGTTCTTTAATTCACACATTCCTCTTTAGACTCCATTCTTATCTCTTTAACTCAATTACAATGCTCAATACATGCCTAAGAATGCTTGCAAGTGAAAGAGAACGGAAAACGAAACACAGAACGAGCATACAAAATTTCAGAAAACAGGGTCCCCGCTCGAGCGGACCCCTCGAGGCCTGCAAAAGTACTGGATAGGTGAAATTTACGCTCGATCGTCCAATATGGCGTTCGAGCGGAAGGCCTCTCAACATAACTCCCCGCTCGAGCGTGAACTTACCCGCTCGAGCGGACGCCATGTCTGCAAAAAGTACTGGATGCCTCATTTTTACGCTCGAGCGTAAACTAGGACGCTCGAGTAGGACGCTCGAGCGTAAGTTCATCCTACAAGATCCCCGCTCGAGCGTGAACTTCCCCGCTAGAGCGGACACCATGCCTGCAAGAAAAAAAATACTGGGAGCTTGAAATCCCCGCTCGAGCGGCTATTCCCCCGCTCGAGAGGGCATCAAAATTCTGGGTTTCCCAGATTGTGTTCTTGAGCTCCAATTCAACTTTCAAACAACATTCCTTGTATGCAATGGCTCAAATATCACATATTCACATACTAACATGATGCCAATACCAAATTACAATATTAGGAAGCTCAATTTCTTGATCTATCTACATGCATGTCCCAAAATATTTCAAACTCATCACCAACATGCTCAAATTCAAACATTCAAGACTTATTCTCCCATGATTTGTACATACATGTGGGAGATGCCCAATATCCTCAACTTAATTGGTGAAGAGGTGGCCAAAACATGAGTTTCCATTAAAATCTCACATGGATTATACATATTTGTGCTTAATATGCAAATTTTAAAGCAATTTCTTACATGCATGCTCATATTGTCTTCCAATTCAACAAAACCAACTCACTACATACTCTAGATCACAAATAAATCTTCAACACACAAGGTTACACATTAAATTCATGAATTCAAGAACCATTGCTTACCTAGAGGCTCTATTCTTCCAATTTATGGTCAAATTTAGAGGTGGACTTCAAATTTCTAAGCCTTCAAGATCAAACTTTGATTCTCCTACACTTCTTCTCTCTCTAGTTCAGTTCTCTCTTCTTAGAGTTGAAAACCAGCCCAAAATGATATAAAAGAGGAGAATCAAATATAATAAGGCCCCCATAAGTTCCCACTCAACACATTATTTAATTATAAGGCAATTGGGCACTTAATTCATTAATTTAATCGATTTAATCCAACCCGAATCAATTTTCAATTCAATTTCACCGTAGGCTCTAAAAATTATGCCAATCACAATGGCGTAATCAATTTCGAGTTCTGTGGCCGGTAAGGCCTTCAATTTAATTTCCAAAACAGATAATCAAACAGGTATTCCTACGGTGAACAGATAGAAATTCAAAACCACATATATTCACATAATGGCACACAAAATCATGCTAAACACATAATCATACTCAAATTAAGGACCAATTAGCATACTACGGAACATGGGTATCACAGGTACGGAAGCAACTTGGGAGAAAGAAGATAAGATGAGGCAAAAGTATCCGGAGTTATTTTTGACATAAGGTAACGCAAGTTTGGAGGACCAAACTTCTTGAAGGGGGAAGACTGTGACAACCCCGTTACATATTATGCTTTTAATCATTGATTTTGAATGTTATTCAAGTGCTTAGTGAGAATTTGAATGCTAATTATGTGCTTAATATAATTTTTGAATTTATATTTGTTAGCCGTAGGAAAATTTGTTGTGATTTCTATTATAATCTGAAAAGGTCTTAATGGTGTCAGAAACCGAAATTGATTAGTTTAATATGAATGGCATAATTTTTAGAGTCTAATAAGAAATATAATTAAAATTTTGATTTGAATTAAATTAATTAGATTAAATCAATCTAATTAAGCCTTAGATTAATTAATCTAAGCTTTAATTACTTAGCTTAATCCTTAATTAGTTAATTAAGTTAATCTAGTCTATAAATATGAAGGAAGTGTTGATTTAGCTCATTATTCACTCAACAATTCTAAAATTTCATCTTAGAGAGAGAAAGAGCAAGTTTGAGAGAGAGAAACAAGAAAACTTGGAACATTGGTTAGGAGATTGTGGAATTGTGAGGGAGAGCTCAAAAATTGGCTAGAGAAAGCTTGATTCAAGAGCTTAGGTGAGCTTTTGAACCTTAATTCATGAGTTTAAGTTAACAAATATGTGTATTCAAGAAGTTATGAGATTAATCACAAGAGAATGGTCTAAAAATGAAGAATTTGGACCTAGATCATATGTGCATGAATAATTTTGTTGACTTTCGTCATTTTGAGCATAATATTGTTATCCATGTTTGAATTGAGGATCATATCATACATTCACTCAAGAATTAAGTTGTTTTGAAGCTAATCTGTATGTTTTGTAAGCTTTGGAAAGGAATTTGGAGTTAGATGTTACATGCATAATCATTTGAGTTTGAATTCATGAAGTTTGACCTTGAGTTTTGAGAGTTGGTTTTGTATCCATGTTTATAGAAGAGTTTTTAAGTATTTGAGAGGTTGTGTACAAGCCATGCAAGCTTTTGATTTGAACATACATGTTTTGAAGTTCAACCGTGTTCTTGAAAACTCAAAATTCGACCGCATCGCTCGAGCGACTGGAAAACCCAAAATTCGACCAAATCACTTGAGTGAACAAACTATCGCTCGAGCGCACATCTTTTACATCTAGTATTTTTGCAGACATTTGCAGTTGGCTTGAGCAACCAAGTTACCGCTCGAGTGATCGCCTTTTTATTTTGCATCTTGGCTCGAGCGATCATCAAGCCTAGATTCGGACAGTCCAGTACTTTTGCAGACCATGTGGTTCGCTCAAGCGACCAATGTTGCGCTCGAGTGAAGTGCTCTGTTTCAGCATATTTTGAAAAGACATATTTCTGATCACATATGTATTCTCATTCCTTTCTGAACATTATTAAGCATGAATTGAGCATCCTAGATGAATTAAAGAGTTAGAATGAAGTCTATGAGAATTGAATAAGTTAGAGAATGATTCAAATGAGCAATGTGATTCAATGTGTATATGTTTATGAATTGTGTAGGATCATCCGCAAGGACGTGTCAGCAACCGAATCACTGTGAGTAATATCTTAATAAAGATATTTTATTATTTACTCTATTTTCTGAATGTCCTAATGTGGTTAGTTTTTCTGAATCTATGATTTTACAAGTATGAATGAGTTTCTATCTACCTGATTAACATGATATCTGCAAATGTGTTTGATGAAACACAAATATATATGATGAACCTAAGGTCGTTCTGTATATTTGAAATGGATCCAAGGTTATTCTGTAAATTTGACAAGATGGACCCAAAGTCGTTCTGAATATCTAATAAGTTTGAATATTTGTTATGTGTTGACCCAATGGTGATTGTACAACTATAATTGATTTGACCTGAGGTCATTGTACCCGTGGTCGTTCGAACAAGTATGATCTATTCTGCTCTGTATCTCTGTATATGTTGGATCTAATGTCGTTCTGTCATGTATTGGACCTGAGCTGGTTCCGTTGTGATATGAAATTAATTTTTTTTGGGTGATATGAAATTAATATGATGAGAATGATTTTTACTTTTACATTAAATCTCATTCATATAACTTCTTTACTTTGATGTTATTCACTGGGCTTTCGCTCACTCTGTATTTATATGTATGTGGGTGAGTAGCGGGATGTCTAGTCCCAGTGAACCTGTGAAGTTTACTGAGTTTTGTGGAGTCAGCCAAAGATCGCCTTACGAATGAGGCTCTTGTCTTTTGATTTTTTGTTCTCTTTTGTTGGTCATGTTTGACCATGTCTCTATATAAGTTTTTGTTTTGAATGTTAATGACCTATGTATGATTTTGGACATGTGAAATCTCTTATCTATGTATGGGTGAGTTATTAATATATAAAAAGTTATTGTTTATGCCATTTGTGCACAACCACATTGGATAATTCTGTTTCCGCCTCTGACTCCATATAATTAAATATGATTTGATTACTATCTGGGACCGTATATAATCTCATGATTACTGGCCGATTATGATATAAATCTTTTGAGGATAGATTCGGATCATGACAGAGTCCAAATTTAAACCCATAAAAATAAAAAGAATAGAGATGAATACAAAGAGAAGCATCAAGTGAAGTTTATTCCTAACAAAAATGGCCCCATGGTTCATTGGGCTGATATTCCCATTTGTAAGAGATCTGCAACTGTGTCAGTCCATTTATGAGTAATGTATACAAAAAGGATTTGTTCTCCCCATTATCGAACCTGTAAAACTTGGTATAACGGAAATGATGTCTGTCATAACAATTATATCTTGCAAACGACATAAAATGAAATTTTGAATTCTTTATATGTTTAAAAGTTTCCAATGCCAGTTTGGAATTGAGTTTTTAAAACAATTTTTGAATTTTTGAGTTTTATTTTTATTTTTAAATGTATGATTTAAATATATTTAAAAAATAAAATCTTTATAAAAAAATTTAAAAAAATTCAATAAACATAAAAAAAATACAAAAATGTACAACAAAAATATGTGTTTAGTGAAATTTTTTTAAAAATTTCAAAAATTTTCTACTTTTTCAGTATATATTGAGATTAAGTGGATAAAAAAATGATTAATTTATTAAAAAACAATTCACTAAAAATCAAAAAATATGAATTAAAAACTCTTAAATTATTTTTGAAAACTGTAAAATCAAAATATTTAATGTTTTTTGAAATAATTGTTAAGGTAGGATAATGAAATCCAATTTTTCTCTCTCATATATAAGAAAATAGTGTAATTTTTTTTTTTTTTATTTTTAAGTACGTGTAGCATACTAGCATACTAGCATTATTGAATTATTTGGAGGTGAACTCAAGACTTAACTCCTTTACACCAACGACTCACATTCAAGTTCAGAAGACATCAACATCAAGACACGAGGTTAAGTCCAAAATATTATTTTATTTTTTTGAAATTTTTTAATTTTCAATCATGTGGGATTGTTGAAGATGTTTCAAACTTAATTGTTCCTTGTGTTCCTTGTCAAATTTGGCACAAGGTCTAGTTATAGTGAAATATGTCATGTCAACAAAGTTGCCATGAAACATTGTACATCTCTCAACGAAATTTTCAAAAGTAAAAAAAATTAAGAAATACCACAATTAACTCTACACAAAAAAAAAAAAAAAAAAAAAAAAGAGCAAAAATATAAATTTTATGACTTCGAATGGACCACGAAAAAAAAGAAAACGAAAATATAAGAAACAAATTTTCTTTTCTTTGTTTTTTTCTTTGTTTTTTTTTTTGTTTTTGGGCAGTGTTGGAAGAGTAATGGTTGAAAAATAGTGGTTGAAAGAATGATAATTAATCTAAGCAAAGCTAGTTGAGCCAAAGAATAGCAACCTGATCATTGGAAAAACATTGTTAAATTATTCCTCAAAAAAAAAAAAAAAAAAAAAAAAAAGAAAAAAAAGAAAAAAGAAAAAAAAAATTTGTTAAATTATAAATTTTTTATATGATTCATTCCTAAATATAACTTTAGCTATTGAATTTAGCTAGTGACCATTGGAACTTTAACACTAAAACTGATCCATGATAGCTAAGTTGATATGAATGTAGTTTTCTCTTTTTGTTTCACCTTCTTTTTTTCTCTCTTTTAAAGACTACTTATCGCCCAGAAACATCATCTACATAAATATAAAATTGTTGTTAAAAACAAAACAAAAAAGAAAAAAAAAGAAAAATATAGTTAGTGCTCGTTTGGCTAAGATTTTGGGACTAAAAAAGTACAAAAAGATAAAATAAGTTATATAAGCCAATAAGACAAAATATCACTTTTTACCCATAATCATTATACTTTTTCTCTTACAAAAGTCAAAAAAATCCCAAAACAAAAATCAAACGAGACTAAAAAAGTTGGCTATATTAGCCAATGTGCCATCGCCAACCCCAGCCTTTGGAAAATTACACTACTAGCTCTATATTCATAAGTATTTGTAAAATGTATCATTTGGATTGTCTCTTAATTTTTTCAAAATCTTTCTATTAATTTTATATTTCATTAATGTTTCACAATGTATAATGAGATGATTTCTAACTAATTCGTATGCTACTTAGCATCAATAAGATTTACTTAATTTTATTTATAGAAAAGATGTATGTCATTTCTTTTTATTTTTATTTCAAAAATAAAAAGTACACTTACATTTTATTTACTAGACATTGTCAACCAACAAAATAGCTTTACTAATATTTCACAAGTTTAGAAAAGAATTAAAAAGAAAAAAAAAAAAACTTATTAGATTTATTTGTTTGTTTTTTTCTCATAAAGTAATTTTTTCACAAACATCATGTGAGAAATTACTCTCTATGAGTAATGTACCATTTCTTTTTTCCCTTTTCTTTTTTCACATAATCACATTGGTCTCCCTAGACATAATTTCTCTTTTAGGAAAATGTTTAAAACCCATAAAAAAGCTTTCACAATGTGACCTACAATGATGTGACATGATACATATAAACTTTTAGTTTGTTATTCCTCAATTGTGTAGAGTCTATCTCTCTTGTTACATCATTGTGGATTAAATTAAGGATTCAAATTGTGAGTCTCCAATACTAGTATTTTGTTTCCGCCGATGAATATAGTGTCCATTCCTTGATTCTATTCTTCTAAAACTCACCGTTGACATTTAAATTTTGAAAATTTTCTTAGATACTTGTAAGATATCACGTGACATTATTCCCCCACGTCACACAAACTTATAGAATCAAAATAAAAAACAAATAAACAAAATAATAGCAGGATGCTAAGAAAAATGAAGTGTAGATTAAGTGTAGAAGAATGAAGTTTAGATTAAATGATCACATCATTTAAGTGTCCATAACAACTTCAGCAGAGACAAGAGCTTGTTTTCATCCCATACTCTTGCTAGCATACCACTCATAATTAAAAACAAACTAGCAAACTTGTTGAACCCTCAATCCTTAATAAGCATGTCTCGAACAAAGATACAATTTGCAAATTCACTGGTGTGGCTGGCATCAAAGAAGAGATATTGACATCTGTTGTCACATGGTGTAGAGTTTGGGATGCAAGCTAGTTCCCCATCAACATAGGCTCCGCAACACGGATCTTTTACATCTGTAAACCCTACACAACACAACACACATGCAGGAGACGAAAATAGCTACTTTACGGCGAAATGATGTTAAAAAATATTAAAAAAAAAAGAAAAAAAAAAATAATAATGACCAGAAATCAATTATTTGTCAATTGAAAAAATTATAAAAAGAAAAACAGTTACCATATTTTTCAGTGTCTGTCAATATATCTTGAAGAAGATCATGGCTGTTGGCCAGAGTGAGGGTAGCATCAGGATATTCATCCTGGATATTTTTTAGTGTCTGAGGAAGTTGAGAGTTGTATGGCATGATATTTTGATTCATCTGTTCATCGCACTGCCCATTTCCTGTCTTGTTTATCACCGACGGCAAGCATCCCAGAGGACCTATGTTGTTCACCACTAGATTTCTAGCTCCAATGTTATATAGTGTCTTGCAATAATGAAAACATTAAAGGATGGTTAGGTTAGACTCTAACCCAATCCATAGCCATGGAAGCTATCATCTTTCACACTTAAATTACAGTTAATCATCGATTAATAGCAATAATATAGTGTTAAAAATGAACAATCTGATTTGAATGCAATTAGTTAAAAGTTTACCTGCAAACACCATCGAAACTGGATTAAGAGAGAATTTGCAAAATATTCAGGGTCGTGGTGGTTGTTAAAGTTTAAGATGTAGTCATTGGCCCCCATGGAGATGAAAAATATGGAATTTGCAAGATACTCTGCGAGCTCTTGTGGATCTTCAATCATACATGGCAGATCTTCCTGGACAGTCCTGTTAAATGCCTCAATCTGTGTTTGCAAACTCCAGCAATCATACTGAGAAACCAAGAGGAATTAAACTAGGGAGAGGTCCATAGTGGACTGGAGCATGCTGTTAGACATGTGGGGCTCACCATGGATCCCATTTTGATTATTCGAACCGTTGAATATGTAGAACTCGTCGAGTACTTCATGTGTGAAAATTATCACGTTGATTGGATATCGGTAATCCTTTGATCGGAATATATTTTTGTCAATGGTAATATGATTTTAAAAATAAAATTATTAACAAAAATATATTCCGATCAAGAGGCTACCTATATATCTGATTAATGTATTTTTTGCAGGTATGAAGTACTCGAAGAACTCTACATAATAAAAAATTCAGATTATCAAAACGAAACCCGTGGTGAACCCACGAATCCCACAACACACTCCAATCCACTATGTGGATTGCAGAAAAACCTCTCCCATAAAGTAACGTTAACAATGGTTGGGTAAATTGTAAATATATACATATATTAAAAACAAAAAGTCTAAAAAAAAAATACAGATTTAGAGAATTCACAAGAAGCAAGAAAAGTTGCAAATATTTCACCCCGGTTGGTTTGGTGTTGGGGAAGATACCACATCCAGCAGAAGCATAATTGATGCCGTCCATGGTAGTCTTCCTTTGTGCTTCCGTCAAATTCAAATACGGAGGGGGTAGTGAAAGATTATATAATATCGCTTCACGAATCACATCACAACACAGAAAATTGAATTTAAAACATTTACTACTTAAAATGAGAATAAAACCAAACCAAACGGAAGAGTAATATAATACCAATGAAATCAGCAATAGTTTTTCCGTTGGTAAAACGGCCAGTGGGGGTGTTGCTGAAATCAATGCCATAAGGCAAATAATTAGCCCTCACGGCCTTGTGGATGTAATTGTTGTTGCCGGCATCAACGGTCGAGTCCCCAAACACGTAGAGAGCAGCAACCGAGTTGGAAATCGGAATGGCTGAAAAGCATGATGAATCAAACTTAGAACTTTCATCGGAATTGGCAGAGAGAAAGAGAAGAAAGAGAAACACAGGGGTAAGTGCACCCATGCCAATCTATGGTGGGGAAAAATAGAAGAGAATGTGAAGAAAATGGAACAAGATGGGTCTGGTATTTATAGACTGGCAGATAGTCTATAAACCCCAAAACAGATATGAGAAATTGAATTTTAGAATACTACAAGAAATTAAATTTTTTGCCAACTAAAATTTTGGTTGCAAAAAAGTGTTTTTTTAATCAGCATAAGTACTTTTGTGACAAAAAATTTTGTTCGCTAATACATGTGGTTCTGGAAAGTAAATCATGACTAAAAAAAATTATTAATCGAATTAATTGACAAAAACAAGTATTTGACGACTAAACTTTTGGCCGTTTGAACATATAACTACTGTGACTAAATGATTAAAAACAAATATTTGGTGACTAAACTTTTGATTGTTGAACATATAACTACCGCACTAAATCATTTGGTAGCTAAAAAGTTAGTCGCTAAAAGTATTGTTTCTCCGATAAAAAATGTTTGTGAGAGTAACAATATTTTGAAATCGGACTAGACAAGCTGGTTGAACCGTCGATCAATCTAAAAGTTTAGTCCAGGTATGGTTCAACTAAATCGGTTGGGCTCCCATTTTGCCAAATGGCAAGCAAATATGCGAAATTATGTTGCTTGGTAGAATTGGGCATAGAACCAGATCGAAGTAGCTTGACAAATAACTACCATACCATATTCAACTTTTATTTATATTTGATAAATATATATCTATATTACATTTTCTTTCAATCATTAATATAATTGATGTATTTTATATATAATAAATATATTTATGTAATTGTAAATTTATCTTAAATTTTTTTTAAAAATTAAATCAATGTATCCTAATTCTTATGTTATTGTTAAATAAATTTTAATATATTTATAAAATAATTATGACGTTATGGTTTAATTCCAGTTTGGCTCAACAGTTGAACTAGTGATCTCCCCACCTGATCCCTTTTCCGGTTCTCTTACCAACCTGATTGTTAAAACATTAGCGAGTACTGAAACACCGACTAACATATAAAATCAATTTTAATCATTCAATGTATTTTCTAGCCTTTTTTTTTGTTTTTTTTTTGGGTTTAACTGGACAATTGCTTGCAACAATATCACAAATCCATAATTATCTACCCAGAATTTGCCCAGAAACAATAATCAATGGTTCAAATTCATTTCATTAGTAAACACCATACTTCATCAATTTAATTTCCACCATACATACTCATTTTGAGTAAAATCTAGATCCTTAATTCTAGGATCCCAAACTTTTCCATTGCTCAGTAGCCATTTACTGCACTAAAAGTGTATTAACCTAGAAAATAACTTAGAATTTAAGAAAATATTTAAGATCCACAAACAAGTCTCACATGTGTATCTATAATATTGTGATATTATACGGGCCAATTTTTAATTTGATATACATCTAATAATATAGGGCCCCTCCCTCTTACCACATCATTGTAAATAAATTTATAGATTAAAAGTGTAGGTATGTAACATTTCTCTAGAATTTAAACCCTATATTTAAATTGATAGGGCCCCTTCCTCTTACCACATCATTGTACATTTCACTAAATCAGACTTGGTCATCGAAATTTCACTAACTAACTGAAATTTCACTGACTTGTCTTAGGTTAGTGAAATTGCGTCATTTTTTTATTTTATAAAATTTTGTATTCATCATGAATATTGTTTTACAAATCTTGATGAAATGATTTCAAAAATACAAATTTTATAAATTTTAAAAAAACAGAGATTTAAGGTTATTTGGGATGACCTAAGGGGTGTTTTGAGAAGATGGTTAAAAGCTGATTTTTTAGTTTTTTTTGGCTTTTTTTATGTGAGAGGTGACATGACCCAAGATGAGTTAAAAGCTGGCTTTTGGCTTTTGTGGTGGCCAAGTATATGGATTATTATTTTCTATTATTTATGATTAAGTGCTCGTCAGATGGCCGAATACAAGTCGGCCATACCGAGTCAGACAAGTGGAGAAGTCGAGTACGAACAAGTTATGGTGGCCGTAAGAGCCGACTATACTCTTTTATATACGGAAGGCCCAGGGATAGAATCACAGCCTAGGAAGCAGTGGGTCCATGGATGGCCCCTAGAGAGATCATTATAAAAGGAAGACATGCTCAAGGAAAAGGGGTCGAGAAAAAAGTAATAGAGAGATGATTAAGAGGTTCTGTTTGGACGAAAGAGTATTTCAAAATCCATTTCACCACAATTGGCGTCGTCTGTGGGAATACTTAAGCACGTTCATGACAGACGTCACCGACGATCCTCCGTTCGTAGCAAACGATGTTACACCAAGTGTTACACCAAGAACCATGTTTGGTCCGAAGAATATCATCGCTCGAAGAGCCTTGAATTTCGATCCAGTGGTTCAATCTTCACCCTCAACCTCCATATAGGAAGCCATGCAGACAATCATGAATCAAGCAAAACGAAACGAACAGTGTTTGGAAGAGATAGTGGCTGACAATGAGCACTTACGCAAAGAGCTGGCTCTAGAGTTAGCCAAATCTTAACAGACTACACCATATCACGAGCGGAGCCGGTCGCCCGAACAGTATAAGGAAACTCAACGACGTTGGCATCAAAAATACGATGGCAACAGCACCTTCGACTCATCAGTTCAGGAACTTATGAAAAAGGGACATGTTGGTGTGTCCAGCTCATCTGAGGGAAGTTCATATGTGCGACATAGACAAGGAAAGAAAGATGGTTCAGACGGGGAAGACAGGCACGATACTTTCTGCACGCCCCAAACCCGCCCCTAAAAGTTAGGGCATGATCACTTCAGAAACGGACATCAAATTTGATATATACAACATATGGGGCCTGAATGGAAGCATTTAATAACATAAAATAGTATGACATAACATCCATCGAGCTCACACTTATATGCTAGGATCTCAATGTGCCATTTAGCAGTACCTTATGTGATAGACAGATATACAAAAAGTAGGTATTCACTTGAACACATATAAACATATATACAGATCCAGCCCCGTACGAGGGGGTGTAGCAAAAGTGTTATAGATGCATAGTCACATTAGACAAAAGACTGGAGACCAAAGCTAAGGGTTGTGGGAGGAACTCCACAAAACGCATAGACTTCACCAACAGCTGGGACACGGTGAAGTTGCCAAAAGGAAGCAACCCAAGCTGAACTAAGACCGACCTTCGGGTTGATTGCCTACAGAGACATACATAACTTAATGTGAGCGGCTCAGTGAATAATAGTACTTAAACAATTTAACGATTAACTTGAATTACAATGTATATGTACAAGTGCAGAGAACATATAGTTAACCTTATCCTGTAATTATTTCTAGAATGGCCTTGGGCCCAAACTTCATACAGAGTGGCTTCAAGCTTAGTATCACATAGAGCAGAACGGCCATAGGCCTAACAGATTACACAGAACGGCCATAGGCCTAACGGATTACACAGAACGGCCATAGGCCTAACGGATTACACAGAACGGCCACGGGCCCAGATATTAACAGATCGGCTTTAAGCCCAGATACTAGCAGATTGGCTTTAAGACCAGATATTAACAGATTGGCTTTAAGCCCAGTTCATATATGTATGGACCCATGAGGTGTCTCGCACGGATTCTAGAGGTGACTCACACTGCAGCACTTAGTTTCGTGCAACACTTTGTTCCATACTAGAAATCAATAGGTCTTAAAGACCGAACAATTCATATCATGTCATAGCATAAACGAAACAGATAAACAAAACAGAATAATCCCAGATTCATAAGAATACCGTCACACAATAGTGTACATAAATTACCCCATGGTTTATTACAAATTGACCTAATCATCTTACGTATATCAGAACATTAACAATACTCATTGACAGAAGACACATGTATCATTACAATAAGATCAATAGGGACAGAACAATTCACCACATAACGGTCTCGACCCATCATTGGCAAAATAGAATGATTCCAGATACATAAGCATCATTGTTCCATTTGTTCACCATGAATCAATAAAGTTAACTTATAGATAACAGAATGTTAATAATACCTATTAACAGTAAGCAAAACGTACTACTAGAGTACTATCCTTAGTTCTATCCGATTATTCATTTTGATGATTCACCATAGAATATTCAAAACGTTATGTTCCTAGTAGGTGAGGTTTATATTCCCAATTCTTTTCTGTCAATAAATTTCATGATATCAATTCTCAAATACAGAAACACAGAAGAAATCGTCCCTTTAAGCTGACAGTTCACATCTTTCCATAATAGAGGTCACTTTCTATCATAACGAAGATATTCTCGACTATGCTCATCTCTAGACCAATCTAGTTTTGATAGTTCACATGCCATTCTCATCCGGAGACATAGGCGATTTACAGGTAACAGAGCATTAATGATAACCAGTAACAGTAAACGAAATATAATACTATAAGACTATTACTCACAGTGCTGTAGTGGAGCGTTAGTTCCTTCCGGACGGTGACCTTGAGCTTAATTTTCTTAAATTCTTCTCAATTCCAATTTTCTTTGTTGGTGAAGCTTTCCTCTTGATCCTTTCTCTCCAACTCTCTTCTTCTCTAATTCTCTTACCCAGGAGATATTTTGGGAAATGGCTTCTAAGTCAAATATATAAAGAACATAGATATGTATCTAAAGGTGAGTAAAGACGAAATTTAATCAGTTTAATCATTCCAAATTGAAATTTCACAGAAAATCATATTATGACTTAAAAATCGTGCCGATCTCAAATGTAAAATCGATTTCAGATTATTAAGCTTCTAAGGCTTCCAATTTCTGATCCAAGCATTATAATTGTAACAGATTTTTCCCCTACTAAACAGATATGAATCTATATTCACAAGATTCACTCAATTAAACTTCGCTTCACACGAAATTTCACAATAAGCATATAAATGCACAGAATAGGGGACTGAAAGTATACCAGAAAACATATACGAGGGTCGGGTTATTACACTCTCCCCCCCTTAAATAAGTTTGGTCCCTCAAGCTTGTTTTACCATGTAACAGATTAGAAATCCCAGTCTCACATCATTGTCCAATTCTGTTATAGATGTTCACATAATTCCTCAGTTAGAACAATTCACAGGTTAACCCGATATTTATCACAGTTATTCCAAAATTCTCAACATAATAAGCATCTCCTAGTTTTATCCAACTAGTCGCTTCGATGTCTATTTCAAGCATGTAGAATAAAAGAAAACAACTCCATATATTTATTTCATAGGATCCTGTATCGAATAAGATAAGACTACCAGAGTCCATTGTAGGGCATTTAAGGCACAAAATTCTCAGTAGGCAGGGTTTATAATCACAATATTTTCCTGTCGATAAGTTGCATAGCGTCAATTCTCAAATACAGAAATACGGTAGATACTGTTTCCTTAAGCACATAATTCACATATTCCCATAGCATACATTAATTTCAATCTCAATAAATAAAAAAATGTTCTTTACTATGTTCATAACCAAATCGACCCAGTATTAATAGTTCATATGCAAATCTCATTACTTGGTAAATTACATATTATAAGTCACTTACACATGAATTGTTAACTAAAGTTATATATCGTTTTAAAAAAAAATCAATTATGTAATTAGATCCAAATTTGATGATACATATTTAAATCAGACATTAGAGTCGACTAAGCAAGGGTCCGCCTAATAAACAAGGTATTCTTCATTCTAGCAGTCACAATTAAGTCGCTTCGGTATGTAGCCATTAGCCTCACACCTTATTCCTAATATTCCTCTATTTCCGAGAGCAGATCAAAGTCATACCATTATATTGGTTCAAAATCATATGTAATAATTCTCAACAAGGTCAGAGCGATAGGAAGAAGAATCCCAATAAACATCATTAATTCCTCATAGCATTACTTCTAAGTATAGTAGCATAAAGAGAACCATGCTCCGAATCAACAGTCTCAATAATATGAAAGCAAGTACCCTACCGTTTGCAACTCATACAGATATATCACTATAGGCACTACCGTCATAAGTTTGAATCTGAGCAATAGATACCAATACAACGATCATCATTCCGAGCAGAGGGGGTCATTCAAAGATAAAGTCAGAAATCAAGTTCAGAATTGTATTTAGTTAATCAGTTATAACAGTAGGGTACCACAACCTCCCTTATTGAGCATTCCTCTCGTTACGATAAAAGTCATTCAATTTCCCCCATTTTTTTTTCATTTCAACATTTTGTGACTCAGATGATTCCTCCTTTTCCAACTGTAGGTCACAAGATCGACCACATCATTCTGCATTCATAGTTTAAAATACAGTGAACTTCAGACAGCCATACAGAAATCATAAATCCCGATTACTTTCTATATGTAGGTGCCACTAGGTCCGTTATAGAATCATAAATCCCATTACTTATACAGTAATCGCAATTATCACATCCATTTGTTTCTATTAGAGGTCACAATGTCATGCAGAACAATTTACATTTAGTCTCCAAACATGCAATGGAGAACGAGTTTGCGATACCCCACATTTGCATATTTACACAGAAATATATCACAGAAATGATTTCTTAATCTTAGGTCTTTAGTTCTTATGGTAAATTATCAGATTATCAATCATTTAGTTCCGATTCCAAATTAGTCAATAATTACTTATCTTTTTACGAGTATAATATGAGCGGACACATAGTATGGGGGGTCCTTCATGTCACTAAACTAGTCCATATAAAAAAAATATCCCGATTACAGATTACAGTTTACACATAAACATAACAGATTACAGATTCCCATAAGCAAGTCCTGATTACACATAAACAAAACTTATTAGACACTATCAACAATTCCCTCGGCTCATGAAATCATATTAATTATAGCTTGTTTCGAGATCATAGTTCATAGTGCTTGACCAAATTGGTTCAAGGTTAACAACCAAATTCCCAAACATAACTAATATGTACGTCATTCCCTTATTTCGTATAAACCATCAGTAGGGAACAAGGTCACAATCAATTACCTCGTTACACAATTACAAGGAGAGTCACTATATGTATAACTTCTTATCACAGCTGGTCATTTTCAACACAATACAAAGCGTCATGCAAAACTTATTTTATCAAAATATCTAAATACAATAACTTCTCAACTCACAGGTCTAAACATTGCTATAGTAAGGAAGACGTGGCTATGTTACAAAAAGTAAACATTGCATATATCATTTTATTTAATCACTAAATCTTAAGAATATTTAATATTTAAAGTGTAAGCAATCCATCTAAACAGATGCTAGAAGGCACAATCATATCGTCATCGTTCCCCGCAGGTAGCTATCAATCCAAAAATAACAACCGATAACACACATTCCACCTAACCACGTGCGTGTAAATTAACTTACCATTCAGCTCGAATTCTTACCACACTTCCACCGTGCAACTCCGTTGATCTGATTCCACCTGCATGCCTTACATTGTCCACCAACAATTTTCCTTTTCATTCTGTCTAACCAGGCGGAGGTAGAATCCTCCGGGTCTTCCGCCTGTATGCTCACTATGTTCTACTTAACAATCAATCACAATACACACGAAGGATATACAATAGACATGAACAGTAACCATTGCGGTTAGCGAATATCATATGTACAGATATCGTTGCTATCAATCTTTTTCATATGCACTAAAGATGTTATGCATGATGCCTAAGTCTTTGCTAGACATCCTAAAGCTCAATGGATTCGTGTGTGAGATAGCAACTCGTGCTCTGATACCATTTGTCACGCCCCAAACCCGCCCCTAAAAGTTAGGGCATGATCACTTCAGAAACGGACATCAAATTCGATATATACAACATATGGGCCTGAGCGGAAGCATTTAATAACATAAAATAGTATGACATAACATCCATTAAGCTCACATTTATATGTCAGGATCTCAATGTGCCATTTAGCAGTACCTTATGTGATAGACAGATATATAAAAAGTAGGTATTCACTTGAACACATATAAACATATATACAGATCCAACCCCGTACGAGGGGTGTAGCAAAAGTGTTACACATGCATAGTCACATTAGACAAAAGACTGGAGACCAAAGCTAAGGGTTGTGGGCGGAACTCCACAAAACACATTGACTTTACCAATAGCTGGGACACGGTGAAGTTGCCAAAAGGAAGCAACCCAAGCTGAACTAAGACCGACCTCCGAGTTGATTGCCTACAGAGACAGACATAACATAATGTGAGCGGCTCAGTGAATAATAGTACTTAAACAATTTAACGATTAACTTGAATTACAATGTATATGTACAAGTGCAGAGAACATATAGTTAACCTTATCTTGTAATTATTTCCAGAATGGCCTTGGGCCCAAACTTCATACAGAGTGGCTTCAAGCTTAGTATCACATAGAGCAGAATGGCCATAGGCCTAACAGATTACACAGAACGGCCATAGGCCTAACGGATTACACAGAACGGCCATAGGCCTAACAGATTACACAGAACCACCATAGGCCTAATAGATTACACAGAACGGCCACGGGCCCAGATATTAACAGATCGGCTTTAAGCCCAGATACTAGCAGATTGGCTTTAAGCCTAGATATTAACAGATTGGCTTTAAGCCCAGTTCATATATGTATGGACCCAAGAGGTGTCTCGCACGGATTCTAGAGGTGACTCACACTGTAGCACTTAGTTCCGTACAACACTTTGTTCCATACCAGAAATCAATAGGTCTTAAAGACCGAACAATTCATATCATGTCATAGCATAAACTAAACGGATAAACAGAACAGAATAATTCAGATTCATAAGAATATCGTCACACAATAGTGTACATAAACTACCCCATGGTTTATTATAAATTGACCTAATCGTCTTACGTATATCAGAACATTAACAATACTCATTGACAGAAGACACATGTATCATTACAATAAGATCAATAGGGACAAAACAATTCACCACATAACGGTCTCGACCCATCATTGGCAAAATAGAATGATTCCAGATACATAAGCATCATTGTTCCATTTGTTCACCATGAATCAATAAACTTAACTTACAGATAACCGAACGTTAATAATACCTATTAACAGTAAGCAAAACGTACTACTACAGTACTATCCATAGTTCTATCCGATTATTCATTTTGATGATTCACCATAGAATATTCAAAACGTTATGTTCCTAGTAGGTGAGGTTTATATTCCCAATTCTTTTCTGTCAATAAATTTCATGGTATCAATTCTCAAATACAGAAACACAGAAGAAATCGTCCCTTTAAGCATACAGTTCACATCTTTCCATAACAGAGGTCACTTTCTATCATAACGAAGATATTCTCGACTACGCTCATCTCTAGACCAATCCAGTTTTGATAGTTCACATGCCATTCTCATCCGGAGACATAGGCGATTTACAGGTAACAGAGCATTAATGATAACCAGTAACAGTAAACGAAATATAGTACTATAAGACTATTACTCACAGTGCTGTAGTGGAGCGTTAGTTCCTCCCGGACGGTGACCTTGAGCTTAATTTTCTTAAATTCTTCTCAATTCCAATTTTCTTGGTTGGTGAAGCTTCCCTCTTGATCCTTTCTCTCCAACTCTCTTCTTCTCTAATTCTCTCACCCTGGAGATATTTTGGGAAATGGTCTCTTAGTCAAATATATAAAGAACATAGATATATATCTAAAGGTGAGTAAAGACGAAATTTAATCAGTTTAATCATTCCATATGAAAATTTCACAGAAAATCATATTAGACTTAAAAATCATGCCGATCTCAAATGTGAAATCGATTTCAGATTATTAAGCTTCTAAGGCTTCCAATTCCTGATCCAAGCATTATAATTGTAACAGATTTTTCTCCTACTAAACAGATATAAATCTATATTCAAAAGATTCACTCAATTAAACTTCGCTTCACACGAAATTTTACAATAAGCATATAAATGCACAGAATAGGGGACTGGAAGTATACCAGAAAACATATACGAGGGTCGGGTTATTACACTTTCGTACGATGAATTGCCAAGGCTATCCTGCCAAAAAAATTTAAAGCCCCGACATTTATGTTGTATGATGATAAATCTGATCTGATGGACTACGTTCGCCATTATAAACAAGCAATGACGTTACATGCTGATGATGAAGTGTTTATGTGTTGAATGTTTCCAAGTAGCTTAGGTCCTGTAGCAGTTCGGTGGTATTACAAACTTGAACCATCCTCGGTCAAGAGTTTTCATCAGCTCCAAAAATCTTTTCGGGCAAGATTTATCATCAACGATGTCCAGCCTAAGCAAGCCGACTCGCTGTGGGCAATGCAAATTAAGCTAGAAAAAACTCTCCGTAAATATTCGGCACGCTACTGGGAATGTTTCAATCTGGTTGATGATGCCTGTAACGACTCCATGGCCATTACTATCTTCAAGATGGGCTTGCACCCTGATAACCTAAAACAGTGTGGGCTTTAATGAAGAAGGTTGAGGAATATTGCAAAGTAGAGGATGATGCCTTCCGCATCAAGGCCGGACAAAAGGTCATGGAGATAGTTGTGCCTGTCTTGGTACAGCCGATAAGCGTAGCCCCACCAGAAAGAAGCCATGAGTGGCAAGGCAGGCCAAAGTGAGAAAGTCGTCGCAAGTCGTGCCGATCGCGGGATCAACACTCATGCCGATCGAGCCAGCCACTCCTTGAAGGACCATCTTGAGGAGTTGGTGTAGGATGGTCGACTCCTCCAATACCTCCCCCACAAGATCACCTAACCTAATACGGTGGCTCTACGCTCGGACTCACCCCCGCTGGGCACCATTCATATGATATACTGTCTTCCGACGCCGAACGACATCCATATGATCCAGTCACAAGCATCTCAACCATGCCCATCCAAGTCGTTCACACCAGCCAAATGGCCCCATCAGACCAGCAAGATTAGCTTTGACGATGCAGATCTGGAGGGGCTGATCCTTCCCCACGACAATGCTTTTGTTATCGAGTTGTGAGTAAACAAATTTGCTGTCGAACGCATTCTGGTTGACCAGGGGAGCACATCAGAGATAATGTACTACAAGACATTTCTAAAACTCTACTTCACGGATTTAGATCTATTGCTGACAACGTACCACTTGTTTGGCTTCAACACGAATCCAGAATACCCTTTGGGCAAGGTCACGGTTACGGTACGTGCAGGCACTAAGATGCTCGACGTGGAGTTTTTGGTCGTTAAATAGCCATCGCCATACAACATCATTATGGAAAGAACTTGGCTACATGCAATGCAGGCCGTACCAAGCACCTATCACCAGCTGCTCCGTTTTCCAACACAACACGGCATTGAGCATATTTAAGGCTTTCAAAAGTCGGCAAATGATTGCTACCTTACTGCTTCCGACGAAAAGCCAAGGGAGCTGGAGATCAATTCAATTGAAATTCCAGACTGGGAGAACCTCGAGGACAAGGAACTGAGGATCTCGTGCGGATTGAACTTGCGCATGAACCAAATAAATTCTTCCTGATTGGCGCCTGTCTGAATGTTGACAAACGCCAGGAGTTGATTTCGTTCCTAATCGGTAATAGTGATGTATTCGCTTGGACGCCTTATGAAATGCCAGGAGTGGACCCTAGCATAGCACAGCATCGTTTTGAATGTGGACCCAAAGGTTAAGCCTATCATCCAGAAGAGTCGTCGATCGACAACTGAGCATATTTCGGCCATTGTCGAAGAAGTTGACAAACTGCTGGAGGTCAATGCAATCCGCGAAGTGAATTACCCCACCTGGTTGTCCAACACTGTTGTCGTAAAGAAGAAAAATGGGTCTTGGCGTGTCTGTGTGGACTTCACGGACTTGAATAAAGCCTGTTCCAAGGATTGCTTCTCTCTCCCCAAAATCGACCAACTGGTGGATGCAACTGCGCATCATCAGCGTATGAGCTTCTTGGACGCATACAGAGAATACCATCAAATAGCCATGCATCCTGAGGATCAGGAAAAAACGGCATTCCTCACCCCGAGGGGCACTTATTGTTACAAAGTCATGCCCTTCGGCCTGAAGAATGCCGGGGTAACTTATCAGAGGCTTGTCACCACCATATTTAAGGAGCAACTCGGCTGTACCGTGGAGGTGTACATCGATGATATGGTAGTAAAGTCCAAAGAAAAGCATGTCCACTTAGCCGACTTGACCACAACCTTTGACATCCTCCAGAAATACAAGATAAAACTTAACGCCTCAAAGTTTGTGTTCGGTATCGGATCTGGCACATTCCTGGGCTATGTTGTGAACTATTGCAGAATAGAGGCTAACCCAAAACAAATTACAGCAATCTTGGAACTCGCTCCCCTCAATCAGTCAAAGAAGTACAGAAGTTGACGGGGATGGCCGCGACCCTCAATAGATTCATTAGCCGTTCTTCAGATGGTTGCCAACTATTTTTTCACAACCTTCGATAGGGGAAAGCATTCCTTTGGACCCCTGATTGCCAGACCGCCCTAGACGATTTAAAAGCTTATCTCTGTTCAATACCGCTCTTGACAACTCCGTCGCCGGGTGACACACTCATCATGTACCTTGTGGTCTCAGATCGTGCGGTCAGCGCCGTACTACTCAAACAAAAGCTAGGAGAGCAACAGCCCATGTTCTACTTTAGTAAGGCAATGATGGATGCCGAGACGTGGTACCTACTGCTGGAAAAGCTGATTTTGGCCCTGGTGGTGGCCGTCGGGAAATTAATGCACTATTTCTAGGCCCATACAATAACCGTGCTGACAGACTACCCTCTCCGAACAATACTTCGCAGTGTGGAATCATCAAGGTGCATCTCCAAACAGTTGTTAGAACTCGGCTAATATGACATTCAATTCTCTTCCAGAATGGCTATCAAGGGACAGGTTTTGGCCGACTTCATTGTCGAATTTACTAGTTGTCACGCTAACTTTAAGCCAAAGCAACCGACCTTCCAACCTCAACAGGAGTGGAGGATGTATGTTGGAGATATTTGGCAGATGTACTGCGATGGTTCATCCAACCAGCGTGGTAGCGGGGCCAAAGTAGTGATTACGACTCCTGAGGGTGACGTAATTGAGCAAGCGGTTAAGCTCGGTGTAGACTCAACTTTCTTCGTGTGCCCCCTTTCGGAGGGGCGCGAATTGGTCCTACAGTTCGGACTCCTGTCACGGTTCTGAATCTAATCTCACAAAGTGCAATGTGAGACTAATAAACACCAAAGAGTCCAATCCGGCAAATCATTTTGGAAAATCGATTTTGAATCAAATAATGTCAAAATTGGACTGCTTTGCCAGATTATAGAGTCGCCACCTAAATATTTTGTTTTTGGGAAATTTAGAAAAGCCTGACTTGTGCCAAAGGCCACGTGTCCGTCATCACCAAAGTTGCCTCGGCTCGGGAACTTGGGTACGAAAAGGGAAGGTCCTGAAAAGAGCACCCCCGCTCGCCCGATCAAAGATCGGCCTCTACTATGCATGATATGTTGTTTTACAAATACATGTGTTCTTATTCCGGTTATTAGCTAACTTTACTATGTGACGCACATACAAGTACAGACTAAATCGCAAGAATTGGAACAAATCAACTCATGTTTGTTTTCGAAAGTGGTTTGAAAGTGCCACACTCAAGTGGGCTAAAGCGCGGATTTGCCACCCTCAAGTGGGCTTAAAAATATGATTTGCCACTTCGCAAAGTGGGCTTAAAACTCACATTTGATGAATTGTTCCAATTCAAGCAATGAAGCCTTCATCCGTAGGCATTCATGCAATTTATCATTTAAGCAAATAGCCTCATGGCCAGCATGCGAAACATGGCAACACTCACACTCATGCAAGTATGCTAAAGCGTAAAACTTACAGTGTACTCCGAGCCAAAACAAAAGCTAGTTAGAAACAATGCATGATCCTAACTATACAAGATGCCTAATGCAACACATGCAATAATGCAACTAAGTGGGCTCAGCTACCTAATCATGGCATTTGCAACACTTTGATAGCATGCTTTAAAACACGTATTCAAGAAAGTGTATTGAAATTACAATGTGGTTTGAATGATGCGCCGAGCCTCGGTGCATGCAAGACAAATGAATGATGCACACATGCAAGCATAAGGTATGCTAATCAAAACGTGACCCTAATATAACCATCGAAAACAGTTAAATAAAAGGGAGAAAGACGTGGGGTTGGAAGACATACACACACACACGCACACTTATTACAACATTGCGCCCTCTCGAAGGAGGGTCCGAATAAATAAGCTAAGCTAAACTAAGCTAAGCTAATTATTACAAAACAACTAATCAACTAACTTAGCTAATTAATTGTTACAAGCCGAATTGAATAACTAGCTATGCTAAGCTAATTTAAGTACAACACTTGAATCAAATAATTAGCTACAACTAACTAATTAAAGCAAGTAAAGTGGCCTCGCGAGCGAGGGAGACATGCATGCTCGATTGGCGTCATCTCGAAAATCCATGACCTTGCTACTGGTTGTCTCTGTTTGCACTTACCTTGTTTTCCAAAACTTGTGCCAATCCCCAGACTGTCTTTGCTTCAAAATAGGAACATTTTTGCACCAAAATAGACTGGTGGCCAGTCAGCCACCAAAAATGGCTGCCGGCCACTTCAACTGGCCGGTCGGCTAGTGCAAGTGGCCGATCAGCTACTACCACTGGCCGGTTGGCTACCTCATTTCCCAAACTCTTGGTTTTGCTGCAACAGAGAACAACAGAGCCAAGACAATGTATTTGCAAGGAAATGTGTGTACTACCACCTCCTTATCATGTCTCAAGTTCAAAGGAGTGTAGCACTCGGCTCTCAAGCCACCAACCAAGCATCTCAATGCATGATGGCCAAAGAACCAAGCTCGTACAAGCTTAGTGAATGCACAAACAAGACTCAAAGTGCCACCACCCTATCATGCATGATCAAGGGTGACGACGACCAAGAAATGTGACACGTTTCATCACTTTGAGTATGAAATGTCCCTCATTCCTTGTGTTTGGATTAACGTCTGATCCAAACACATGCAATGCAACACGAATGCTTATCTTGTCCATGTTTTACTCGGTCCATTTTGTTTACACATTTTAGCTTACCAATTAGTCATTTAACCGGTTAAGTCCGATGTGAAAAGTCCTCTAATTGGAAAGATGGTCCAAGCCACAAGTGTTTTGAGCATGAAAGAGGTCTCATGCTGTTGGTTAGTAGAAACCCTCAAGGGAGAGTTAAAACCATTAGGCATGAATACCTCAATTTCATGCTCAAGCCAACAAGGGGCTCAAGACCACTTTCAAAAGCAAATTAAAGAGTGAAGAACAGAGGGAGGTTGCAGACTTTTAGTGCTGAAATGGCATGCTCAAGACACTAAATCATGCGATCATCATATGCACAACATGTTAATAGCCAAAGGCATTGAAACTAGTGAAGAGTATTACACTAGAAGCATGCAACATCGAGCTCAAAGAACCAAACCAGCTCAAAACAAAGCTTAACCATACCAAATCAGTGGCTAAATCATGTTGGAATTGAAGCATAGAAGGCAAGAAAAACATGCTCATTTGTTAGCTCGCAAGTAAGGCATAAGGCACAACTCTCAAAAGCAATTAAAGAGTGATATATGTGAGAGTGTGACAGAGGTATATGCTCTGAAATTACATGCTAAATGATGCTATACCATGCAAACATCACAAATAAGGCATGCTAGAGGGCTTAAAACACAAAGCTAGTAAAGGCCATTTACACTACAACCATACAAAGCACGAGTCATGTGACCAAGACCAACCAAAACGGAGTTAAAACATGCTAAAACATTAGCAAAAACATGCTGAGATGGAGTCCCAAAAAGGGAAAAAAACATGCTCACCTCTTAGGCCAACTACACATGCAAACAAGACAAGAGGAGGAGGGGACCACCCTCCTCCATTTTGGTCCTCAAAACCAACTTTTTGCCACTAAAATTCCCCTAGAATTCAGTGGTTAAAAGGCCAAGAAAAGGTTGTTTCAAAAGCTTTGAAAATGTGGCTCAAAAGGCTTTGCAAGCCAAAGAGCAAAAGGGGGGAACCACCCCCTAACCAAACAAGGTTCAAACCTCAATTTTAAAACCTTAAAATCAGAGTTTTTGGAGGTCAAAACCAGCCTCAAAGTAGTGTAAAAAGATGGCCAAGCACTTAGCTAAAACAAAGCTTGAAAGAGTTAAGTTCTTACCCTTGAAGCACAGCTGCAAAACAGGTACAATTCTGAGCAAAAACCAAGCTTTAGACCTCAAATAGGACTTCCAAGGACCTTAGCTCCAAGATGAAGGTATTTGATCAATGGGTTGTAGGCAAATATGTAGAGAATTCCCACTTTCAAGCCTAAAACAAGAAGAGAGAGAGGATTCTAGAGAAAGGAGTGAAATTTTGCTTCTAAAATTTCTGAACCCTCAAGATGGGGGAGGGACCTCCCCTTATATAGAAAAACAAGCCAAAAGCTTGTTTCCATCCCTCCATGTATGGAGGATGGCTTCAGTGACCAACAACTGGTACACAAAGTATCTAAAAAAGAAGAAAAATGGCCGTCGGCCACTCTAGGTGGCCGACCGGCCACCCTAGGTGGTCGACAAGAGGATAAAGTGGCCGACAAGGCCTTTCCTCCCTCCAGGCAAGGGGAACCAAGGTTTGCCCCAAAAACAAGGCCAAAACACAGAAAGTTTAGAGGCTCAAAGACAAGGCGCTCGGCCGAGACCTTCGGGCACTCAAAACGAGCACAAACATGGACAATCATCAGGTGCACAAGCAATGACGTTTGAGTCTTAAGGTCGGTCAAAAATGGGGTGTCTACACTCGGCTTCGACGCATCAAATAATGAAGCCGAATATGAGGCTTTGCTTATCGGCCTTCGTAACGCACTTCAACTTGGTGCTAAGCGGTTACAGGTTTTCTGTGATTCAAAGTTGGTTATCAATCAACTGAAGGGGAAGTATGCAGCTAGGAAAGACTGAATGGTAGCATACATGAAGATGGCAAACTCATTACTAGTGAAGTTTGACCACGATGAGCTGAATCAAATTACCCGTGACCAAAATACCCATGCGGATGCTCTTGCTTGCTTGGTTTCTGCCATCAATTTGGATGTTAAGCGGACTACTAAGATGGGATTCATCAGTGAGCCGAGTATTGGTCTCCCGAATTTCATTTGCGTCAATGTTATTGACCTGGGACAGAGTTGGATGGATCCTATTGCCGCATTTTTATCTTTAGAACAGCTACTTGCAAACAAGAAAGCGGCCCATATGCTGCGAAATAAGGCCCTACGCTACTACTTGGACATTCACGGAAAGCTCTACAAAAAATCTTTCTCAGGGCCGTATCTGGAATGTGTGCACCCAGACTTGGTAGAGGATTTCTTGGCTGAAATACATGAAGGCAGTTACGGCGCCCATTCTGGAGGGTGTTCACTAGCCCACCGAGCCGTAACCTAGGGGTATCACTGGCCTACCATGCAGACTGATGTAGAGAACTATGTAAAGAAGTGTGAGCAGTGCCAAAAATTCTCTCCCTTGACTCATCTACCTGTAGAGGAACTAAACTCTGTCACTAGTCCTTGGCCTTTTGCTCAATGGGGTTTGGACATCATCGGACCACTGCCAAGAGCCTTGGGAAATAAACTATTCCTGATTATTGCAACGGATTACTTCACGAAATGGGTCAAGACAGAACCATTGGCGCACATCCGAGACATAGATGTCAAACGTTTTGTCTGGAAGAACAGTATAACCCGATTCGGCATATTGCGAGTGCTCATATCCTACAACGGCACCCAATTCGACTACGGTGCATATCGTGAGATGTGCGACACATACGGCATAAGACCATACTTCTCCTCACCAGCCTATCCATAGAGCAACAGCCAAGCCAAGGCCTCCAATAAAGTGATCCTGGATGGAGTCAAGAAACGGTTAGAAATGGCCAAGGGCAAATGGATTGAAGAGCTGCCTAGTGTACTTTGGGCCCACCGCACTACTCCAAAGCGATCTACCGGCGAAACACTGTTGGCCTTATGTTTTGGGACCAAAGCTATTATTCCCCTTGAAATCGGCCTGCCTACTCTAAGATCAAAAGCATTTGACACAAGACAGAATGACATGATGTTGGCCGTAGATTCGAATTTGATTGAGGAATGCCGTGATCGAGCTCTTATGCATATGGCGCGCTATCAGCAGTAGCTCGCCAAGTCATATAATTAGCACATACAGCCACGCCATTATGTCCCCGGGGAGTTGGTTCTCAAGAAAGTGCTTACTGCCACTAAAAATTCGGCTGACGGCAAGCTAGGCTCCAATTGGCATGGCCCATATCAGATTGACTCAATTGCTGGGGCAGGGGCATATCGTGTAACACCTTGAAAAGTACACGCTATGATACACAGTAATAACATGATCATTTGACCCAAAAGAGGTCATCTTTCTCATTGAACTAAAAGTTTATCGATTACAATATACTAGATACATTTCCATGGTGCCCAAATTCATTTCTTAGTTCAATGAACTAGATAACTCAACAAAATATAAACCCCTAGGGCGTACAACATCACAAATTACATATAAAGGTTCAGTTACAATATCCCAAAATAAATACAAAACAACCAAAAAGCTCTTGACTTCAATTAGTTTTTCCAAAAGAAAATGGAGCTAGTGCTTGAACCAATCCTTCAATGAGGCTGACCTTCATCAATTCCTAAAAAATAAATTAGGGTTGAGCTATATGCCAAGTAGGAATACATTTATCCAAGTATCTAATCCTTTGAACAAGATAATGGCATCCATGAGATATATCATTATAATAAAATTTGTTATAACAGGAAAACGTCAACATCTCATAATGAAACACTATAAATCAAGTGGCAAGTGCAACACATGTCATCATGTACAACAATTTAACCTCTACAATCATGGAAAATCAAACCACACTTTCCTTTACATGAGTCCAGTTGAGAACAACCTTTACTTTTAAAGACAACCCCCACATTTCCCGGCTATTATACGGCAGGAAGTGAGCACCCTAAGAAAATCACCCGTTTTTCCACTTTCGCCGGCTACTATACGGCGGGACTATGTGGACAACCAAAAAGCTTTTCCTACATTCGTCCAGCGATAAGCCTAGACAGGGCATTTGGGCACCTTTTTAAACTCCCCGCGCGGGTACTAACAAAACACCACCTTTACTCATCATCGACATACACATGGACTCATGCATGCTCAACAATCAAATCACATTTCAATTCCACAATTGAACATCAAGCATCATCATAGATAAACAACGCATAAAACTCAAGGAAAAATAACATTTAAGTCACCGTTTCTTTAACCACATCAATACCCACATTTCATCCCCCTATTATTCATCAATTTCCATGAATCAAGAGAAAATTTCATTATATTTAGTAATTTCTATCCAATTGGGAACTTAGGGTTTTATCAGATTTGGGGGTTCTCACTCCTTGTCACCAATCTAGTTTCTCTACCACACTTCTATTCATATTAGAAAGAAAGCGATGAGAAATTTCAAACAATTTGATAGACAAAAGAGTGAATATGAGAAAAATGGGTTTAATCACACAAAACCCTCAATTAGTTCACAAATCACATTAAATACCATAAATCCCTTCAATAATGAAGACATACAAGGGTAAAAGTATCCTTACCTCAAAATCAAGCAAAGATCTAAGCTTCTACAAGAATCCTTCGAAAACCCACAATCTGATCGGTGGATAACAAAGATCTTCAAGTATACTTCACCCGTAGCAAGAGATCTTGGGTGGATTTCAATGGTAGGAGAGGTCATGGATGGTAGAAATTTAGGGTTTCATAGAGAGAGAGAGAGAGAGAGAGAGAGAGGAGATGAAGAATAGAAAAAGTGGTGTGTGAGAATGATCTAGAATCGTTATGTTTAAAAAGTTAATATCGCGATCCTCGCTCGAGCGAGACTTCCTACGCTCGAGCGACCAGACACAATCAAAAGGCCTCGCTCGAGCGACAACCTCTTCGCTTGAGCGGAAAAAGAGAAGCCTCAGAAGTTTTGCAGCGCTACAGTGAAACTTCTAGAAGCTAGCATTCCATGCTCAAGCGAGGCTTTCCTCGCTCGAGAGAGCATGCCTACAACTCAACAAGATTATGGGAGCAACAATCCTACGCTCGTGCGAAGGTTCCCTCGCTCAAGCGACCCTGAAAACAAAATGTCACAATCTCTTCCCCTTAAGAAATTTCACCCCTGAAATTAACCTCTGTCACCCACCTGATGAAACATATGACAATCTCAATAAACGCACATACATACACTTTAGTTTTCTACCATCTTAATTGAACCATTCATCAATCCTTGACAATTTTAACCGTAAACATCACACACATATATATATATCTCCACTTAAACATATGAGCTAATAACGGAAAACAATAGAAAATTGACTTATTTCTAATACAACCATAACTCAAGGTAACCTTGGCACGCTTGCAAATCCACCACTACATCCAATTTAAACATAGTACTACTTCGAACTCATAGTCAAAATAAAGGAAACGTTAAGAGTTTGTGGCTCAAGATTAGCTTCATTAGTTAAGAAAAGAAAGAAATTTATTGCATTACAAATTTGAGAATAGTTCGGGATATTTCTTGCCGACTTCGGCTTCTTGTTCCCATGTTGCTTCCTCCATGCCATGGTGATGCCACAATACCTTGACTAGAGGAATCGTCTTACCTCTCAACACTTGTTCTTGTGTATCCAGGATTTGGATTGGCTTCTCCTCGTAAAATACATCATCATCAACGTTGACTTCCGTCCAATCTAACACATGAGAGGGGTCAGGTTCATATTTATGGAGCATAAACACAATTGGCCAATTGGCCATTGATGAAAGACTCTGAATTTAGAACACCTTTTGTGCTTGGCACGATCGGCCGAACAAGCCTCCGAATTCGGAGAGCCCTTGGTGCTTAGCGTAATTGGCCGTTGATTAGATACTTCAAATTCGGTGCAATTATTAACCTTTCAAAAATTGGCATGATGAAATTGGCGGAAGAACAAGTAATCAATTTTTTCCATTTTACATTCTAAAAGTTCTCTTGCAAGTGCCAGACATCATATTGGGTCAAAGAGATAAACATGATATGCCCTAAACTTCATTACACACAATTTACTAAAGTAAAAGCAAAAGAAGGACAAAGGTCTAAATCCATTAAGCTGCTCAAGCTCTCTCAGAAGTCGCCGCAGCCTCCCCATCATCAGCAACTTCTTCATCGTCCATTTTCTCGGCATCATAGGCCTCAAATGGAAATTTGTAATTTTGGTACAGGGGCGACACTGAGTCAATACCCGCAGCTTGAAGCGCCTTGATCCATCCGTGTTTGAAGCCACGGTTCTTACATTGACATGAATCATTGGCTAGCTTTTCCTTCATCTTTGCAATGCCGATTTTTTGCCCATCAAAGAAACCTTCCTCATAGGCTCACGATCGTATGGCCTCTTTGGCAAACACAGCCGTTGTGTCTTGATCGGCAATAACATGATCAATCAGCCACTGGTTCACTTTATCGATGACAGTCGTAGTTGCCGATACAAAAGGTTATTTTTCGGCAACCCTGGCTTTTCGTCATTCACCTCAGCCTTCTCTGCATGACGTACCAAATCGCAAATTTGGCTGTCCTTTTGTGCTATCTCTTTCTGAGTGGCCCGCATGCGTATGCTGGTCTCGTATGCACAGTAAAGCCCTTTGAAGGACCCGTGGATACCCTCTTTGAACACTTCATAGTCACTTTGCCCTATCATGGACTGCTGAACTTCGGGCGGAAATATTTGCCTTGGAAAATCCACTGCCACATTCAGATCATGAATGATTGAGTCTGCCTTAGTTATGGGTTTGTTGCCAGTATAGATAGCGAAGCTTAGAGGGCGTGGTGATCTACTCGACTTGTGTCAGCTAGACCTTTCGCTACGTTTTTACCGTGTCCCGTCCTTGTGTGCTTTCTCCGCCTCATCCCTCATTGGCGATCTAATTTGACGATGGGGCGAGCGACGTCTTTTACGCTTCTCTGAAGCTACAGTACTCACTCTGGCAGCATCTCCACCCTCTCTGCGATTCATCTCTGCCTCCAGTTCCGCCAAACTTTTTCCTTCACCTTTGTTGTTAAAAAATAACATGCTAGACATATGCATACACTGTTCGCTGCACAAGGCTTCTGCCTCCACTCTGTTCACTGGCCACTTCATGGTTTGACAGTACAACATTTTTAGGGTTGTACATCATCTATTCAATGATGCTCCCTACATTAATGACAGTACACCATTTATGTTGCGCCCACGGTTGCCGAAATACACACCTTGCAGATACTTCAGCATTATGTGTGCTACAACGGCGGTGGAAACCCATGTTCAACTGGGGCAAGGGCAGATATGTGAATTTATTCGGCCTATTCCTTCATTCGCCGAATTTCTCGACTGCCCTACTTGACCATTAACACCACTAATCTATTCGGCATTACGTGCGTCATCAACGGCGGTGGCAACCTATGTTCAACTGGGGCAAGGGCAGATATGTGAATCTATTCGGCCTATTCCTTCATTCGCCGAATTTCACCATTGTCCCACTTGAACATTAACCACTGATCTTCCATTTATTCGGCACTACGTACGTCATCAACGGTAGTGGAAACCCATGTTCAACTGGGGCAGGGTAGATATGTGAATCTATTTGGCCTCTCCTTTATTTGTCGAATTTCTCCACTGCTCAACTTGACTATTAAAGCTGCTAGTCTTGCACTTATTTGGCACTAAGTGCATTAGGCACTCCTACATTATTTGAACATGGCCGAATTAGCTACCAAGGTTAACTTATATTGGGTAGCCTTTTTTATTCATCATTCATAAACTGTACTTCAAACATACGCCACTTTATCAATGAAAATGACCGACTTCTACAAAAAATAGCATACAAGTACAAAGAAATCTTCAAAAACAACATCTAAGTGGCATCCTTACAGGAGAACAAAACAAAACAAAAGTACAAACAAAGCTAAATTAATTATCTTCAAATTCCTCTAGATCAGATTCCAGGGGCTCCACCTCCAACTGCTCATACGAAATTGGTTGATCAAGCGTTATGTTGGCAGCCGCTAGGGCCTTTAGCCAGCCGTGCTTGAAGCCAAGGTTCTCAAACTTTAGCGCCTCGTCTGCATATAGCTCTTTTGCTGCCGTTTCTCCGGCTTCGAATGCTTTAGTCATATCAGCCTCTGCACGTGCCTGCGCCTCTTTCAATTTCTCCAACTTGGCCTGTAATTTGGTGTTTTCTTACTTGGTCAACTATAATTCGCGGTCTATACTGTTTGCCCTTTCTTCGGCAGCCCGAAAGAGCAGATCGACGTGCTTTGTTCTCTCCTGTTCGGCATCCGCCCTCACATATTCTTCATCAACTCTTTTGGATTCAGCTTCCGCCTTCTGCGTTGCCATTAGAAAGTCGGCTATAACAATTTCGACCTTGTGTTTTTCCTCTGCAAGTTCGCCTTCCAGAACGCTGAGTTTTTCCACGGCATCATAGTGTCGACAATCGATTTCTACGTTTCTCCCCGCTGCCTACCAAACATGATATAACAAAGTTAGTAGTCGGCACAAGAACGATGTATACAATCCGAAGCGACTTACCAATATTGTCGATTGTGCTACCAATGTAATGAAAACAATGTTTGGCTCGGCACGAAAGGTGGCCTTGTCAGATGGAAGTGAAAGCACCGGCGCAACACTTAATGTGACGGCAGGATCTTTGATGGCCGATTAGCTGGCCAGAACTGGCGAACTCTTCATCCTAGGGTGGATAATGAATGGCTCGGCCGTGTCCGGAGAAAATGCCTCCATCCTTTGCCGTTTGTCAACTGGTTCTTCTGATGATTCAGCACGGGTTTCGGCGGGCCGTTTTTGGCCTTTTTGCTCAGTGTAATCAGTGCCTGAAGTTTCCGTTTGTTACTGACTAGG
This sequence comes from Camellia japonica, assembly GCA_030407325.1. Lineage (NCBI taxonomy): Eukaryota > Viridiplantae > Streptophyta > Magnoliopsida > Ericales > Theaceae > Camellia > Camellia japonica. The sequence goes on from JAPPVO010000007.1 coordinate 83,465,934, forward strand.
TACTTCGGCAACTTCATCCACAATCAGCTGTGTAGTTTCTGGAACGGCCGTTGGAGGGGGAGTTTCCAAGACACCCCCGGTACTAGCTCTCCTCCTTGCTGTCATTTTTTCGGCATTCCTTCGTCTGGCGAATTGGGCAAGTGACTCTCCACCCATCTCTTCAGACTCGGCCCCAGGAAAATCTCCTAATTCGATGAAAATATCGTCTTCGGGAGAGGCAACTGCAACTCAGCCGGAAGTAGAGGGTTGGCCGTTACCCTCTAGGATAAACTGCTCAAAGGCCAACTCAAGCTCCTTGTTTAAATCTTGGTCTTCTAACTGGGCTTCTGGTCCAAAATCTTCGCCATCCACACCCTCTTCTTCTAGATGGCCCTCGGGTCCAGCCTCCTCGCCATCTGAACCTTCGAGGCCAATATCCCTAAAGCTTTTGAAACTAGGGAGAACATGTGTCGTCAGTTGTTGTTCTCCCCTTGGCACAGGAATATGGTTGACGGCCGAAAACGTTGAGTAGGTGGGATCGTAACTTTAACAGAACATGAGCGGCGCATCCTTGTCCTTGAAGATTTGAATGCCCTTTGTATTTAAGGACCGTCCTCACCTGACTCAAAATGGCTTCGTCTGCTGAAGAGAGGGCTTTTTTTAAGTCGTTACTTGCACACAACAAACTGGGTCAGCACTGTATTTTCGAGCCGAATAGATCTTATTTTAAACCATTCGTTCAGCCACCTAGCTCGCCTTTTCGTCTTGGCACAGGGTCTTGGCTATCCTCTCCCTCACCGAATTCCCGATTGCCTTGAACGGTGACCATAACATCGTCAACTCTTTTTCTAGAGTCGGCAAGCATAGTCACCAAGTGGTGATCTATATCCTTGGCTCTGAGAAAATAATGGCCCTGACAACCGGTTGACTTCGCCATGACATAGCAGTGCCGAATAGTCGGAATCCCCAGGTTGAGCCCAAGTAGGCGGTTCAGTTCTACCAAACTCATGATTATACAATAAAGGTTCACATTGGGTTGAGAAGGCAAGAGACCTTAGTAGCGCAGGATTGTCCTAAGGAATGAGTGTAAGGGGAAACAAACCCTACTCTCAGCAATTGACAGAAAAGAAAAAATGATGGTGTTTGCATCTGTCCTCTCCATATAAACCACACTATTTGCAACGAGGGATAGTTAGACGTTGTCTGGAATGGAAAACGACGACGAAAAGCGGCGAATCGCTCCTCAGAGAGAAGAGCTTTCAGATGAGTCGCCATTTTAGATGGAAGGGAAGATACACAAACAAAGAAAATATAAAAAGGGACTAGAATGCGAACAAAAGAGAGAGAGAGGGGGGGACTTACAGGTTAGAGCGAAAGAGCAATAGGAAGCAAGGGTCGCAAATCGTAGGAGGCTTGTGAAGAAGGAAGAATAGAATGAGGAATGTCAAAGAGACAAGGTTCAACACATATGGAGGGATAGTTTTTAAATCGCATTAAATGAAGGTCAAAACACGAAGGGGCGGGAAGCAATGATGATATCATATCGCGTCTGTTTTGACGCATCAGCACTAAAAAGTGTGCGAGCACCGTATTCCCGACTTTCGATGTCCGCCAAGTCTGGAAGCCGAGAAAGTAGACACCGACCCCGCCGAATAACGAATGTTAATCGGATGTTCGGGGGCAATTGTGGTGGCCGAGTAAATGGATTATTATTTTTTATTATTTATGATTAGGTGCTCGTCAGATGGCCGAATACAAGTCGGCCATGCTGGGTCAGGCAAGTGGAGAAGCCGAGTACTAACAAGTTATGGCAGCCATAGGAGCTGACTATACTCTTTAATATAAGGAAGGCCCAGGGATAGAATCAAATCCCAGGAAACAGTGGGCCCATGGATGGCCTCTAGAGGGATCATTATAAAAGGAAGAGCCATGCTCAAGGAAAAGGGGTCGAGAAAGAGTATTTCTAAATCCATTTCACCACAGCTTTTTTTTGTATGTTCCCAAATGGCCCCTAAATAAGTATATTTTCTGACTTTTTACGAAAAGATGTGCAAACAAAGTAGAGAGGTGATGTGATCCAAAATAAAAAAATAAAAAAATGTGCTAATATAGGGGATGCCATATAGTGTCTTAGATAAAAAAAAGTTATAGAATTTTCAAAATTTTAAATGAGTTTAAAAAGTTATAGAATTTTGTCACCATGTGTTTTGGAGGACATAAATTAATATAGAAATTAGTATTGTCCTTATATTTCTAAAAAAAATATTATTAGGGTTCTTAAACTGAAGACCAAAAAAGAAAAAATTTCAAAAAATAAGCAAAATTTGAAATGAGTGTTTTAGATTTATTTATATTGTGATTTACACCATGTCAAATTTAAATATACAACATAAAATTTGGAAAGATATGAATTAAAATATGAGATTGGACTGTCTCCAGTCCATAATCAGATTGAACAGTCATGTTTGGCCTAATAGGTTCACTTTTGGGTCCTGTTTCGATAATCTGAACAGTTTAAATTTTTGAATTCGTCGAGTATATTATTCTTGCAAAAAATAAATCGATCGAATAACGGAAACCATATGTTTGAATCAATTTTGAATGAATGGCTTATTTTCTCACCGTCTAAATTTTTTTTTTATACAAAACTGTTGGCTTTCGAAGGCTAGAAATGTAATTACAATGTGCTAGCAATGATCAATAACTCTTACAAAAATAGTAAATGCCAACCAATTAATCTGACAATTGCTTCGAAATTCTCTTAGCCCCAATGAAGAGGACTTTTATTGGGGGTTTGTTTGAGGAGAAAATTCAGAAGTACTAATCAAAAGTAAAAGAAAGAGAGAATAGTGTGAGAATCGAATTTCATTAAGTAAACAAATGTTTACAATAGTACCTTCACACTTCCATAGCTTCGAAGGAATTTAAAGCCATAAACAGACTAACTTAGAATTACTCCTAAGAAACAGAAATGCGGTGCGGAAAAGTAAAGAACTTGAAAGTAAAGAATTAGAAAAATATAAAATAAGTAAACTGGTTTTTGAATTTGGTTCTGGGTCCTCCACTATCAGTTTTTTTTCTCTATTTATAGGCCCTGGTAATAGCCATCGAAGTGCCTGATAACTGTCGAAGTGGATGATAATTGTTGAAGTAACCTCCATGATCATGGGACATGGCTTCAAGCATTTTGCCTCCATTACGCCATTTCTTGCAGTTGAGCTTCCCTCTTGAATTTGGATTTAAATCTTCAAGAACTGTTTAGCCACGACACCTTGCTCTGATCCATTGCCATTGATATGATTTGCCACGTGTCCTCTGATGACTGGATACCTTTACTAATTCCTCAAATTACCTTTGATGGACCACGTGTCATGCTATGACTCGCTGATACAAAATATATGGCCAACATTACTCCCCGCACTAATATAACCAATACTTGGTAATATTAGTGGATCGATGCCTTACTACCCACATTCTAGGGTCTACATGGTAATTATTGTTTCAGAAGTATAATCGTCTTCAAGGAACATTTAAAATGCTAAACATCCCCTTGTGCTTGAATCTTACTTCCACTATCTGTGCAAACAAAGAGAATGATACATCCTTGATGGCTAATCAAACCTGTTCCTTCATTGATTGAGCATGTGAAGAGGTTTTGCACAATGATGGTTGACCTCGAAAGAACTCTCATGCATTTATTAGCCATGCCTATCCTTCTCAATTTATACAAGTTATGGAGGTTTTTGCAGAATATATACCTTCAGAACAAAAACTTGCTCATATGGACCTCAAAAGCTCTTTATTTGTCCCAAAGGTCTCTACTTGGGATGAGGCTGCCTCTTTCTCTACCAAAACTATTGGTTGGAATGCCTAGCCAAAACCAACCCAACCTTAAACAAGGGAGCGAATTCACCATAGATTTGTTGAATTCGATGACCCTACTTCGGTTCTTTTTTTTTTTTTTCTTTTCTAGTAGCTTAGTGGTATAACCTTATGTACCATTTGACCGCCTCTGCTGCCTCGAAGACAATTTACTTTCGGCATGGTATACCTCCATCTTGCCAACCAAAATAGTGCGGAAGACTCCCCACATAATCGAAGCTCTATGACTGAGCCCCTCACACTTGGCCAAGAAGGCAAAACTCTGCTTTTCTAACTGGCTAGATTGTATGAATGAGCCCCAGTTTCCTCCTTCCTTTGGAGTGGACCCAGTTGCACCTCCCTGTAGACACCCCATTTTTGACCGTCCTCAAGACTTGGACGTCATCGTTTGAACACTCGATGATCATCCATGCTCGTGTTCGTTTTGAGTTCCCGAAGGTCTCGGCTGTGCACCTCGCCTTAGGATCTCTCAACTTGTTTGTTTTGTGGTTGGTTGTGGACCAAGGACTTGTGTTTTTACTTCTGAGGGAAGAGGGTGGCTTGTTAGCCATCCCTACAACCCATCGGCTAAGGCCTTGTGCCATCGGCCATAAGTGGTGGCCGATCGGCACTCTTTTTGGTCGATCGGCACTTTTTTTGGTCGATCGACCATGTTTTCTGGCCAAGACCTTTCCATCTGCTTTTTGCAGATATTTTGTGCCAGCTGTGACAGCTGGTGAGCATAATTCTCATCCTCCATACACATGTATGGAGGGATTGCATTCAAGACTCAAGCTTGTTCAACAAGCTTGAGAATTGAAATTCTATAAGAAGGGAGGCCCCTCTCCCTTTCCAGAGGTTTTGAAAGTTGATATACAAAACATATATCACTCTCTCTCTATACTTTACCTCTCTCTCTCTATTTTCTCTTGTTTGTGCTCAAAAGTGTAAAATCTTCACACTATTGCATACAAACACCTACTAGAACACCATGCTTTTGTTGCTGAGGTCCTTAGGAGTTGGTTTTAGAGTTTTTGGAGTGGTTTAAGCTCAGAAAAGCTGCTGGAGTTGTGTTCTTGAAGGTGTTCTTCAAGGGTGAGAAACTAACCTTTTAATCCTTTGTTTTGGCTTAAGCTTTTAGACCTATTTTCATGCTGATTTAAGCTTAACTTTCTACTGTAAAAATTTTTCATTTTTCATGCTTGTGATGTTTGTTTAAGGTCACTTTTGTGTTGGGGGTAGTCTACCCCCCTCTTAGGCCTTGTTTGGCTTTGTTTGAAACCATCCTTTTAAACTATTGGGATCACCTTATTTGAGCCTTCTCACCACTGAAATCCAGAGGATTTTCAGTGGTGGAAAGATGGTTTTGAGGTCCCAAAAAGGAGAGGGTCATCCCCTCTCCTTGTGTCTTGTATGCTAGTATAAATGGCTCATGATAGTAACATGCTTGTTAAGCTTGTTTTGGCTCCATTTCGGCAAGTATTTCGTGTTATTTTGCCATGCTATACCTCTGTCTAAGGTTGGTTTGATGGCCTCTTGCATGCACCATGCACTTGTTGTGCAATCCTCTCTATTGCCTTAACATGCATCTTGTGTTTGGATCATCATTCTTGCATGTTTTGGCTCAACTCAAAGAAGCTTTTAGCCTTGTTTTACCATGCTTAAGCTCTTATTTGTGTTGTCATGATCATATATGCCATGCTTTGTATAGCCATAGTGCATTCTAACTTGTTAGCTTTGAGTTTCCAAGCCACTAGCATGCATTGCTTAGACTATTCTCATGATTTGGCATCATTTGAAATGATATTTCAGTGCATGTTTCATGGTCATACACTTGTGCTTGTCACTCTTTTAATGCCTAGGAGGTTTGGCTCTTTATGCCTCAAGAATGGATCATTGTGCATGGCTCTATGCTTAGGCCTTTGGGCTATCATTTCAGTGCATTTTTGGGCTTATTTTGACATGCCATAACTCTGATTTTTATTGGTTAAGTCATGCCATGTTTGGTTTTAATAGGTGTAGTGTAATACCCCCTTATAGCCTTGCATGCTTCATGCTTTTGGTATTTTGTTCTAGCTTGTGTTGGCTAGGTTCAAGCATGCTTTTGGTCTTGTATTGACCCGCCTTGGGACTATTTTGGTTGCCCTTGGCCCTTTGGGGCTTGATTCATGTGACCTTGGTACAAGATCCTTGGCTAGCCTTATGCTTTGAACCTCCTAGCATGCAATGCTTGCATTATGTGCATGATTTGGCATCATTCCTCACATGATTTCAGAGCTTATTTCATTGCCACATTCTCATGTTTGTCACACCTTGCTCATGTTTGAGGATTGTGCATTGTTGCCTAGTTTTTGGACCAATATGTATGCATGCATGTTTTGCCTTTTTGGTGCCATTGTTTCATCATTTTGGCCACTGGTTTGGGCATGATTGAGGTCTGTCCATTTTGGTTTAAGTCCATCTTTGCATGTTGTTCAAATGTTGCTACATTGCATCATGCTTGCATGTTTGGGTTGCATTGTGTTTTGCATGCTTGTTGCTTGCATTGTTGATACATGCTTGGCGCATTGCATGTTGTTGCATGCTTGTTGCATTGCATTGTATTTGGCATGCTTGTTGCATTGCATTGTGTGTGCATGCCTTACCTCTTGATCAAACATGGTAGAGGTTAAGGTCCCTTATGTGTTTTTGTGCATTTCATTCACATTGAATTGTGCGATTCGGCCTCTTTGGCCATCATGCTATGAAATGCGTGATTGATGGCTCGAGAGTCGAGCACTACACTCCTTTGAGCTTCAAACATGATAAGGGGTATAGTTGCATAACATTTTCTTGCAAATGTATTGACATGCCTCTGTTTGTACTCTGCTACAGCAAAAGGAGCAGTTTGCAAGAAGAGATGGCCAATCGGCTATCTGGTGTGCCGAACGACTAACAATATTTGGCCGATAGCCTCAAAAGTGGTCGATGACCCTTATCCCTTGGCCAATGACCATACCATTTGGTCGATGGCCTCTCAGCATGTCCATGAGGTGGATCAGAAGTGTTTCAGAAGTTTGTACAGTTTTCAGAAGTCTAAAACAGTTCAAATAGAGGCAACATGAGGCATGGCAACGGATTTCCAAGTGAGACGATCGAGCATACATCATTCATCATTCCGAGGCAGGGCTGTGGCAGCTTGTTTTAGCTCCTTTCTTTTCTTACTTAGTTGGTTTTGTAACTTAATTAATTTGCTTAATTAGTTAAGGTTTTGTAATAATTAATTAGTGTAGCGTAGCTTGCTAGTTGATTTATTCGGACCCTCCGTCGAGAGGGCCAACTTTTGTAATAAGTGTGCGTGTGTGTGTGCATGTCTTCCAACCCCACGTCTTTCTCCCTTTTACTTAACCACTTACGATGGTTAGTCCTAGGGCATATTTCAATTAGCATCCTTATGCTTTGCATGCGTGCACCATTCATCTGTCTAGCATGCACCAGGCTCGGCGCATCATACAAACTGCATTGTATTTAATACCAATTTGAATACATGTTATCAAGTGTTGCATTCACATGACATCTTAGAATAGCCAAGCCTATTTCTAGTTGCATTTTGCATGTGTTGCATTATCCATCTTAACATGAACTAGGATCATACATGATTTCTAACTAGTTCCCTATTTTGGCTCATAGTACATTGTAAGTGTTTACGCTTTAGCATCTTGCATGAGTGCGAGTGTTGCCATGATAACATGCTTGCCATGAGGCTATTTGCTTAAATGATATAACTGCTTGAATGCCTGTGGATGAAGGCTTCATTGCTTGAATTGGAACAATTCATCAAAATCATGTTTTCTAAGCCCACTCGAGGGTGGCAAAACCACGTCTTAGCCTACTTGCGAGTAGCACCTTCAAACCATTTTCAAACAAACACGAGATGTTTTGTTCAAACTTAGGCGATCTAGTCTATACTTGTATGTTGTGCGCATTACCTAGTAAGCTAGCTAGTAAACCGGAATAAGAACACATGTGTTTTCAAAAACAAAATATCATGCTTAGCAAAGGCCGATCTTTTGATCGGGCGAGCGGGGGTGCTCATTGCATGACCTTCCCCTCTCATACCCAAGTTCCTGAGCCGACGCAACTTTGGTGATGACGGACACGTAGCCTTAGGCACGAGTCAGGGTTTCCTAAATCTCCCAAAATAAAATATTTAGGTGGCGACTCTATATCTGGAAAAGCAGTCCATGTTTGACACTTCTTTATTAAAATCAGTTTTCCAAAACGATTTGTTGGATTTAGACTCTTTGGTGATTTATCGGTCTTGCATTGCACTTCATGAGATTAGATTCAGAACCGTGACATTGAGTCCGAACTGTAGTAGCTAATGAACAAAACGGATTCTCCACCTTTGTGCACGGAGCCGGGACGTTCGGGCACGTCTACACTCCCCTTCCTTATATTCTTAATCGGATTGAGGAATTAAAGCTCACCCTCTTCGAGGATCGGCATTTCGCCCGCTATCAAGCCCCAATTTTTCCCACTGCCTACCATTAGTACAAAGCCCAAACTCTGCTTGCTGCCTTCTCCCACCTATCCTTCGAAGTGTTTTGAGATGACACCCCTCACAAGAACCTTCTATGGGCTTGTGATATAGTCTCTCGAAGCCATATCCTCAATCTAGTGGCCCAAATATAACTTCATACCTTCCTAGACCAACTCCTTATCTTTCTTAATTGCCATAAAAATGCCTTGGCCATCGGTGAATCGTTGGAAGCGATCGCTACCACTCGTATTCAATCCCAATACGAAGCAGAGAATCTCCTTGAAGAATATGAGACTTCAAGAACCATGATTCAGCATATAGAGAGGATGCTGATATGGATGGGATGGATAGAATGGATGAGGTGGAGAAGGCACTGAAGCAAACATAATTTGAGATGAAGGCCCAACAACGTTTTCACCAAATAAGGGTACACCAGCTAGAGAAGCCCCAATTAGATAGGATAGAGGAAAGGTTAGAGAGAGAACATGTATTCATTGAGTTTTGTTGCACTAAGTTCCATGACCTCGTAACCTTTTCCATTCCTTATTTTTAAGAAATTGCGAATGTAACCAAATAGGCCCCTCAATTTAATCATTTGTTTATTCAATAAATTATGGGTTTCTTGCTTCCAATTACATGGTTTGTATTTGTCAATTTGTATGACCTCAAGCTTGGGATTGCTCTAGTACTTCTTGAGCAAAGGTAGTAGAGCTTGAGCAAACTTTTGGTTCTTGCAATATCTCTTTTGAGCTTGACAAATGCTACAAGGCTGAAATCACCTCTTTAGCGAAGTAAGTGGAGCTTGAGCAAGGTTTTATTTTTCATGGCAACTTTGAATGCATTTTTTAAGTACTACAGAGGTTTATTTCTCACTCAAGCGAAGGTTGTGTCCCTCGACTGAACTTTTGGATCTTGTAATATTTCTATCTGAGCTTTACAAATACTGCAAGGCTGAAATCATCATTCGAGCTAAGTAAGGGGAGTCTAAGTGAGGTTTTGGTTTTCATAGTAACTATGAGTTTATCAAGTACCACAAAGGTTTATTTCTCGCTTAAGCGAAGGTTGTGTCGCTTGAGCGAGTTTAGAGTAAATTCAATGTCTCCTTTGACAATTCAAAGATGATTCTTCATATCTCTTGCACTTGATAGATCTATTCAAGGGGGGGGGGGGGGTTGTCTATATTTTCTACTTGGAGTTCAATCATTGGATTCCAAGCCCATTGGTGTTTGAGGATTTGACGCCAAAGAGGCAAATTTAAGATCTGGTTAGGTTGAAGATTCACAAGTATTCTAGAATAATCAAGCAAGGATTCGTTAGGAGATTGATTGGCTGAGTCAGCTTGTGTAATCTTGCTTTTCCTCTTAGAGGATTTTTTCTTTTTTTTATTAACCTTTAGGCTCATGGTTTCTGTAATCACTATTGGAGGATTCCAATAGTACTTATTTTTCACGTTAAAATTGTTTGTGTCCCTTTGTTGATTGTTAAGATTGAATCTAAATTAGTTCTCAATAGATTGATTTAGATCAATTTATGTTTTTAGAGAATTGTTATCACCACCATTTGTTTTTGTTTGGATTTGAAATGTAATTATAAATCACAATCTAGGGGCCTAGATATTTCATATAGGAATAATATATTTTGGTTCAAAACATGGACAACTCCAACTGGTCTAAGCTAAATGGAAATGGACCAATTTTTAGAAAGATCTTGAACTTAATGAGAAACATAAATGTTAAACAACTAAGGCACTCAAGGAGATTCTTCAGAGCATTATTATTATTGTTATTATTGTTGTTGTTGTTGTTGTTGTTGTTGTTGTTTTACACATGTTTGAAACTTTTTCAGTTTCCCAATTTTTTGTAGCCATCTACAATAAAGGACATAATGCAATCCTAATAGTATAGAATTATTTTATAATATAAAGTTGTAGAGCTTTTTTTAATTAATTTTAAAGATATATAAAGTAAATCAAATTAAAGTCTCAAATTTTTACATTATGTGTCATTGTCCGATACAAGGTTGCAACCGCACATAAAGATATCCATCACTGATGCACACAGTGATTTTAGACTACATTTATGTCATCTAAACATTGAACCAAATATGATTTTGAGATTCATCATCAACATCTGAAGTGCACAACGAACCATTCTACAAGGGAAAAAAAATATAATTAAATGATTAGATATTCATTTATATTAAGCCTATGAAAACTCGAATAAGCCTATTAAGACAATAAAATCTCATCGATATTACAATCATATACATATATGCTTCACTACAAGCTTAGTTCCATACTTAGTGATTTTCATCAAGGCTTCCTTCCGCTATATCTAAAAAATATGTGCGTTGGAAATATAATATACTTGGTCAAATTACAAGCGAACATTTGGATTTAACATGCTAAATATACACATCACTTCTTACAATTGAATAACACTTTCTTTGAATGTAAAGTTGTAGCAATCCCAATTCTAGTAAGATAATGTAAATAACTATCCACTTACCTGGCATGAATTCACATCCTCACACCCACATAATAGCTTTCCATTTAAGAAGTCTACAGCTTCAAACACTGCTCCTCCATCTCTCCTCTACAATGACAAAAATGATGATGATAATAGTTAAATATCTTTAATAACTCAACAGATAATCTACATATTTGAGCTACAAAATAATATGTTTGTCAGAATTAATCTATACCTTGCTATAATCAACAGCAATGAAATTCGGCCATCGTGTACTGATTGAAGTATAACACATTTTAATTGTGCTGATAAGATCTTTGGTATTTTTTTCCTTAGGTAATGTGACGTCGAAAGCAGAATGGTAGTTTTTGTTTTTCTTTTTTTGTTCTGAATCGACATAGTTGAATAACACCAGAGATTTACTAGTGTTGTTTAGTTTCAACGACCGCCCACGATTAGTATGCATTCCATCACTTCCAACTGCAAATTTTAATTAAGCAAATACTCAAAATGATACATCTACAAGAACCCACTTAAAGTATATACTATTAACACAAAATGAACAAACATAAAATTGGGTTTTTCACATAAAAAATGAAGGCTTAAAATCAAAGAGCTAGAATGTGTTTCCTTACATTTATATTCAACCATGAAGTTCCATTGATATGCAATGCCTTCACTTTCTTGTTTAGATTTGGATGAACTAAAGACAACAAGCCTTTGATTAGCTGTAACCATGTCTTTGACTAATGGCCAATCTTCACCATATAAAGGCATTTTCAATAATGGAAACAAGTATTTTGTCAACCCAGAAGCATCAAAAACTTTTCCTAATGTATTCTTCTCAGCATCAACTCTGTCTTCTAGGATTAATGTGACAATTTCATATGAATTTGAAGTTAAGAAGGCTTCAACTTCCTTAAAGAGGTCAAGAGCAGGACCCTATGGAAACAACCAAACGTACAATTTCTTTGTATAGTTTTTGATAGTTGAAAGATTTAAATATATGATTTTACAATTAAGGGGGATAAGGTAATATTTGAGAGAGATAAAGTATAATTAACTTAAACATTAATAAAAATTCTACTTTGCGTGAAGTTGTAATTTAAACAAGAGGTACTTACTCGGCTTACAAAACCAGTCTTATAATCACATCCTTGGCATAACCATACATCCCCTTTATAATCAAATATATTTAACATTAAGGCTCTAACGCCGCTCTGCACATAAATGATTGTTTATCAGTATTAGAATACATTGTAGTTAATAAAACAAGACTAGATGTGATAGACTTACATTTAGTTGTTGTGTGATACTCTTGTCTTCGTCATTACCATAAAATCCTCCTTTCGTGAAATATGACATTGTATATGTCGCATAAGAATTGTGACTTGTTAAGAATGCGAATTTGTTGAAAGGTAACGAATTGTTCTGTTGGAGAGAGAGAGAGCTCCACAATTAATTATGATAGTTTTACCATTTATTTATTTATTTAATTAATTATGACTGTGGAGCCTTCATCTCCATAGTCCTTCCAATCTAAGTAGTTATATGAACAAAACTAGCAAGCTCAACATAATTCAAAATAAGAAAAATAACAAATCAAATATAAATATTGATTTCTTTCAAAAATAGCCATATTCAATACCTAGCTATCCGAATAACTTCATTCCCCAAAAATTTATACACTTTAATATTTTATGATTTTCTCAAAGTGAACAAAATATATTAATGTCAAACTTCATCAAATTAATCCTAGAGTATAATTTTTTAGGCTTTGAATTTTAAAGTAATAATACATACAACATTGTTTCCAACACTTTTCATTCCATTAATTCAAGTAAAATATCATTAATCATGAGAGGTGATCAAAGTGAACAATAACCAAGTAGCTAACATGGATCCATCATATTCAATGAAGAGATCATGTGAAATGTAGAATACAAACCCTAACATGCTCATATATAATGAAAGTGGATATAGAGAGGAGGTGAGATCAAGCCACGAAGTTTCAAGAACACCAAGGGTCTTCCAAGAACACACTGATTCATCTCTAAAACATACTAATCTTCCACTAAAGTACACTATTGGAGCACCCAAGGCTTAGATCTTCTAGTGAAATATCAAGGAGAATGAAAAGTAGAAAAAAAAAAAAAAAAAAAAAAATCAAGGTAAAGGGTTAGCATTGCTCCTAGTTCAATAGAAAAATAAAATTTGGAGGACTCTATGTTGTACATCCCTTAAGGGTGCATACCATATGCACCCTACCACAAATTGACATAACCTTACTACAAAATTTCGTGGCATCAACCATAAAATGTGTAATCTCACTACAAATTAGCATAACAAAAAATATCATAACTATGCCCCAAATATTTGCAACATCAATGACAAAATTTCACAAAATTTTGTAACATTAACGACAAAATTTTGGAAATTTTATTATGCTAATTTGTGACGAAGTTATGCATTTTGTGATTGATGTGATGAATTTTTATGGTAAAGTTGTGCCAATTTGTGGTAAGTTGCATATGGTACACACCTCTAAGGGAGTGCACACCATAGGCTTTCCCATAAAATATATATAAAGGCTACCATTAATCCTAGTTCAATTTCTTAATTAAATAGGTAATCCAATGTTCCAAATTTAATCTTAAATAAGCCAAAAAATTGCACTCATTGACAAAAATAAAGGTGTTTAGCACACATTTTATGTTGGAACCTTCCACAACCTAGAAAGTTCACATGCTTATTACTTACAAGGTGTAAGAAGAAAAACACCAGTGAAAGGGAAATGCCAAAGCCTATGAAAAAGGAGAGAGGAGGGAATTCCGCCACGAGGGAAAAAATTGAATTCTCTTCAATAAACTATCCTCTATAAGTCTCACTTTCGATTTCCATAAAAAATCCCTCAAGCTATGTGTAGTTTCTACAATTTTAGAGACCCAAACATGTAGCTAATTATTCAATTCAACAAAATAATATCAAAATAATAAAAATCAACATTTTAACATATAAACATTATGTACTAGGTATAGAGAGTGCAATTCTCCAATCTCAAAGCATAATGGATGACTGTTCGAATGACGAAATAACTCTCATATGAATTTTAATAACTTGGTGTTCTAATTATCACTAAATAAACTTATCTGGGCCTCAAATGTAATATTCCAAATTTTAATTTGATTCGATCCGAATAGCCACAATGTTAAAAGTTAAATAAATATATATATACAAGAGTAATTATATATATATATATATAAACATACTATTTTATCAAATTTTGCTATCACTACATACAAAGGTACCACGAGTCACATTAATAATATGTGTAGGACCTATGGATTTTGTGTTGAATAATATAAAAATTTGGTATTAATTGGTTTATGTATAATATTTTTCTTTGTGCAAATAGTGTATAAATAGTTGAAAGGATGGGGGAAGAGAGAGACCACAATCTTAAATGGATTTGAGAAGACGGATTTTGCACATTGCTGATCAAATGTATTGCTTGAGTTGAAGCAATAGAGTCCAATAGCACAACCCTTATCAAAGCCCCATTTATCTTTGAGCTAAAAATAACAAAATAAAGAAAAAAGAAATCAGATTGAACTCAAAAAAGTAAATTTTGATATAATCGCATTCATAACTAATCAATATTACTTCCTAAAAATTAATTTCATTTTTGTTTTAGAGAAAGAGAGAGAGGACCTGGCATTCACCATTAGAAGAAGCAATGGAAGATACAATGACATTATAGAAAACTGATGCTACGATGAAACAAACATATCTTGAATAACTCATTTTGTGAAGGAGTGAGTACAACAAATGCTGTCATATATAAACTTTGTAAATATTTGATCCAAGGGCGGTTAAGAAAATAATGACATTGATAGTAACATTCATGGAAGCAAAACATCAATGCAATGTTTTATTGTTTTTAAAAGAAACATATGGGAAAACACTAATGCAACATGAATAATTATTGTACGTTAAGCGACAAATGATTATTTTAATAAAAAGAAATTACGAAAAACTATAAACAATTTGGTGATAAGGGAGATTGTTTATGTTTTAGCATTTAATCAAAACTAGGAATTTACTTGTGCAATGCATGGGATGATTAATTAAGTTTTTTTTTTTCAAAATATATAATCCTAAAAACATTAATTGCTTGATATATATAGAAAAATATATAATTTTGATTAAAAATGTAATTATTAAACCTGCCACACTCCAAATTTAAAAAATTTGAATCCCAACAAATAAACTCGAATAATACGCAAAAAAATATTAGTGAATATAATAAAATTATCTCTCTTGTATATATATTTGTATAACATTCAATGCATGAGGTTCATCCATTACATACATCATCTATTCAATATCTAGTTGGAGTGAATATATAGTATGTAATTCAAAATAAGAACATTCTATTATAAATGAAATGCCATTAGGTTTACATCAAGTAAAAAAGGGTTTACACAATAAAGACACTCGGTCTATAAAACAAAAAGGCCCTAGGGCAAGCATCCAAGAGAGCTCTCTCTAGCCATTGCACAAATTTTATGCCACTCAAGGTAGTGACACATTGTAGATACGCCATTTTGACTGTTGTTATCCAAAGCAATTTGATGGCAGTCTATAATATAGGATGGATCTTGGAGGTAACCTCATAACATTGATACATGAAACACGTTATGTATTTGTTCCATACTTGGTGGTAGAGCAATACGATAAGCAACTGGATCCACTATTTCCAAAATTTGAAACGGACCTACATATCAGGGTGCTAATTTCCCTATCTTGCCAAATCTTTTTTGCCCTTTCATTGGGGTGACTTTAACAAAAACAGAATTACCAACCTCAAATTCTAAATCCCTTATTATGTGATCTGCATAACTCTTTTGCCGGCTTTGGGTGGTTTTCAATCTTTGCTGAATGATCTTAATTTTCTAAGTCGTCAATTGTACAATTTCAAGCCCAAACAATGATCTATCACCAACTTCGGTCCAACACACTGGGGAGCGACATCTCCTTCCGTATAAAGCTTTATATGGTGCCATTCCTATGCTTGAGTGGAAACTATTGTTGTATGCAAACTCTACAAATGGTAGATAAGTTTCCTAGCTCCCCTGGAAATCCAAGACACACATCCGAAGCATATCCTCCACTGTTTGTATTGTTCTCTCTGATTGGCCATCAGTTTGTGGGTGGAATGCCGTACTAAACCTCAACTCTGTTCCCATTGCATCTTTTGAGCTTTGCCAAAATCTTAACACAAATTTCGGATCTTTATCGGATACAATTGAAACTAGAACGCCATGTAATCGAACAATTTCATTTATATACACAGTAGTAAGTTTATCAGCATTATATTGAGTTTTCACGAATAGGAAGTGAGCAGATTTAGTTAGTCTATCAATAATAACCCATATGGAGTTCATACCTCAGGGTGTTTGGGTAAGACAACAATAAAATCCTTAGTTATGTGTTCTCACTTCCACTCCGGGATTGGGAGATGTTGAAGTAAACTCGCTGGTCTTTGGTGTTCCGCTTTTACTTGTTGACATTGTAAACATTTTGAAACAAACTCTGCAATTTCTTTCTTCATATTTGGCCACCAAAAAGTTTGCTTGAGATCTTGGTACATTTTAGTGTTACTGGGATGCAGTGAAAATTTAGATTTATGCGCTTCCTCCACTATTCTTCTTTTAACTTCTAGAACATTTGGGACACACAACCCGTGTTTAAATTTCAACATTGAATTTTCAAGGGTTCACCCAGGCCTTGGCTTTGTTTCTATCTTATCACAAATTTTCTTAAGAAACTCATCTTTCATTTGCCTTTGCTTGATTTCTTTAATAATTGCTGGTTGAGATAACATTGCCGCTAACACTCCACCTTATTTATGTAGCACAATTTCCATTTCCATTCTTTCCAACTCAAGTAGCAACTCTTTTCACCCTGTGAGCAATTTTTTTCAAATTCCCCATAACCTTTCTGCTAAGAGCATCTGCAACTATATTAGTTTTTCCGGGGTGGTAGTGGATTTGCAAGTCATAATCCTTAATGAGTTCTAACCACCGTCTTTGTCACATATTTAACTCCTTTTGAGTGAAGAAATACTTTAGACTTTTATGGTCAATGTAGACCTCACATGTTGCACCATACAAATAATGTCACCATAAAGCAAATACCATTACGGCTAGCTCCAAGTCATGTGTGGGATAATTCTTTTCATGGGGCTTCAGTTAACGAGAAGCATATGCAATGACCCTTCCATTCTGCATAAGTACACATCCCAATCCTTTGTAAGAGGCATCACTGTAAATAACAAACCCCTATGTACCAGACGATAGAGCAAGAACTGGTGCTGTAGTTAACCTTGTTTTCAACTCCTGGAAGGCAAATTTCCTTTGTTCTGTCCACTCAAATGGAACACCCTTTTGGGTCAATTGGGTAAGTGGCACTGCAATCTTGGAAAAGTCTTTAACAAATCTCCGGTAGTATCTTGCTAAACCCAAGAAGCTACGCACCTCTGTCACATTCATAGGGGTTGGCCAATTCACAATGGCTTCTATCTTGTGTGGGTCAACAAAAACACCCTCCTTATTAATTACATGCCCCAAGAACACCACTTCATGCAACCAAAATTCACATTTCTTCAATTTTGCATATAATTTCTTATATCTAAGTGTTTGAAGAACTAATCACAAATGGTTCTCATGAGCTTCAGTGCTTTTCGAATAAATGAGTGTATCATCAATAAATACAACTACAAATTCATCCAAGTACAGTGTAAAAACACGGTTCATTAAATCCATGAAGGCCGCTGATGCATTAGAAACCCCGAATGCCATAACCAAAAATTCATGATGCCCGTACCTGGTCCGAAAAGCAGTCTTCTCAATGTCTTCGACTCTTACCTTTAATTGATGATACTGGGATCTCAAATCTATCTTTGAAAAGACTTGCGCACCTTGCAGTTGATCAAATAAATCATCAATCCTAGGCAAGGGATACTTATTCTTTACAGTTACTTTATTGAGTTCCCGATAGTCAATACATAATCATAGTGTCCCACCATTCTTTTTTACAAAAAGAACTGGTGCCCTCCAAGGTGAGGTACTCGGTCGAATGAACCCTTTATCAAGTAATTCTTACAACTGTACCTTTAATTCTTTCATTTCAGCCGGTGACATTCTATAAGGAGTTTTTGAAATTGGTTGAGTTCCCAGCACTATATCAATTACAAATTCAATTTCACGGTCCACCAACTCTCCTAGCAACTCCTCTGGGAAAACATCCGAAAATTCATGGACAATTGGAATATTATCAACACATATATCTATTGGTTGTCCATTCAGAATGCTACACAAATACCCCTCACAACCCTTTTGTAATAATTTTCACGCTTTCATGGCTGAGATCAAGTAAGGTGGAGGAATTACCTTCTGTTCCGTCAAAATAAATTCAGATTGTCCCAGAGGTCAAAAAACAACTTACTTAGACATACAATCAATAGTCGCATGGTATTTACTTAGCTAATCCATTCCCAAAATTATATCAAAATAATCCATATCACGAGCCATCAAATTAGCATAATTGAACATCCCCAATCGAGATCTCACATGCAAGATAAATAAAAGCACATAACTTGGAGCCCCCAGATGGTGAAGACACACAACACATAATGCAATGATTCCATAGGTCTATTCAAATTACTAGCAAATGTTTTCGAAACAAATGATTGGGTGGAACCCGAATCAAATAACACACGAGCAGGGTGACCATTGATAGGGAATGTACCTGATACCACAGCCTCTGTATTCTGCACATCACCGGGAATAAGGGCAAAAACTCTTCCATGTCTAACATTATCTCTCATACTGGTAAGTTTTGTAGCAATCTTTGTTGTTAGTGCTGGAGTTGAGCTGGCTGAACTTGTAATGGTTCTATTCACATTTTGTCGTTCTCTCTGAGGACAATCCCTCACTACGTGGCCCATCTTTCCACACTTAAAGCGAGCCCCAGTTACCCGATAACAAATCCAACGGCGTCTTTTCCTACATTCTGGACAAATTGGCGCTGAGTCACGAGTAGAGGTGGAAATACTAGAGGTCCCCAAATTCAGTTTCTTATTCTGTGATAACACCGTTCCCCTTTGTACCTGCGTACTCTGTCTCTTCCCTTTCCACTCGAAATTCGAGTTTGAGCAACTATATTACCTTCAACCATTATCGCCCTTTTCCAACACATCGACATATTTAGGCAATTTTAATACATTGATCCGATCAAGAATGGTGTTTCAGAGTCCTCCCTCAAATTTTCTTGCTTTCTTGTAGTTCCTATCCACCATGTGTGGTGCGAAACGGGCTAGTTCTACAAATTGTGCTTCATACTCCGCTACAGTTTTGTTTCCTTGCTTCAAATTCTTAGAATCTGTCACTTTCCTGTCTCGTATACACTGTAGGAAATAGTTTTCATAGAAAAACTCCAAAGATCGAGCCCAGTTCAATTCTTGTTGTTCATTTCTAGTGAGCATCCACCATCTTCGTGCTTCATCTTTGAGAGTAAAAGCAGCAAGTTGTACTTTCTGTGCCTCAGTACATGGAAATACCTCAAAAAAATTCTCTATACCCGACACCCATGTCTCTACTTTCATCGGGTCAATTCTCCCTTTGAACAATGGCAGTTTTATCTTCTTAAACTCTTTCGTAAATGCAATTGTTCGGTCTTCAGCTTGGTGGTCTTGCACCACTGGTGGTGGTATAGGCATTGGTGGTGGTGGTGGTGGTTGTCGTTGTTGTTGCTGTTGATGTCTCATAGCTTCTACCATGTCCATTATCATTCTTTCCAACCTATCAAGCCGTATGGAGGTAAACTCCTCCACTTCATTCGCTCTCGTCCTCACCATGATCTATATAATAGAAAATTATAACACACACAAGGAAAATATTCACAAGTACATATATTGGCAACATGCCTCATATCATTTTCCATGTCACTTCCATATCATATGCAGGCATCATGCATTACGATTGCAACTTAAAACTTTTCTAGACTCCTTATTGCTCAATGGGACTAGTGTGTGAGGTATTAACTCGTGCACTGATACGAAACTGTCACGACCCAAACCCGCCCCTAAAAATTTAGATCATGACTGGCCAGTAACCTCTCGATTACCTACGACCTCAGATAGATTACAGAGAATTCATAATAACGGGGCATGTCACGCCCCCAAAATATACCCATAAATTCAACCAAAATAAATATAATTAAATGCATGAATCAGGATGTAATGTCTTTTCATTTCATAGGATTAATAGTACAAAAGTGTTCAATATAAAATAAATGGCCTATGAGCTTACACCTTTCCAAGTCTTGGCTTGGTTACAACAAAAGTGAGACAAGCTCATATAATTAAAGCCCTAGGCTATACAAAAATGAAACAAAACAAAGAAGCTCTTGCTTCCTAAAAGCCCCTCCAATGCTATTGTCTTGGTGGAGGCATGCCATCAATACCTGAAAATGTTTTTCCCCCAATAGGGTGAGCCACAGCCCAACAGAAATAATCTAACACAATATATGAGGTTTAACAAAGATTTAAGTACAATGCACATATACAATGCCAGGGATAAAACATTCACATTTTTATAGTTATAGAATACCAAGTCCATATTTCATTTCATTTTCCTTCAATTCATTTCAATACATGAGCCAATTTCATTATTTTTCAATAACCCAAATGAGACTACAACTCAATGGTTCTACAATCACACCATTAATATACAAACACTTCAATTTGCCATTTTACAGAAATTTCGTTTGCAGGATCGGCACCCAAGTATAAGTTTCGTGACTTTCGCCCAGGACACTCCGGCCAACTTAATTATAATGGAGTCCATCCCCCTTCTCCTCCCAAACAATTATACATATACAATATATTTAAAAACATAATCACAGATGGAGTACATCACATTTCTCCTCCCAAACAATCATACATGTACAATGTATTTAAAACATGATCATATTCAATGATAATCAACCATGATTAGTTTTAATTCACCTAATCCTCATGTAATTTCTGTAACAATCATAGTTATCCACCACCGATAGTCCAATACAGTTATTTCTAAACAGATATTCAATCTCAAGACAGATAATTTATTGAAAATTTCTAAAAATGAGACATATCATCTACTCAATTCCATCATGTATTTCAACACTCGTCCAATTTCATGTTTACAACACCAATTTCATTTATTTGTACAAAATAAATACCACAATCATTTTAGGGCAAACCCCCTCTCTTCCCAACTGTCAACCAAGTCCCAAAATCAAGAGTTTGCCACCGTACAACATTATTTTCAAACCCTACAATCATTTATCTCTCACTCACCAAAACCCCTCTTTCCATTTTACACCCAAACCCTAGGTTTGTTCACATTGCCCCCAAATCCCACCATTGTTACACAAAGACAAATAACCAAGTTAAAAACCATATTAAAGTGTAAAAAATCCCTACCTCAAGAAGAGAAGACCAAGCAAAGAAAAGTAGAACCCTCAACAATGTCGAGACCAAATTCCAATCAGATCAAAATGAAGCTCTTAGAATGCTCTAACTTTTCCTCAAAGACACTAGGGTAGAGAACCCAAAGGATCTAGGTCAAAATGCAGAGAGAAAGAGTCAAAATCTAGGTTTTTCGAAAGTTTTAGAGAGAGAGAGAGGAATGAAAAAGTGATATAAAATGTCACTTTCGTGATCTGATATACACACAGTCCACTCGAGCGGAAGAGTTGATGCTCGAGCGTCAGACACAATAAGTGGTTCCGCTCGAGCGCAATAAAGGCCGCTTGAGCGCTAAGACACGACGAACGCTCACCGCTCGAGCGTAAGAATTCGCCACTCGAGCGTAGAAAACACACATCCAAAAGTTTTGCAGACAACAAACCAACGCTCGAGCGCAGGAAAGGCCGCTCAAGCGCCCACCCGCTCGAGCGTAGGAAACGCTGCTTGAGTGTAGAAAACATTCTCCCAGTAGTTTTGTAGACTTGTAAAGTACTGAGAGTTCGCAAAGCCTGCGTAAGCGTGAAAAGTGCCGCTCGAGTAGAGGAGCAAAGATTGCAAAGTCCGCGAAGGAGCAAAAATCTGAGCATAAAAGATTTTGAAAAACAATTGACCAACCTGTTCCAAATAACCAAAATAGAGGGGAGACAAGGGAAACAAGATATTAATCACCATTCAAAACCATACAAACTCGAGTCCGAAATACAATAAGTAACAGGTCAAAACCGGAATCGCTATAACCTCCCTTCCTTAAAGAATTTCGTCCCCGAAATTACAAATCAAGCTCAACATCACATTGGATCATTCACAACAATGTTATTCTCACAAATCCAAAACCATGACCCATCTCTGGTCATCCATTCGCATCGACTCGATACACAAGTCCCATATTAAAATGAAGTTTACAATTTCCCAAAACATTCACAATGTTTAATCAGAATCCATGTTTTCGAATTTTTCACAATATATATAATATTTCCAAAAGTGATACAACACCCACAATATTCCACATTCTCAAGGCATATACATTACTTATATTGAATCCATGTTTCCGAAATGCCCATAACATATACAATGTTTTTACATTTCATTAGCATAATCAAAATCTCAATACACATTCAAGCATCAACAAATAAGTCTGGATATTTCTCTCGGACTTCCAATTCACATTCCCAAGTCACTTCCTTGATCCCGTGATGTTTCCACAATACTTTTACCAAGGGAACTGTCTTGCCTCGCAAGACTTGGTCTCGTCTATCCAAGACCCTCACCGGTCTCTCCTTATACGAGGCATCCTCATCTACCTCCAAGTCGGTCCAATCCAACACGTGCGATGGATCCGGCCCATACTTCCAAAGCATGCTAACATGAAACACCTCATGAACCCCGAAAAGTTGTGGCGGTAACGCCAAAGATAAGAAACCTCTCCAATTCGCTCAAGGATCTCAAAAGGCCCAATAAATTGAGGGGACAACTTCCCATTCCTCCCAAATCTCATCAAACCCCGTCTAGGTGATATTTTCAAAAAGACATGATCTCCCACCTCAAAAGACAAGGGTCTCCTCCTACGGTCGGCATAACTTTTCTAACAACTCTAAGCCGTAACCAATCTCTTACGAATAAGTGCTACCTTCTCCATCGTTTCTCGAACTAACTATGGGCCCAATAAAGGTGCATCACCCACCTAGGCCCAACACACCAAAGATCTACACGGTCGACCATACAAGGCCTCAAATGGTGCCATGCCAATACTCGATTAGAAGCAGGCAAACTCCACTAAGGGCAAGTGTCTCTCCCACGACCCTTTAAAATCAAGGACAAAACCTCGAAGCATATCCTCAAGGATCTGAATGGTACACTCAGACTGCCGTCAGTCTGAGAGTGATATGCTGTGCAAAAAGTCAATTTGGTGCCCAAGGCCCTCTGCAAGCTCTGCCACAATCGAGCTGTAAAACGTGGGTCTCTATCCGAAATAATCGTTACAGGGACCCTGTGCAACCATACTATGTCCCTATTGTAAAGGTTGGCAAGATAGTCTATCGAATCGCTCACTCGCATAGCTATAAAGTGCGCCGACTTGGTCAGCCAATCAACTACCGCCCAAATGGCATCACTACCCCGTTGAGTCCTTGGAAGGCCCACAACAAAATCCATTGTGACATGCTCCCACTTCCATTCGACTATAAGCAGGGGTTGAAACAAACCCGCTGACCTTTGATGCTCGGCCTTCACTTGCTGACAAGTAAGACATTTCGATACAAACATAGCTACATCCTTCTTCATACCTCTCCACCAAAACTGACGACTAAGGCCGTGATACATCTTTGTGCCTCCCAGATGCAGCGCAAGGCGTGAATGGTGAAACTCTCGGAGTACCTCCTCTCGGCAAGACTCCGGCATAAACAAATGGTCACGGTATCTCACACTCTGGTCGGGATATACGGTCAAGCCTCTTTCTACCTTTCCATTGGAAATCTTCTCTTGGAAGGATTCCACCTCCAAGTCACCCTTCTGTGTTTCTAACACTCGGCTCACAAGTGTAGGTTATGCAACCACTGAAAATAAGGCTGCCGACTCAACAGACTCGCCCAGACGCAAGTCAAACTCACCAAGAGTACCCAACATTTCCCATTCTCGAATGGTGACACAAGCCACACTACTAATAGACTTCCTACTCAAGGCATCAGCCACTACATTGGCCTTTCCAGGATGATAATGCAACTCAAAGTCATAGTCTTCTATGAACTCCATCCACCTCATCTGCCTCAAATTCAAGTCCTTCTAAGTAAACAGATACTTCAGACTCTTATGATCAGAAAATACCTCGAATTTCTCACCATATAGATAGTGCCTCCAAATCTTCAAGGCAAATATCACCACTACTAACTATAGATCATGGGTAGGGTAATTCCTCTCATGTGTTTTCAACTGCCGTGAGCCATAGGCTACCACATTCTCCTCTTGCATCAATACACAGCCCAAACATTCTCGTGAGGCATCACAATATACCGAATAGCCCAAACCCCTCTTCGGAATAATCAAGAATGGAGCAGTGGTAAGTCCAACCTTGAGCTCTTGAAATGACTTCTCACAGGTCTCATTCCACACAAACTTAACTCCCTTCCTCGTCAGTCTAGTTAACAGCGAAGCTATTCTAGAGAAATCCTTCACAAATCTCTGATAATACCCTGCCAACCCCAGGAAACTATGGATCTCAAAAGCATTCTTAGGTTGTGCCCACTCCTGCACTGCCTCTATCTTGGATGAATCTACAATCACCCCTTCACCGGATACCACATGGCCTAAGAACTTAACTTCCCTTAGCCAGAATTCACATTTTCCAAACTTAGGATACAACTTATGGATTCTAAGCAACTCAAGCACTACTCGTAAGTGTTCCTCGTGTTCTTCCTCAGAGGGTGAATAAATTAAAATGTCGTCCACAAAGATGACCACAAAACGGTCTAGGAACTCACGGAAGATCTGATTCATCAAATCCATAAACACAGCCGGTGCATTAGTTAACCCAAAAGGCATCACTAGAAACGCATAATGACCATTCCGCGTACGAAATGCCGTCTTCGGGATATCCTTCTCCCTTACCATTAACTGATGATAACCCGATCTCAGGTCTATCTTAAAGATACAACAAGACCGCTTCAACTAATCAAATAGATCATCTATACGAGGCATTGGGTACTTGTTCTTAACAGTTACCCGGTTTAACTTCTGGTAATCTATACAAAGTCGCAACGCTTCATCTTTCTTTTTAGCAAAGAGAGCTGGTGCACCCCAAGGTGAAGTACTAGGGCAGATAAAACCCTTATCTAACAATTCCTGGAGTTGAATCTTCAACTCACCCAATTCAGCAGGTGCAAATCTATACGGAGCCATAGAAATCGGTGCCGTGCCAGGCACTAAATCAATAGAGAACTCGATCTCTTGGTGAGATGGAAAACTAGTAAGGTCCTCGGGAAAGACATCGGGGTATTCACAAACCACCCTTGGCAACTCAACCAGAACTTCATCACACTCACTATTCAAGAAACTAGCAAGGAGACAACTAAGTTCACTCCGCCCACACGGATCGTAAACCGGTGATAAGGCTTTATCCATCCGGTCCCCCAAGAAATAAAAGAAATCACCGCTCAAGATACATACAGTAACTCTCTGACGGTAACAATCTATAACAGCCCGGTATGACGATAACCAATCCATATCCAAAATAACATCAAAACTAGTCATATCAACCAATACGAATGCAAATGGGAGTCGGTGACCTGCAACCTCTATGTCACAGCCCTGACACCCCTGTTTCAAGATAACCTCACCACCAATAGGTGACTCTACACAAATAGGAGATGCTAACTGTGCCAACTCCAACCCCAAAATCGATGCAAATGCAGACGAGATAAAAGACTGGGATGCATCCGTATCAATCAACACATTAGCAACTGAATTGCAAAACAATAAGGTACCTCTCACTACCGAAGGTGCTGGTACAAGATCTGGCTCAGTAACAGCATATACATGCCCTGCAGGTCTCTGCTCAACCTACTCACCCCTCGAAGCATATGCATGATGCACTGACTGAGCCAAAGAGGCTCCCTGATTGGCCCTCCAGACCTATGCTGATTGTGTAGGTTGGTGACTCTGCGTCTACCTCGAACCAGATGCACCAGATGTGCCACCTAACTGTGGACAAAATCTCTTCAGATGCCCCGCTTGCCCACACTGATAACAAGTGGGCGGCTGCCCTCTCCCTTGACTCTGGCCCTGAGAACGACCGAAGATGATGCAGACTGTTGCCTTCCTCCCCTCTGTGAGAAAGCTAGAGACTTGTGGCCCAACTGACCACATTTGTAACAAGTAAAATCTCCCTGACCACCCCTCCTAGAACCTGAACCCGATACCGGAAAGGTGGACCTCGACTAAGCTCCCTGAGATGACTGAGGGTTAGAACCCCTCTGCCTCTTGCCGTCCCCTGACTGTCCTGACTCCTCCTAGAGCCCCTTGTCCTCTCCTCCTCTGCCTGCATAATAGTCTGAAGATGGGCCGCCGCCTCCACAAGGCACCCATAATCTCTAATCATGGATCCGGCCACTCTAAACATAAGCCCAGTCCTCAGCCTCTTCTCAAACTCCAAACAGCGGCGCTCCTCAGTCACCACCAACTCAAGTGCAAACTTAGAGAAGCTAGTGAATGTGGCTTCAAACTCAGCCACTGGTGTATTCAACTGCACCAGGTTGGAAAACTGGTCCCTTAACTTCTCCCTAACAGTGGGAGGCAAAAACTTGTCCTGGAATGCGTTGACAAAAGCCTCCCAAGTCCTCCAATGCATCCCTGCGCATACTTCCACCATTGACCCCGCGTCTCCCTTCAACTGGAAGGATGCCAAGGTCACTTTCAAACCCCTGTCTTTGATGTGGAGCATCTTAAAAGTCTTCACCATTTGCTCTAACCACTTATCTGCTTTCAGTGGTTCCTTAGGATCACCCAAAAACCCATCCGGATTAGACCGGAAAAACTCCCTCTTCAAAAAAGATGGCCCTGCCTCAGCAACCTGGGCCTGGACTTGATTCTTAGCTCTGAGAATGTCCATAGATTCCCACAAAGCTCCGGCCATTTCGCGAGCTAAGGCGCCTATGGTCTCTTGACCTACTGGCTCGGCCACGTTGGCCTGACCAACCCCTTCTTCCTATGTTGAAATTTCATCCGGTATTGGCATCTCGTGCCTCCTAGACCTGCCACGCCTACCACCACAACCACACCCTGACATCCTAATAAAGGTAAAAAAGATTAGAACATTCACAAATGTGCCGAATCTAACTCACTCGCGTCCTAGTGCAATGGACAATAGTAAATCACTCCATATAAGCATGTAATCACATAAACACATACGAATTCCCTTCTGAGTTTATAACCGTCCCGCAGCGTTGCTAGAGTTCCAATTAGAAATAGCAGTGATCAAGTGCTCTTCTAATAGGACTTCTAGAAACCCGTAGATCCAGTCAACATCTTAGGAACTAAATCTCATACCTATATAGTCATATAAACATGTAATCACACAACATTACTAGCATACAAACATCTCTGTAAAGCGAGACACACCCATTGTGGTACTAACCACTTCCCACGTACCGAAAATATTCAAATCCGATACGCTCTGATACCAAGTTGTCAGGTTCACAAAATATAACCATAAATTCAACCAAAATAAATAAAATTAACTGCATGAGTCAGGATGTAATGTCCTTTCATTTCATAGAATTAATAGTACAAAAGAGTTCAACATAAAATAAATGCCCTATGGGCTTACACCTTTCCAAGTCTTGGCTTGATTACAACAAAAGTGAGACGAGCTCATACAATTAAAGCCCTAGGCTATACAAAAATGAAACAAAACAAAGAAGCTCTTGCTTCCTGAAAGCCCCTCCAATGCTATTGTCTTGGTGGAGGCATGCCATCAACACCTGAAAATATTTTTCCTCAATAGGGTGAGTCACAGCCCAGCAGGAATAATCCAACACAATATATGAGGTTTAACAAAGATTTAAGTATAATATGCATATATAATGCCAGGGATAAAACATTTACATTTTTATATAGTTATAGAATACCAAGTCCATATTTCATTTCATTTTCCTTCAATTCATTTCAATACATGAGCCAATTTCTTTATTTTTCAATAATCCAAATGAGACTACAACTCAATGGTTCTACGATCACACCATTAACACACAAACACTTCAATCTACCATTTTACAGAAATTTTGCCCGCGGGATCGGCACCCATGAGTTTTGGGACTTTCACCCAGGACACTCCGGCCAACTTAATTATAATGGAGTCCATCCCCTTTCTCCTCCCAAACAATCATACATATACAATGTATTTAAAAACATAATCACACATGGAGTACATCACCTTTCTTCTCTCAAACAATCATACATATACAATGTATTTAAAACATGATCATATTCAATGATAATCAATCATGATTAGTTTTAATTCACCTAATTCTCATGCAATTTTTACAACAATCATAGCAATCCTCCACCGATAGCCCAATACAGTTATTTTTAAATAGATATTCAATCTCAAGACAGATAATTTATTCAAAATTTCTAAAGATGACACGTATCATCTACTCAATTCCATCATGTATTTCAACACTCATCAAATTTCATGTTTACAACACCAATTTCATTTATTTGTACAAAATAAATACCACAATCATTTTACGAAAAACCCCTTATCTTCTCAACTCTCAACCAAGTCTGAAAATCAAGAGTTTTGTCACCGTACAACATCATTTTCAAACCCCACAATCATTTATCTCTCATTCACCAAAATCCCTCTTTCCATTTTACACCTAAACCCTAAGGTTGTTCACATTATCCTCAAATCCCACCATTGTTACACAAAGACAAATAATCAAATTAAAAACAATATTAAATTGTAGATAATCCCTACCTCAAGAAGAGAAGACCAAGCTAAGCAAAGTAGAACCTCAACAACACCGAGACCAAGTTCCAATCAGATCAAAATGAAGCTCTTGGAATGCTCTAACTTTTCTTCAAAGACACTAGGGTAGAGAACCCAAAGGATCTAGGTCAAAATGTAGAGAGAGAGTATTTTAGAGAAAGAGAGAGTCAAGATCTAGGTTTTTGGAAAGTTTTAGAGAGAGAGGAATGAAAAAGTGATATAAAATGTCACTTTCGCGATCTAATATACGCACAGTCTGCTCGAGCGGAAGAGTTGACGCTCGAGCATCAGACACAATAAGTGGTTCCGCTCGAACGCAATAAAGGCCGCTCGAGCGCCAAGACACAACGAACGCTCACCGCTCGAGCGCAAGAATTCGCCGCTCGAGTGTAGAAAACACACATCCAGAAGTTTTACAGACAACAAACCAACGCTCGAGCACAGGAAAGGCCGCTCGAGTGTGGAAAACGCCACTCGAGTGTAGAAAACATTCTGCCAGTAGTTTTGCAGACCTGTAAAGTAGTTCATACATACAAGGACGATTTATGTAGATATATACAATGAGTCAGCAACTCAAAGTTATATGCTTACAAAGTGTCCAAACAAAAGTCACCAAAAGACTTAACAAAATTTGTCATCATAGAAAATCCCCAAAAAGACAAAAGGCTCTATTTTGGAGGCTTATCAAAGCAGGTCCACTAAAAATGACTCCTGAAGCTGACCTAGGGTTGGCCTCTGGGTTGATCACCTACATATATATATATATATATACGGAGTAAGCGAGGCTCAGTGAGTAATAATAATGTAAGGAGGTTAAAATGAATGAGCATATGTCTTGAGAAATATAGATATATAACTTATACATTTATTATTCATGATCACATTCTAGAACGGCCTCAAGCCCACATAAGACATAACGACCTTGGGCCTAGCATAATACGGAACGGCCTTAGGCCCAACGTAGTAAAAACTGTTCTAAACGACCTTAGGTCCAAACATTTCTTATCATAGAGTAGATGGAACATCGACGTGTCTCCATCTCCCATATAGAGCGGAACGACCTTGGGCCCACAATTCATAAGCGATCCATATCAAACATAACGGCCTCGGGCCCATCATATATAACAGAAACAGAACGACCTCGAGTCCATTTCATATGCCACTGTGGTCAAATGCTCGATCACCTCAAAGAAAACACAACTTGTATAAAGCATGTCATTCAGGATAAATAATGCATAAGTCATAACATATCGTTACACTACTATTACTCAGAGTGACTTTGGTCATGCAGTGGTCCCTTCTGGCGAGTGACCTATACATTACACACATACAAACTTGATAAGCAATTCATTCTTTTCTTAGCCTATTTTCTTAACCTTTCCTTTATTTAATCAACTTTCCATTTCGTTCAATTTCTATTTCTCTTTAAGTAGTTTAGAGGGTTTAAACGCGCTCCTTAACAGATTCAGAGGGTCAAAAAGGTGAACGAAGTTTAATAGTTTTTCCCCATGTTTTCTGCATGTGCGGCCCACATGTGCCTTTATTTTAGAACCGATACTTTGAATTGCCCTATTTTCCGCACATGCGGCTGTGAGCCCTGCACGTGCGGTTCTTGCCCTGTTTGTGCAGTCTGAAGATTATTCAATATTCAAGTTCCCAAACTCATTTCTAAGGTTCAATTCAAGCAAATTCACTTCGAAAACATGATATATGAACATACTAAGAATGACATTCAAGCTCAATTAGATCATAACTTACTTTAATCCCAAATAGAAAACCCTAACTCCCATAGTTCCTTCATTTTCTTTATCTTTTCATGTTGTAAATGCTTGCATATGCTTTCATGAGTTCAAATCATGCAAAGACTCAAGATTAGAAAGCAATTTCTCACAATCTAACTCAAGACAAACCCAAAATAAAATAATCAACCCTTTAATTAGACAAACCCAAGGATTCCATGTTCATTTTCATGAGATTTGTTTAGTTAAGATCATAATCCAAAAACCCTAACTTTTATGACTGTCAAAGCTTCATCTTAAGTCTTGATTTTAACCAATTAAAGAAATATTTAAAGTATTTTAGTTGATTTACACTTACCTTGAGCTAATTCTTTGAATTCCCCTTTTCAATTTCTTCAATCTCCAAGCTTTAGGTTGAAATTCCTCTTTTCTCTCTCTTTTCTTCCTCTAGCTCTCTTCCAGGAGATATTTTTGTGTTAGATTCTAAGTTTTAACACTAAGGTTCATGTATATATATCCCTTGTCTAACTAAGGATTAGTTTATTTGAGCCTAACTTAAGCTTAACTAAGGGTTTAGCCTAATTAAATCCAATTAATTCATTACAAATCAAATTTTTACAACACTTCATATTATGTTCTAAAATAATACTAATCATAACTATGTGGTCGGTTTTGGTTTCTGAAGTCTCTAAGGTCTTCAATTTTTAGATTAAAGGTTATAATTACAACAAATTTTTCTACAGTCGACAGATATAGTTCCATAATCATGTAATTCACACAATTAAACATGTAATTTCACATCAAGCATATAATCACACATATAGTTAAAAACTTAAAGCATATGAGAGGCTCGGGTTGTCACACTAACCGTCGCAAAAGATTTAAAAATCTGTTGCCAGAAAATAGTGAGGCTTTTGTCATGCCTCATCCATCGCTCATCCATTGCTAATACTTTTTACAACGATGTTTTATTTATTTTTATTTTTTTTACTTTTAACGATGGTTTTTATTCGTCGTTAAAAGTCCCATTTTTTGTAGTGAACTGAGCTATGGCTGATCTGTATGAATCTCTAAACAAAAATGGTCATTCAAAAATACTGAAAAGAATCCTTATGGCTAACAAATGTTAAAATTTGATACACAATCAAGTCTGGGGAAATTACCTCATTATCTAGGAACATTGTTAGTGCTTGAGAGATGAATAAACTAATATCTATTCTTGTAAAATCGAGGTTAGTATTACTTAACTTGATTGTATCGTCGACTGAGAGGACACTCGATGCTAAAATCAATGATTTTTTCTCGGCAGAACATTAGAAAATACTCAATGCTACAAATATTGAAAGCTATATAATAAATTATTACAACATGCACATCTCAATTCATGGGGTGTACTCTATATAAAAGTGTGTTGCCGCCTCCTTTATTTTTCCATCTAGGAGAGGAGAGAGAGAGTGAAGGAGATAAGAAAGAAGAGAGGGGAAGAAAACATGAAAATTGAGGGACAGTTAGAGTAGGCACGTGAGAGGAAAGAAAGATTCCTTCATTTTCTAGTTTTCCATCTCTACTGAAATTCAAAAGCATTTCTCACTGACCCATAAATAAAAGTCCCAAAACACTAGTGGGATGTAATTTTCTAAGGTGAACTTGAATGGGTTGAAAAGTTATCCAAGTTTAATTTGAGTTGTGCTGAGAGTTGCTCAGACCCATCCAAACTCGAATTGTAACTTGAAAAATTATTTGTCCAAACTGGACTTGAGTTAGGCCTGAATTGTCTGGATTACATATAAATTTAATTTTAATTTTTGTGCAAATAATTTTTTTTTATTATTTTGTTTTCAATTAGACTCTACTAACATTTTTTTTTTTCTTTTTCATAAAATTATTAATAATATCAAACTAAATAATTTATATAATGTGAGAGAGATAAGAATTGAAGAACGATGTGTCACTACAACGGTTTTTATAATTTCTAGGTGAGAAAAAAATGTAAAGTTTTGTGTTGTGTTACTTGTGTATGTAATTATATTCAATATGATCTAACGATCTAAATTACTTTAACATTATCCAATAACTAATGATTCATATGTATCTATTTAATATTTTTGTAATTCGGATTTCAAGTTGCTCTTGCTGTTTGGTATTTTTGCCCAAACTTGCCAAAATTTAATTGAAATTTTTATTCAAACCAGCACCGAATTCAAAAATATTTTTCCTAAGCCTCAAAAAAATTCGACTTGAGCTTGGGTTGGTCAGGTTCAAACCCCACAAGTTGAACCTCTATAATTTTTCCATCATTTTATAGTCTAGATGAAACTCCCGAAAATAGAGTCTGTTTTTTAGTGTGTAAATAATACATGCATTTTGATTGGTGTAGAATAGTATAGGGGCCACATTATACTTCTTAGATATAGGATTCACATAAATTAATTATATTTTGTATATTATTCACACACTAAAAAGGTGTCACTACAACATTTTTTTAGTTTAGTGACATTTGAAAGTGTCACAAAACTATTCTTCTAATGACATTTTTTAGTCTTGTGACATTTTAAACAAGTGTCATTTATACCCATGTCACGGTAGATACTAGTGGCACCTCAATGACACTTGCAAGTGCCACCACGCCATTACGGCTAAAAACTTTCAATGACATTTTGATGTCATGATGATACTATTTGTGACACTATCAAGTGTTCATTAAAAAAAGACTAAGTGGCACTTCAGTGACACTTGTAAGTGCCATTACACCATCAGGGCTAAAAACTTTCAGTGACACTTTAATGTCATGGTAGACACTATTCGTGACGCTATCAAGTGCCATTAAAGAAGACTTATAATCTAAAAAATGCCACTATATGGATTTTTAATGGCGCTTGTTATGCCACAATTGATATTTTTAACAACTTCATAAATGTCACTAAATCCAATTCATTTGTGCCATTAAATGGATATGAGTGCCGTTGGACCTTATTCTAGTGACACTTCACAAAGCTATTACTACTACTACAAAATCCCACTTATATGTTCATTTCATTGACACTTTTAAAAGCTACAACTAAGCATGCGTAAATGTCTATAAAAATTGAATCGACTTTATAAACAATTGAATATTAATTGCCACATCCTATATTAATTTGACATCTATTCATCCTGTAATATTTTCATAATAATAAACAAATATTACCACCACAGGATCATCATATCAAAAACAAAACAAAAAAATTCAAATCACAATTAATTTTTTATCTAAAAATATAGATTTATTTATATTGCAATACAAATCATAATCAAAATTATAAAATATTCTACCATACTAACAAAGTTACAGCAAAAAAAATTTAAAAGAAAATTATTCCAACCATAAGTTCTGAAAAGCCATAGTGATATTCATCTTCCAGAGAGACAAATTCACTTCTCAAAAACAAATTCACTTCTCAAATTCTCAACCTCACTTGTATAAATATTCTCGGCTGGCACCCATAACTTGCAAAATCTGCATCAAAAAGATAAACATATAAAGGTAATTGAAACTATATTAAGTTAATATAAATTTGTTAATGAAATTAATATTTACGAAAGAAATATACCACAAATAAAGCAGGCTAAGCAACATGAGCTCCAATAGCTTGTTCAATTGTTTTGACAAGTCCATATGATCGGATCAAGCTCTCATTAGGTTTGACTGGCACTTGAACATGTACCTCCCAACAGTCAGGTCCTAGCTAAATCTCATAACCAAACACTACAGGAGACATAACCAAAAATCTCATGAGTCATACCTAAAATGTTGTCTTAATTAAAAAACAAAATTGGTAATAACTAAAAATAAAAATGATATAACTAGGAATGCATACGATATATCCCTTTCAAGGGGGTGTATAGTAGAATTTCCCAAAAAAATAATTATTCTAAAATTTATTGATTCATAGAATAACAACAAAAAGACAAATAGAATAAGGAAAAAATTACCTATCAGTGGTACTATTAGAAAATTATTACATATTCTTGAAAAGTTTATAATTTTAATCATTAATATGCATAAAATTTATCATTTATTTATAATCTTTTTAAAAAATCCTACACATAATTAAAATTTCTCCTAAAATAAAAGTAAATGATAGAACCTATAGAGGGACAAAGTGGAGTTAGACTATTGTTAGGTCCCATTTGATTTCAAAGGTATATTGGAGGGAATTAATAGTGAGAAGATTAATAGTGAGGAGATTGTTAGTGAGAGAATTGATAGTGAGGGGATTAAGTAAAATTCTGTTTGTTTTGATGATAGTTATTAGTGTGGGGATTGTTAAATTATTTTTATATAAAATAAATGTAAAATAATAAAATAAATAAAATCATGATTGACGCGTAGTGCCTGCACATGTATTTATTTATTTAGATAAATTACATTTACACTCTTGAGGTTTGCTTTTAATATAAATCCCTCCCTCGCATTTCGGAAATCACACTAAACCTCCTGTCAATTTTTTTTCACTTAACAAAAGTTCAACAAAAAAAAAAAAAAATGTGTAAGAACTATAATACCCTCAATTGAAGATTTGATTTTACTATATTATCAACCTGCCCAACCATCACCATTTAAACAATCTTCATCAGGAGCTCTGTTAGTTGACTTAACGGTCAACTAACGGAGGGGGCAATTTGTAATGAAACTTTAAGCCTTAGGAAAGTGTTGTAATTTCCAAAATGTGAGGGAGAATTTGTATTAGAGTCAAACCTTAAGGAGTGTTGGTGTAATTTACCCTATTTATTTTTTAAATTTTATCTATAAATAATAGTGAGTTGAAATTGGGAAATTTTAGAAACTAAACTCGTAACCGGTTCTAATGACGCTGATTTGATAATTTTCGGATTTATACCCAAAGAGAGCGACACTTTCGAATTTACTGTTTTACACCAGTTTTCTAGACAGATTTGAACGCACCAGTTAATATAGATTTTAACTCCAAAAAATTATGAGAAAATTATGATATGCAATTCAATATGTAATCAATCTACTATAAAAATGTCAGTTCAAAATTCATTCTCTTACTATATTTTCTTGATTTTTAAAGTTTATAACTGTGTGCTGAATTTCATACTCATAAATTGCACCCCAACTTTATGTACCCATTTAATTCCTCAATAAAAAAATAAAAATCAAAATAAAAATAAATTTAAAAAAATCAAAAACAGTTGTGGCCAAGTACGCCTGCCTATCCCAAATTTCAATCACAAGCTCCACCATTACAAGCAAAAACACTCATTGAATATAACCCATGCCATATATTTGATTTTCATACATCCACCATACCCATTACACTATTCCACACCAACTATTAATCTGATAGATATTCTTCCCACCTAATTAGTACCTTTCATTCCTTCTTCTTCCAAAGAATGCACCGAAACATCTATACAAAATATCTATATTTACAAAATATTGATTTCTACCTTGGAGATGGAGTTATTCAAGCACCAATGTAGTTCTTCAATTTTCACCAAAAGTTGTGCTTATCTCCTCTTCTCTCTAGACTTCGTGGCTGCTAATTCAATATTGTGAGAGTTTAGGGTTACCCACACACTTCAAATAATCTAACGCCCTAACTTTTTTTTTTCTTTTTTTTATAATTGTTATTATTAATATTAATATTAATTTATTTATTTTAATAGGTAAATCTTACCTCTAAATTAGAGATTTACAACCTAAATTTATTTTAGGTTTAAAATTAATTAAAAGACCCTCCACCAAAATTTAATTTGTACTTTAGGATTCACTATGACCACCAATAATTTTTCGGGTGCCAAGAATAACAAGTAACATGCCACAAAGTTCTCAAAGCAATAAGCTCATTGGATCCAATATCAAACCAAGAGTCATCTTTGGGATGGCAACTCGGGCCTTTTCTCCAAGATGATCTGATTGAAGGTCACCTAGCCTAGCCTAGGTCTTTTCCACACAATCTTTTTTTGATTCATGTTTTTTTTCCTTACAATCGTTGAGCACTAGAGTCATCACGGCCCAATAACCTAGATCTGTTCCATTGTGGCCAGAGTCACCACACACAGTGGAATAATATTCGTGGACTAAAATATACAAATGGTCCCGATAATCGATACAATTTCGTTTCGCAAATCATTGTAGTTCACCATTATAATCATAAGACCATAATAAAGAGTTTACGGTATCCAAGTTTACACATGTTTCAGAAATAATTTAATTACATTGATAATATAATAATTTATCAAAACAGTTTAGTCTTGCAACAACAATTTAATTTTACAACAGATCAAGGTAGGGGAACATTTATAAAAATATCTAGCACTAAACTACTCACCTGAAAACGAAATAATATAATCCCCGAATAAAGTATGAAAGTCCAACTAGTGCCCTGAACAAAGTATTAAAACTACACGTCACTACTAATTCAAACATACTAAAAGGAATAATAAACTAAGTAACCCCAAACTAAAGTGCACTAACACGGCTCAAACTAACTCACCGTTACACTTAAATAATACCTAAGTTCATGTTCTTCATGGTCTCAAATTACTCATGACTTGGGTTCTGATCAAAACTTAATCAAAAGTAACTTTAAAACAAAACATAATTTTAAACATGTTTGCTCAATCTATTCGCTTAATTTGAAAATTAAAAACTCACTCCACACTGTTCGAAATTCCCAAAACCCACCAGATATGAACTACTATATCTTAAGTTCCAAACCCAATTGGTTTTACTTGATTTACTTATCAAAATAATTATTTACAATTAATTATGCCCAAACAGATTGTTTTCTGCAGCACTTTAAAAACATTAATGGTTCTCTTAGTATACACGAGCAATCAATGCAAGGCCAAAAATGTAAGAAACTAAACTCGTAACTAGTTCTAATGACGCTGATTTGATAATTTTCGAATTTATACCCAAAGAGAACGACACTTTCAAATTTACTATTTTACACCAGTTTTCGGGACAAATTTGAACGCACCAGTTAATATAGATTTTAACTTCCAAAAATTATGACAAAATTCTGATATGCAATTCAATATGTAATTAATCTACTATAAAAATTTCAGTTCAAAATTCATTCTCTTACTATATTTTCTTGATTTTTATAGTTTATAGCTGTGTGCTGAATTTCATACTCATAAATTGCACCCTCAACTTTATGTGCCCATTTAATTCCTAAAAAAAAAAAATTAAAAAAAAATAATAAATTAAAATTATATTCACAAACAGTGGTGGCCAAGTATGCAAACCTATCCCACATTTCACTCACAAGCTCCACCATTACAAGCAAAAACACTCATTGAAAATAACCCATGCCATATACTTGATTTTCATACATCCACCATACCCATTACACTATTCCACACCAACTATTAACCTGATAGATATTCTTGCCACCTAATTAGTACCTTTCATTCCTTCTTCTTCCCAAGAATGCACAGAAACATATATACAAAATAACGATATTTACAAAATATTGATTTCTACCTTGGAGATGGAGTTATTCAAGCCCCAATCTAGTCCTTCAATTTTAACCAAAAGCTGTGCCTATCTCCTCTTCCCTCTAGACTTCATGGCTGCTTATTCAATATTGTGAGAGTTTAGGGTTACCCACACACTTCAAATAATCTGACTCCGTTAAACATTTTTTTTTTCTTTTTCTTTTTAATTATTGTTATTATTAATATTAATATTTATTTATTTATTTTAATAGTTAAATCTTGCCTCTAAATTAGAGATTTCTACCATAAATTTATTTTAGGTTTAAAATTAATTAAAAGACCCTCCAACAAAATTTAATTTGTACTTTAGGATTCACTATGAACACCAACAATTTTCTGGGTACCAAGAATAACAAGTAACTGCCCAAAGTTCTCAAAGCAATAAGCCCGTTGGATCCAATATTGAACCCAGAGTAATCCTTGCGGTGGCAACCCCGGCCTTTTCTCTAAGATGATCTGATTGAAGGTCACCTAGCTTAGCCTAGGTCTTTTCCTTACAATCTTTTTTTGACTCAATCATTTTTTTTTAATTTTTTTTTTGATTCAAGGTCTTTTCCTTACAATCGTTGAGCACTAGAGTCATCACGGCCCAATAACCTGGATCTATTCCCAAGTGGCCAGAGTCACCACACATAGTGGAATAATTTTCGTGGACTAAAATATACAAATGGTCACGATAATCAATACAATTTAGTTTCGCAAAAAATGGTAGTTCACCATTATAAACATGAGACCATAATAAATAGTTTCGGTATGCCAAGTTTACACATGTTTCAAAAATAATTTAATTCCATTGATAATATAATAGTTTATCAAAACAATTTAGCCCTGCAACAACAATTTAATTTTCCAACAGATCAGGGTAGGGAAACATTTATAAAAATAAGTGGCACTAAACTACTCACCTGAAAACGA
The DNA here is from genome assembly GCA_030407325.1 of Camellia japonica. Lineage (NCBI taxonomy): Eukaryota > Viridiplantae > Streptophyta > Magnoliopsida > Ericales > Theaceae > Camellia > Camellia japonica. The sequence goes on from JAPPVO010000007.1 coordinate 83,504,992, forward strand.
AATAATATAATCCTCGAATAAAGTATGAAAGTCCAACTAGTGCCCTGAACAAAGTATTAAAACTACACGTCACTACTAATTCAAACATACTAAAAGGAATAATAAACTAAGTAACCCCAAACTAAAGTGCACTGACACGGCCCAAACAAACTCACCGTTACGCGTAAATATTACCTAAGTTCATGTTCTTCAAGGTCTTAAATTACTCATGACCTGGGTTCATATCAAAACTTAATTAAAAGTAACTTTAAGATAAAATAGAGATTTAAACAAGTTTGGTCTATCTTCGCAAACTTTAAAAATTAAAAACTCAATCCACGCTATTCGAAAAATTCCAAAACCCTCCAGATATCAACTAATATATCCTAATTTTCAAACCCAATTGGTTTTACGAGATTTACTTATCAAAATAATTATTTACAATTAATTATAACCAAACAAATTGTTTTCTGCAGCACTTAAAAAAAAATTAATGGTTCTCTTAGTATACACAAGCAATCAATGCAAGGCCAAAAATGCAAGAAACTAGACTCTTAACCATTTCAAATGACGCTGATTTGAAAATTTTCGAATTTATAACCAAAGTGAACGACACTTTCGAATTTACTGTTTTATACCAGTTTTCTGGACAGATTTTAACTCCCAAAAATTATGAGAAAATTTTGATATGCAACTCAATATGTAATTAATCTACTGTAAAAATTTCAGTTCAAAATTCATTCTCTTACTATATTTTCTTGATTTTTAAAGTTTATATCTATGTGCTAAATTTCATACTCATAAATTGCACCCTCATTTCACTCATTTATGTACCCATTTAATTCCTCCAAAAAAAAAAAATTAATAAACATGATATTCACAAACAGTGGTGGCCAAGTACGTCTGCCTATCCCACATTTCACTCACAAGCTCCACCATTACAAGCAAAAACACTCATTGAATATGACCCATGCCATATACTTGATTTTCATACATCCACCATACCCATTACACTATTCCACACCAACTATTAACCTGATAGATATTCAAGCCACCTAATTAGTACCTTTCATTCCTTCTTCTTCCAAAGAATGCATAGAAACATCTATACAAAATTACTATATTTACAAAATATTGATTTCTACCTTGGAGAGAGAGCAGATGCATTCAAAGATATGTTTCTTTAGAAAATCACAACACAGACAGATAAAAAAAAAAAACATAATCCATTAATACTCCAACCAACACTTAGGGCTTGTTTGGTTTGAATCTCAAGATATAATTTTTGAAAAAAAAATTCAAAATCACTTTCTCTCTCCTACATATCAATCAATAACTTTTGAAAAGAGAAAATTTGTTTGGTTATGAGTTTTGAAAAAAAATTTAAAAAAATTTTGAAAGAATTTTTTGAATTTTGAATTTTGAAAAATGTTTCAAGTTTTGAAAAGACTCTCAAATCGTAACTAAACACATAACTCAAAACTCAATTAAAAAATTATTTTCAAAACTCATAACCAAACACATAACTCGAAACTCCACATTACTTTAAAAACTCTACACTCAAATTGTAACCAAACATATAAGAAAAAAATAAAAATATTTTTATAAAATAAAATAAAATATTTAAAATAAAATTCATATAGTTAAACATGGATCTGTTCCCTAGTGGCCATAGTCACCGCACACAGTGGAATAATTTCCGTGGACAAAAATATACAAGTGGTCCCGATAATCAATACAATTTAGTTTTGCAAAACATGGTAGTTCACCATTATAAACAACAGACCATAACAAATAGTTTACGGTATGCCAAGTTTACACATATTTCATAAATAATTTAATTCCATTGATAATATAATACTTTATCAAAATAGTTTAGTCCTGCAACAACAATTTAATTTTCAAAAGTTCAGGGTAGGGGAATATTTATATAAAATGTACCAAGAAATTACTTACCTAAAAACGAAATAATATAATCCTCGAATAAAGTATGAAAGTCCAAATTGTGCTCTGAACAAATTATTAAAACTACACGTCACTACTAATTCAAACATACTAAATGGAATATAATAAACTAAGTAACCCCAAACTAAAGTGCACTAATACGGCTCAACCCAACTCACCGTTACTCTTAAATAATACATAAGTTTATGTTCTTCAAGGTCTCAAATTACTCATGGCCTGGGTTCAGATCAAAACTTAATTAAAAGTAACTTTAAGATAAAACAAAATTTTAAACATGTTTGCTCAATCTATTCGCTTAATTTGAAAATTAAAAACTCACTCCATGCTGTTCGAAAAATCCAAAAAACCCACCAGATATCAACTAATATATCCTAAGTTCCAAACCCAATTGGTTTTACTTGATTTACTTATCAAAATAATTATTTACAATTAATTATGCCCAAACAGATTATTTTCTGCAGCACTTTAAAGAAATTAATGGTTCTCTTAGTATACACGAGCAATCAATGCAAGGCAAAAAAATTAAGAAACTAAACTCGTAACCGGTTCTAATGACGCTGATTTGATAATTTTTGGATTTATACCCAAAGAGAATGACACTTTCGAATTTACTGTTTTACACCAGTTTTCGGGACAGATTTGAACGCACCAGTTAATATAGATTTTAACTCCCAAAAATTATGAGAAAATTCTGATATGCAATTCAACATGTAATCAATCTACTATAAAAATTTCAGTTCAAAATTCATTCTCTTACTATATTTTCTTGATTTTTAAAGTTTATAGCTGTGTGCTGAATTTCATACTCATAAATTGCACCTTCAACTTTATGTACCCATTTAATTCCTCAAAAAATAAAAAAAAAATAAAAATAAAAAAGATCACAAATAGTTGTGGCCAAGTACGCCTGCCTATCCCACATTTCACTCACAAGCTCCACCATTACAAGCAAAAACACTCATTGAATATAACCCATGCCATATATTTGATTTTCATACATCCACCATGCCCATTACACTATTCCACACCAACTATTAACCTGATAGATATTCTTCCCACCTAATTAGTACCTTTCATTCCTTCTTCTTCCCAAGAATGCACAGAAACATATATACAAAATAATGATATTTACAAAATATTGATTTCTACCTTGGAGATGGAGTTATTCAAGCCCCAATCTAGTCCTTCAATTTTAACCAAAAGCTGTGCCTATCTCCTCTTCCCTCTAGACTTCATGGCTGCTAATTCAATATTGTGAGAGTTTAGGGTTACCCACACACTTCAAATAATCTGACGCCCCTAACTTTTTTTTTTTCTTTTTTTTATAATCGTTATTATTAATATTAATATTAATTTATTTATTTTAATAGTTAAATCTTGACTCTAAATTAGAGATTTACACCCTAAATTTTTTTAGGTTTTAAATTAGTTAAAAGCCCCTCCACCAAAATTTAATTTGTACTTTAGAATTCACTATGAACACCAATAATTTTCTGGGTACCAAGAATAACAAGTAACATGCCACAAAGTTCTCAAAGCAATAAGCCCGTTGGATCCAATATCGAAACTGGACCTGAGTTAGGCCTGAATTGTCTGAATTACAGATAAATTTAATTTTTATTTTTGTGCAACTAATTTATTTATTTTTTATTTTTTTTATTTTGTTTTCAATTAGACTCTACTAACATTTTTTTCTTTTTCATAATAATATTAATAATATCAAACGAAATAATTTATATAATGTGAGAGAGATAAGAATTGAAGAACGATGTGTCGCTATAGCGGTTTGTTATAATTTCTAGGTGAGAAAAAATGTAAAGCTTTGTGTTGTGTTACTTGTGTATGTAAATATATTCAATATGATCTAACTATCTAAATTACTTTAACATTATCCAATAACTAATGATTCATATATATCTATTTAATATTTTTGTAATTTGGATTTCAAGTTGCTCTTGTTGTTCGGTATTTTTGTCCAAACTTGCCGAAATTTAATTGAAATTTTTATTCAAACCAACACCGAATTCAAAAATATTTTGCCTAAGCCTTAAAAAAATTCGACTTGAGCTTGGGTTGCTCAGGTTCAAACCCCACAAGTTGAACCTCTATAATTTTTCCATCATTTAATAGTCTAGATGAAACTCCCGAAAATAGAGTGTTTTTTAGTGTATAAATAATACATGCATTTTGGTTGGTGTAGAATAGTATAGGGGCCACATTATACTTCTTAGATATAGGATTCACATAAATTAATTATATTTTGTATATTATTCACACACTAAAAAGGTGTCACTACAACATTTTTTTAGTTTAGTGACATTTGAAAGTGTCACAAAACTATTCTTCTAATGACATTTTTTAGTCTTGTGACTTTTTAGCAAGTGCCATTTATACCCGTGCTACGGTAGATACTAGTGGCACCTTAATGACACTTGCAAGTGCCACTACGCCATTATGGCTAAAAACTTTCAATAACATTTTGATGTCATGATAGATACTATTTGTGACACTATCAAGTGTCATTAAAAAAAGACTGAGTTGCACTTTAGTGACACTTGTAAGTGTCATTACAACCATCAGGGCTAAAAACTTTCAGTGACACTTTAATGTCATGGTAGACACTATTCGTGACGCTATCAAGTGCCATTAAAGAAGACTTACAATCTAAAAAATGCCACTATATGGATTTTTAATGGCACTTGTTATGCCACTATTTTTTTTTTACAACTTCATAAATGTCACTAAATCCAATTCATTTGTGCCATTAAATGGATATGAGTGCCGTTGGAACTTATTCTAGTGACACTTTACAAAGCTATTACTACTACTACAAAATGCCACTTATATGTTCATTTCATTGACACTTTTAAAAGTCACAACTAAGCATGCGTCAATGTCTGTAAAACTCGAATCAACTTCATAAACAATTGAATATTAATTGCCACATCCTATTATTAATTTGACATACATTCATCCTCTAATATTTTCATAATAATAAACAAATATTACCACCATAGGATCATCATATCAAAAACAGAAAAAAATACAAATCACAATTAATTTTTTATCTAAAAATATAAATTTATTTATATTGCAATACAAATCATAATCAAAATTATAAAATATTCTACCATACTAACAAAGATACAGCAAAAAAAAATTTAAAACAAAATTATTCCAACCATAAGTTCTAAAAGGCCATAGTGATATTCATTTTCTGGAGAGACAAATTATTAAAACAAATTCACTTCTCAAATTCTCAGCCTAACTTGTGTAAATATTATCGGCTAGCACCCATAACTTGCAAAATCTGCATCAAAAAGATAAACATATAAAGGGAATTGAAACTATATTAAGTTAATATAAATTTGTTAATGAAATTAATATTTACGAAAGAAATATATCACAAATAAAGCAGGCTAAGCAACATGAGCTCCAATAGCTTGTCCAATTGTTTTGACAAGTCCATATGATCGGATCAAGCTTTCATTAGGTTTGACTGGCACTTAAATATGTACCTCCCAATAGTCAGGTCCTAGTTCTTCCCGTTCTACTTCTTTAGATGGGTCTGTGCTTTTAAGTACTCCGATTGCAACTGTTTCTGTTGGCCTAATGATACTTTTTAGAACAACTATATCTTCCACATGTAAATCAAGATTTAACTACTTAAGTAATTATACATTTACAATTAATAAATAATATTTAAAAAATAAATTAATATAAAATGCCAGAGTGAAAATGATCACAACTGAAAGTGATATGCATTTCGCTAGTAGATAAGCAAGCCACATGATTTAATGCATCCAAACAACAGCCACAACATACCATATAATTGTACACCAACTCAGTTTTTCCCCCCTTTTGTTCTCTTTTGGAGTGGTTATTAAATTATCATCACTGCCATAAAAAAATTTCCACCACAGATGGAAACTAAAGCAGAAGGAAAATCACCAATTGTGAATGAGATAATGAGAAGACATAAACACGTCATTCAGTCTTTCTGTCAACAGAGTGTTAATAGGACTGAATGGTACTGTAGTGGGAAAAGTGGGACTTTACTAGGATTGTTCCCTATTATCAATCCTGCAACATGTAAAAACACTCCGTAATCCCACAAACATTTCTCTCAACCAACTTAACCCAAAAACCAACGATAGAAACCAAAGACAAAATACATTAATGCAACTTCTCAGAATCATCTAAGATCACTGAATTTCAGAATTCCATTACATGAAATCGTACTTGCTTCCTCAAATACCTGTTGGGATATGTAGCAAATTATCCCAAACCAACTCCGATACTAAACAAGATGGAGTTATTGACCAATTTGATCTTGATGGGATAAATTTTCAAGAAGACAAAGCAAATGTGCTCAACCTCATTTGTTTAATCAATGATTGAATAAAAACAGCAAATTGATTTCAACATAAATGGGGGGGGGGGGGGGGGGGGGGGAACGAATAAAAAGACAACATATTTTTAGAGAAAAACAAATGCTTCTATGAATGACCCAATCATATTCCATCAAACTAATAATACAAATATGTATATATATTGTGTTCATGAAACAACTAATAATGCAACTGAGATAAGCAAGTGTTGATGCCTGTAGAAAATGGTAAAAGAGCTGATACAGTTCTCAATCCAAGAAATAAGAATGTAACAAAAAAAAAAATTCCCACTAAAAAAGCCCATAAAATTAAAGAAAACAAAAAGAACCAAAATTTTAATAATTTAACCAAAATTTTCACACACCTCTTCTGAAAAGAACCTTTTTACTTTTCTTCCTTGAAACTTGAGAAGAGGACCATGCAACTTTTCCATCTGTAACCTCAAATTCAAGCTTTTCTCTAACAGAACTAATATTTTGTCCTTCTGTCCCACTACAGGCTTCCTTAGTGTCATCTAAATTATGGTTACCACTATTATCAACTTCTAACTTCTGTCCATGAAGCTTTCTTCCCTTTCTAGCTTCTGCAGTACCAACAACTTCAGTTTTCATCAAAAAATTTCTCTCCCTAGCAAAATCTCTATTGTCAGCTTCCGTGCTTCCTAAGTTCATAAGTATGAATGGGAAGCAAGAAAACAGGAAGTAGAGTGAGCTTTAGAACTGGTGACCATTGGATGATTCTACCACTGCCACTGTTAGTTACTCTGTTTCACCAAACTAAACCAGTGGTACTAGAATTCAAACTGCTGCAACATCCTGGTGAACAAAGGCTACTGTGACATGTATGCTCTGGTTTGCATAATTAGTGTGGCAACTATTTGTGGGAGCTATTTCTGGACAAATTTGATTTTGTCCTATCATAAGAAAAAGAAAAATACTAATTTAGCTCTGCTTTGATGACTGGCCTATCAACCTTCTCAGGACTGAATGCTTCATTTTCTCTTCTATTTTTTCTGGTTTTGGAAGAGTCATTGAATACCTTCATTTCTTTCAGTGTTTTGGTTGAGTATTGATAAATACACAAACAATTCTATATAACCACAAGAAGCAAACAAAACTAACAACTGCAATAACCGAAAGCTAACAGCAGCAGCAGCAAGCCATATCTGCACCCAAAGAAAGGCCACAGCAGCAGCAGACAACTGAAAAGGATCTCTGCCCTCGCAAATCACCAACGAATCATAACAGCAACAGCCACCACAGCCTCCTCTCGACCTAGATAATATGACTGACCCATTTTATGTTTGAAACAATCTCTTGAACAGAATAACAACAGCCCTTTTCGTAAGTCTTCAACCACAAGGCCACTCTAATTTTAATAAGTTCACACAAAGCAGCTTGTAATTACAATTTATATTAACCACACAATAAAAAGGTGTGAACAATTTAATTTTTTTCCAAAACATGATTACAAGTCCGATTGCATTTACTAAATTAAACTAGTAGCCTACTGCTATGGTGTTCATTGACATAAAAGAATTACAGACAATGTATTTATGATATTTATCACATTAATTACGTCTGCAGATTTGATCATCAGAGAACACATGACTCTATACAAATGTTGATTGATACATCATTATATGTGTATATATATATTGATGAAAAAACACAAGACTTATTACATTGCACATTCGATAATAAGTTATGCAGTAAAATATGTAGAAATAAAAAATAGAACTCTTTTAAAAAGAGCCTACAAATAAAGAAAAATCAATCTCCATGAAAGAAGGAAATCTCTCTACAGAGAGACATTATTGCAACACAAAAAGATAAAGTAAAAATAAAGTAAATAAAATATCAACACAACAATTACCACCAAACAAATACTACTAATCACCCACACGATCCGTTCATTATTGCAACGGTAGCTATGGGACCTTCATTACCGCTTCGACGTTATAAAATAAAATATTATGGATCTAAGGCGGTCGCTTAACTTATAAAAACTTGTTTATCATCGTCAAATCTTAGTCATGAATCTAATTGAGATTATACTGAATGTAATGCTGTAATAATTATTTATTTTTGTCATCTTATTTTATTATCTAATATGTTAGTTTAGTTGTCAATCATATATTATAGTATATTTGAGTAGTGAGATTTATTACATTAATATTGTGTTGATAAGGATAATATCATACAAAAATATGATAAATATAACTAGTATTATTATTTAATTTAGCATTTAAATTATCATCACTACATTAATTTAAGGAAAAATTGGTGAAAAGCCCATCCCAAAGAGTTATAAGACAAATTGTGTCCTTTTAACCCCAACTAATTAGAGTCTGAGCCTAATGATCCAAAAGATTCAGAAATAGATTTATGACCCCAGTGACCTTAATTTAATATATTTCATAATTTATATTTATTTTTAATATAATAATGACAACTCATATAACAAATTAAATTTGATATAAAAATATAGGAAAAGATTATGGTACACACCCTCTCAAATGGTGTGTACCATATGCACCTTATAACTAAAAAAAAAAATTTGACATAATTTCTTACTTTTTGAGTATAAAAAAAAAAAAGGAAAGAAAAGTCATAACCAAACACTACATGAGACATAACAAAAAATCTCATGAGTCATAACTAAAATGTTGTCTTAATTAAAAAAGAAAATTGGTAATAACGAAAAATAAAAATGATATAACTAGGAATGCATGTGATATATCCCTTTCAAGGGGGTGTATAGTAGAATTTCCCCAAAAAATAATTATTCTAAAATTTATTGATTCATAGAATAACTACAAAAAGACAAATAGAATAAGGAAAAAATTACCTATCAGTGGTACTATTAGAAAATTATTACATATTCTTGAAAAGTTTATAATTTTAATCATTAATATGCATAAAATTTATCATTTATTTATAATATTTTTAAAAAAATCTACACATAATTAAAATTTCTCCTAAAATAAAAGTAAATGATAGAACCTATAGAGGGACAAAGTGAGTTAGACTATTGTTAGGTCCCATTTGATTTCAAAGGTATATTGGAGGGAATTAATAGTGAGAAGATTAATAGTGAGTGAATTGTTAGTGAGAGAATTCATAGTGAGGGGCTTAAGTAAAATTCGGTTTGTTTTGATGATAGTTATTAGTGTGGGGATTGTTAAATTATTTTTATATAAAATAAATGTAAAATAATAAACTAAATAAAACCATGGTTTTTACTCAACAAAAAATACAAAAACATTAAACATTAATGTTCAAAATGTGCTGCCGAACAAGTAAAAATAGTAATAATAAAAAAAAATTGCACTTGGCCGGTTTAGTGGCCAGACATCAGACTGGATGATCGGTAACACCCTAAGCTGAATGGATTATTTTCTATTGCCATCTCCTAGCTCAGACTCCTAATCCGTTCACCCAAGGCCTTTCGTAGTCCGAAGGGGACTATGAATCCAGAGCTCACTTTGCAAAATAAACATGATATTATTTTATTGTAATCCTCACTAACAATTCACCCCGAGCTGCTATAACCGGAAACAAATGGGCCCAAGTGATAATATGGATGTGTGTGATGGTTCCATTAACAAGTGAGGAGAGAAAAAGTGAAAATAAGAGATTAGAAAAGAAATGGCGCGTAGTGCCTGCACATGTATTTATTTATTTAGATAAATTGCATTTACACTCTTGAGGTTTGCTTTTAATATAAATCCCTCCCTCGCATTTCAGAAATCACACTAAACCTCCTGTCAATTTTTTTTCACTTAAAAAAAAAAAAAAAAATTTGTGTAAGAACTATAATACCCTCAATTGAAGATTTGATTTTACTATATTATCAACCTGCCCAACCATCACCATTTAAACAATCTTCATCAGGAGCTCTGTTAGTTGACTTAACGGTCAACTAACGGAGGAGCAATTTGTAATGAAACGTTAAACCTTAGGGTGTTGTAATTTCCAAAATGTGAGGGAGAATTTGTATTAGAGTCAAACCTTAAGGAGTGTTGGTGTAATTTACCCTATTTATTTTTTAAATTTTATCTATAAATAATAGTGAGTTGAAATTGGGAAATTTTAGAATAAGACCCCCAAATGTGTTTATAATGATGTCGCAAAGAAGTAGAGCCCCACATGATTGAATGTATGACAAATTAAAATCGACACTCATCATTCCACTTCATTATGGATGAAATCGTGAATAATTTATTAGAGGTCTCACATATTTTTTGAAATTTTATAATGCACACACCTTTTTGTTTGTGTATCATATAATTAATTATGATTTTTATAATTTTTGGTTATAATTTATTGTAGTGATGATTCTAATTGGATTATGACTCATTATGGTGTTAGTTAGTTATTATTTATTGTGGTTTTTGCTTAAAAAATGATATACATGTCGACTTTGTAAACTAATTTTTTAGATCCAATGATATATAAATGATATGATTGATGATTAGAAAAAATATGAGAAATAGTATTGCCTTAGATATTCTAATTGATTGCCACATCATTGGGCTTGAAAAGTGAATATAATATTTGGACTTAAAATAGCAATGCTCTTTTTATTTTGGTTATGACCAAAGAGATTTTGATTATGTCTCAAATAGCGTTTGGTTATAACTGGTAATTGTGACCCATTGTGAATTTGGTTATAACGTATTGTAATTATTATTTTTTGTTAGGATTTAAATTTTTTTTAACTATGCCTCAAATAAAGTTTAATTATACCTTCTTGCGTCATGATTAAAAGTCATTTAATTATTCAGACCATAAATATAACACATACCAAAATATTGTAGAAAACTAGTTAAAGAAAACTCAAAATTGAGGAAAATGGCAAAGATTGGGGATAAACTTCTCCTTTTGTGTGTGGCATTATCGTTCCTCGCGTTCGGGTATGGCAATAAGAAAGCTCCAAATTGACAAAAATGGCTACTCTAGCAATGTAATCCTCGAATAGAGTACAAGAGTCTAACTAGTGCCCTGAACCAAGTATGAAAACTATACGTCACTACTAATTTAAAAAATACTATAGAGAATAATAAATTAAGTACCCCACACTGAAGCGCACTAACATAGTCCAATCCCACTCACCGTTACTCTTAAATAATAGCTAAGTTAATGTTCTTGAAGGTCTAAAATTACCCAAGACATGGGTTCCGATCGAAACTTAACTAAAAGTAAGTTTAAGATAAAACAGAGTTTTAAACAAGTTTTCTCAATCTATTCGCTAACTTTGAAAATTACAAGACCCACTCCACACTGTTCGAAAAATTCCAAAGCCCTCCAGATAGTTTCAAACCCAATTGGTTTTACTTGATTTGCTTATCAAAATAATTATCTACAATTAATTATATCTAAACAGGTTGTTTTCTGGAGCACGTTAAAGAAATTAATGGTTCTCTTAGTATACATGAGCAATCAATGCAAGGCCAAAAATGTAAAAAACTAGACTCATAACCAGTTCTAATGACGATGATTTGATAATTTTCGGATTTATACCCAAAGAGAACGACACTTCCGAAGTTACTGTTTTAAACCAGTTTTCTGGACAGATTTGAACGCACCAGTTAATATAGATTTCGACTCCCAAAAATTATTAGAAAATTCAGATATGCAATTCAATATGTAATTAATATACTGTAAAAATTTCAGTTCAAAATTCATTCGTTTGTTATGGTTTCTTAATTTTTAAAATTTGTGATTCTGTACAGAATTTTTGGACTAAGAAGTACACCATTCTTTATACATGAATTTAACTCATCAGATTTCTTAACAGTATATATATATACACAAATTACATACACCTACAACCTCTCCATCAATGAATTAAATTATAAAATAGAATAAGGATATAGAACAAATATTAAAAAAAAAAAAAAAAAAAAAGAGCATTAATGCTCTGTTCTTGTGCACAGCACAGCAATATGATATGTATATACATATCATGTGTACTCTCTCTCTCTCTCTCTCTCTCTCTCTCTCTCTCTCTCTCTCTCTCATATTGATATCCAGAGTAAATGCCTTGATCTTCTATAAACAGTGGTGACCACCTTGTTAGTTTCATATAATTCTTGTATTTCTCTCTTTGCCTTGTTCTTCTTCCTCTCAACATGGCAGCCATTGTTAGCCTTTTGTTGCTCTGTGTTTGTTCCTGCTTCATCTCCGTCTACGATGCACAAGCAACTATCCCGCTCGTTCCGGCACTGTATATCTTTGGAGATTCGACCGTCGATGGTGGAAACACGCTTACTAGCGGAACACCTTACGGAATTGACTTAAACACCACAACACCAATACGCTGGACCAATGGCGAGACCATTGCTGATTTTGTTGGTAAATTGGATCAACTTCATTTTTGTGTTGCTTTTCGATATGAAAAGCTCTCTAAAAGTGTTTTTTATTTATTTATTTAATTTTTTTTCCCAGCAATCTTCCTCGGGTTGCCCCTTGTTCCACCCTACATTGATATGTCCAAAGCTGGAATATCGAGAATGGGTGTGAACTATGCATTTGCGGGCTGTGGTATACTGCCACAAACTGGTCAGGTAATATATACAAATGCTTGTCTACATGTTTTCTTAACTGATTTAATTTTCTTCATGTTCATTTGTTTGTTTGTTTTGTTTTGTTTTGTTTTGTTTTTTTGGGCTTTAGAATGGTTGGAGTTTGGATGGTCAGATTGACAAGTTCAATTCAACTCTAAGAAATAATCTAACCAAAATGTTCAGTAACCCGGACCTCCTCCAGCATCTGAAAAGCTCAATTTTTCTGTTTTCTTTCGGCATCAATGATTATGTCCGACTCTATCTTCCCAAGAACAGTGGTACCCTAAGCAAATTGTCTCCTGATGCCTTTGCTCAATTCCTCCAAAATGAACTGTCAGTGGGATTGACGGTAAGATGTTCACAAGCTTTATAATTACTCTAAAGTGTGTTTATCTTATTCTGAAACATGCAATAATAAGTATTACACTGAAACTGATACGCCATGTTTTACAGACATTATACGGATGGGGGGCAAGAAAATTTCTGGTTAACAACATTTGGCCATTAGGGTGCACGCCATTGTATGCCAATGCATCGGACCCTCTGGCTATTTGTTGCAATGAGACAATTAACCAGTTGGTCCGTCCGTACAACAACAAGCTTCCTGTGATGCTCAAGGAATTACAGTCCAATCTTTCTGGTGCCGTCTTCTCTCACTCCAATGACTTCGAGTTTGTGGAAGACTTGAAGGAGAATCCAACTAACTATGGTAATATGAGAGTACTACAACTACTACTGGAGAGGAAATTTTTGCTTTCGAAATTGCCACCATTCTCATTTGCTTTTTTATTTTTTATTTTTTTTATTTTTTTCGGGGTGCAGGGATAACAAATACTACAGGAGAGTGCCATTCCGCGTTAACCGATTTCCTCTGCTCAAATAGAGATCAATATCTCTATTTTGATTATCTTCACACTACCCAAGCTGCGAACCATGTCTTCTCTTTGAATTGCTTCAATGGAACACTTTGCTCCCCACTCAATATCATACAACTTGTGGGGGCTTTAGTCTAGTGACTTGTGTTATGTTGGTATTTGATCAGACTAGAAATGGCTTTTATTAATATATATGAAATGGTATTTGTAGCTCTACTTGGTACAATCTTACTCTATATTGATCAGACTAGATCCAACCAAGACAAGTCTACAAAGTCATGTGATATGATATGCAAACCACGTTCAATATGTCAACTGCCAATTAATTACTGTACCTCAACTGTATACATATCTGATAGTTCACTATGTCAGCCGCCAATTACTTCGCCCAAACTGCAAACTTATCTCATAGAATTTACAGAAAATGTGTTCAGTTGTATACCTTCCTGCAATTAGTATTATTCATTTGAAGAGTAAAGGACTGTGGAATAAGTAGCGTAGAATCCAAACTTTGAACCCCAAATTCAAAAGACTAATGTCATACTATTCCAGATTTATCAGCCATGTCGTATAGATAAATAATTGTTGTGTTGCAGACCACACTTCGAATCAATCTCATCCACAAAATTTGAATTCAATTTGAATTCTGAAAAAAATTATGGCCTTTTTTTTTTGTGTGTGCGCGCGCGCGTGTGTTGGGGGGCTGATTTCCTGACTATACCATTTTTAAAATTTTAGTCTTACTTTAGGGTGAGTTTTTATCTTTATTCTCATGATAGTGTAAAACGGTTTTAGCAATGCCGTTTTTCAGAAAACGACTTTTGAAAAGCCGTGTTTTGTGATTAAAATAATATTAAATTTTGAACATAGAAAATGACTTTAGAAAAGCTGGTTTTAATTAAGTTTTTAATTAATTCTGAATTAATTAAAAACGGTTTTGGTATAACCGTTTTTACACTAATTTTTAATTTTTTTAATTTATTATTTCAACATAAATATTTTTTGATCTAAAATATTTTTAATACAAAAACGGTTTTGGAAAAGCCATTTTATAAAACGGAATTAGAAAAACCGTTTTCAGAATTTTTTTTTTTTTGCCATTTGTTCCCATGTGGGAAGGTTGGACTTGGGAACCACAAGAAGAGTGAGAGAGAGCAGATGCATGCAAAGATGTGTTTCTTTAGAAAATCACAACACAGATAGACCAAAAAAAAAAAAAAAAAAAAACATAATCCATTTAATACTCCAACAAACACTTAGGGCTTGTTTGGTTTGAATCTCAAGATATAATTTTTGAAAAAAAAATTCAAAATCACTTTCTCTCTCCTACATATCAATTAATCACTTTTGAAAAACGAAAATTTATTTGGTTATGAGTTTTGAAAAAAAATTTAAAAAATATTTTGAAAGAAGTTTTTGAATTTTGAAAAAGTTTCAAGTTTTGAAAAGACTCTCAAAGGCAAGTGGATGGTCCGCTGACACTTCAGTTCTGGGAAGGAATGGGTGCTTCACAAAAATAAAAAATTGGGAGTTGAAATAAATTTTGGATTTGTGTGGATCCCACATAGAGATTTGGTAAAATATTTGGTAGATTATTTGGTATTCATAGCATTTTTTTTTCAAAATATATAACTAAACAAACTAAAAAAAAAAAATTTCTGAACTCTTTCCTCAAATTTTTTTTTTTTTTAAAATTTCTCTCAAAAATTGAAAAAAAAATTATTTTTTTATTTTAACTATATGAATTTTATTTAAAATATTTTTTATTTTAAATATTTTATTTTATTTTATAAAAATATTTTTATTTTTTTCTTATATGTTTGGTTACAATTTGAGTGTAGAGTTTTGAAAGTAATGTGGAGTTTCAAGTTATGTGTTTGATTATGAGTGTTGAAAATAATTTTTTAATTGAGTTTTGAGTTATGTGTTTGGTTACGATTTGAGAGTTTTTTCAAAACTTGAAACTTTTTTCAAAATTCAAAATTCAAAAACTTGTTTCAAAATATTTTTTTTAATTTTTTTTCAAAACTCATAACCAAACAAATTTTCTCTTTTTAACAGTGATTGATTGATATGTAAGAGAGAGAAAGTGATTTTGAATTTTTTTTTTTTTTAAAATTATATCTTGAGATTCAAACCAAACAAGCCTAGGTGTTTGTTGGAGTATTAAATGGATTATGTGGATGTTTGGAAAGTAGGGTTTTTTGTAGGTTTTTTTAGTTGTAGGATATTATTGGAGAAAAACTTTTTTATGTTTGGGAAGATAGTTGGTTTTTTTGTAGTTGGATGTGATGTTTGTGAGAGAAAAAGTGAAATAATTATGGGGTTTGATGTGATATTTTGTTTGGATTGATTTTTTTTTTATTTTGTAAAACATTTGTCTTGTACTGAAAAAAATCAAAAAAAAAAAAAAACCCAAAATCAACTTGCCAGACACTGACTATGTTTTTTTTTTTTTTTTTTTGTCTGTGCCGTGATTTTCTAAAGAAACACATCTTTGAATGCATCTGCTCTCTCTCACTCTTCTTCTAGTTGCCAAGTCCAACCTTCCCACATGGGAACAAACAACAAAAAAAAAAAAAAAAGGAAAACAATTTTTCTAATTCCGTTTTATAAAATGGCTTTTCCAACACCGTTTTTGTATTAAAAATATTTTTGATCAAAAAATATTGATGTTGAAATTATAAATTAAAAATTAGTGTAAAAACGGATTTACCAAATTAAAACCAATTTTGCTAAAGCCGTTTTCTATGTTCAAATTTTATTATTATTTTAATCACAAAATACGGCTTTTCAAAAGTCATTTTCTGAAAAGCGGCATTGCTAAAACCGTTTTACCCTATTATGGGAAGAAAGATAAAAACCCACCATAAAGTGGGACTAAAATTTTAAAAATGATATAGTCAGGGAAATCAGCCGTGGGGGGTGGGGGTTATTAAATGTCCAGGATGAGGTGCTTCTTTCCCTGCCTCTCTTTGGTCATGCATAGGCTCTAGCTCGGTTGTGTGACCTTACCCCAAGTGAGGCTCGTGCCCTAGCTCATGATTGGGAGTTGGACATTCCTGCTTTAATTCGTCGTTTCTCAAGCATTGGAGATAGAAGTGATTTCACTTGGCAGAGGCATCACCAGCTTTGATTCGTTGATTCTCAAGCATTGGAGATAGAAGTGATTTCACTTGGCAGAGACATCACCAGCGCGCCTGTAGCTGGTTTTTAGCGCCCCTCGGAGGGGTTTAGTCTCTTCAGATGTGATTCCCTACAGTTTGGACTCCCGTGGTTCTGAGTCTGGCTTCACAAGCACAACGTGAAACAGAAAAACAAATGAGAGTACAGATCCGACAAATCTTTAAAAAATCCATTCATCACAAGAGATACCAAAAATAAACTGCATTACCAATGTGATTACTCTGCTCTGTGTTATGCTGTTTATCCTTTGTTATGCTTGTGATTATATGCTTAATATGACTTTGGATACTACTTATGTGATTATATGTGTTTTTGAATTCATATCTGTCCGCCGTAAGAAAATCTGTTATATACTTTGAATCACAACCACATATTGAATGGAATAACATCATATATTTCATAAATGCAAATTATATGTTCAAAAGTATATATAAAGGAATTAAATAAAACGTTTTTAACTGTGTTTACATATATTAAAAAATTAAAAAACTTGAAAAACTAATTTCTTGAATTCTTTGACCATATTTTGCATCTCTCCGAGAAATTTCTGACCTGAAAAATAAAAATACAAATTAATTCAGAAACCGCTAGAAGCATATGAAAAAACTATTTGTAGAGACTGTTCTAGTCTTACAAAAGATACATTTAGACCTTTTCTTATCACACTGACTCTTCATCTCCTGCATCAATAGAAAAAGAATAACCACTTTGATTGTTATTAGTATAAATGTTTGGATTACCATATAGATATGACATACATAGAATCAATAAATCCAAAATGAAAATCTTAAATGCATGGCCAAAATCTTAAAGGAAAATAACCTCTTAACCAGTAGCTAAACAAGAAGGTTACAAGAATACTGTACCTAGACTAAATCACAAATCACATGATGCAACACTTCAACATAAATCCAATGTTAATTAACAAACCTCATAGTCTCAAAAGAAAGTCTCACCAAACTTAAAGATCTGAGCCACAGTACTTCCGCCCAAAGACAACTCAATGTATTTGTCACTCCAACAAATAAACATATCGTAAATAATTGTCAATGAACATATTCAACAAAAATTACCTACCCAAAATATTCAACAGAAATTGTTCATTTACAAATGGTACTTTTGAGGATCATCCGAATTTTGTCTTTCTCAAGAATTTTAATAGAAAAAAGATAGATAATCAAACAAGTGAAATAAAATAAAACTAACCATAAATATAGAGAAACTTGTTTACAAGGCAAGACAAGTACAGAGAGAACAACTTAATCCTAACTAAATTAGAAGCACGTCCTGCCACGCCCCACTTTTTATTACTTGGATTACTATTACCAAGCCATTATTATACATTCAGTTTCAGAGTTAGCATACAGAAGCTCATTATATTTACAAGAAATACATAAGTAAGAATTCTCTCATTCGAATATAAAAATGAATGCAACATGGGATTCTATTAAAATAAATTGCCCGTGGGCTTACATCATTTAAACCAAGTGGAAAGGTTTAACCCTTTTTCATCGATGGCATTCCGCCCACACATAAAAGGCCTTGTGGCCAACAAGTAAGAAAGATCCGTGACCTTGTAGCACATCTCGATATTCACCTGAAAAATATTAGCAACGTGGGATGAACATATAGTCCAGTAGGGATCTCAACATGATCCTCAACAATAACATCTTACAGATAGCTATAATCATGAAATGCTAGTCTCATACCATATAAATAATGTGACGTTTTATAACCAAAGTATACTTACTTAAATACTTTTCTCAAAACGTTCAGTTTATTCACAACATTAAGATTTGCTTTTACTATCCATTTTCCATCTAAACAATTAATACACAATAACCATATTTTCCCGCCATGATTAAAAACACCTAGTATCCGTTTTGTTTGAAGACACACTCATCAAATTTGATTTCTTCACATTATTCAAGACTCACAAATAACTATAGTCCATCTCTACGAGTTCATCACATTCTCAAACTTACACTCAAAATTTAAAGAATTACCTTCAATAAAATAACTTATGGTGGAAGCTCTCTCAACCATTCTCTAGCACATCCAAACTTACATGAACACTTCTACTCAACATATGGGACAATTTAACCTAACAAGATCACAATCATCATAACACATAACACACACAATCAAATAAAACAACAATGATAAATAATCTCCGCTTTACTGGCCAGAAACATAGTAAGCCAAAGCTACATCTCTCCACAATAACATGCCAATTTACCAGACACCAACTGGAAGGGAATGGTACCTCTGCCAATTTACCGGGAGCTAGCTGGAAGGGAAATGGTACCTCTGATTCTCAGCGCAACTCACACAGCCAATTTACTAGGCGCTAGTTGGAAGGTAATGGTACCCTCCGATTCTCAGTGCAACACACGTTCTCCAACCATCACTTCAAACCACATTCATAGATATACAAGTGTACTACAGACACCAAATCATTACAACATTCACAATATCATCCTCCACGGATGACCAAGGACAAAACCTCTAAGCAATATATGTTAAATACATGAAATACAATCATCCAATTCCTATGGGGCATTTGGTCTAACAACATCAACGGTGTTCCAAGGTCTTTAACTTTTACCAAAGTTTCCTACTCAATTTTTCAAAGAGCCATTTGCCTCTACATTCAAATGTTAATTTCCAACATTTCCAATTCTCAATACACCAATTTTATGTACACTTATATATACATGATAAAGAGACTTGTTTCATTCCATCAACCAAAACTCAACCCACCGATAACAAAAACATAATCCGCTCAAATTCGACTCAACAAGGATATTATCTAAAATTTCCAAATCTCATGGTTAAATTCCCTTTTTAACGATTAATCAATCATCAATTCGTTGTATGTAAATATCGTCAACCCAACACACAATTAATGCTCTAAACATGAGACCCATTTTAATCATAAATTAATTATCGACTCATTTACCACATTTCTTAAACTCATCATAATTATTCAACAATTTTAATCCCCTTTGTATCTTTTAGGCATTACTACAAAAATTAAGGCTTTACTCTAATCATGAATATATTGAATCGCACCTCAAATTAACCCAACATCAACCCATCTCATGAAATTTCAATCTCTACACCCATATCTTGGACCCTCTTTCATGATTTTCGAAAATAATCCACAACAACATGGTTTTATGCCATGCAAACTTACCACATGTCTATCTATATGGGAAGCATTGAAGAAAATCAAGGAAATCCCTACCTCAAGAAAGAAGAGGAGAAAAAGCTCAAAAATCAACCTCGCCCGAAAACGATCTCCACCGATCAAGACGAAGCCCCCAACACGCTCATCATTTTGGTATAAGGGACTAGCACCACAATCTCAACGAATTTCTTGAGATCAAAGAAGATACAAGATTTTGAGGGTTTGGGTAGAGAAAGATGAGAGAAAAAGAGAAAAATTGTAGAGAGTGATATAATCTGAAATGAGAGAAAAAGGGACCAAAACTCAACACATAGCTTAAATGCATGAAAAACGAGGCTGAAACACACTTGGCCGCACGTGCGGCGCACCTCCCCGCACGTGCGGAGCGGCTTGTCCTGCACGTACGGCTCTCACCCCCGCACCTCCCCTCACGCACTTGCATATATTGCAGTGTGCACACAGCTCCACTGCCCAGCTTCCCGCACGTGTAGCCTGATCCCCCGCACGTGCGGCCCTGGCCCTCCAGCACGGAAAAACTTTGGCTACCTCCCCGGCCATCCGGAACGAGTGAAAACTCAAAATTGATATAGCTACATCAGAAAGTATTTTAAGAAAGAATTTTCAACAACGTACCCGACACTACTCGAGGAACGGGACGGCTTTCCAACCGGTCATCACACGTCCCCACTCATTCTGCATTGGAACAAACTGAGCTCAAGTTTAAGCTTCAAGCTCAATTTCATAAACATCATTAGCTAAGAGCTAGATGATTTCCATTAAATTTTGCTATTGTAACTTAGCTGATCTAGTTTTACCTTTTCCAGACACAGTCCAGATTAATCCAAAACCATAAAATTTGCCAACAAGTTGAGGGCAAAGGGTTTCAGCCACTGAAGAATAAGAAGTGGGAGATGAAAAAAGCAAATAAAACGGATCATGGCATGCCTACTTTTCAATAATATTCACAACTAGTGCAGGGAGGTATAGTAAAGACATGTTTATGTCTTACCAGACTCGATCATAGGTAGGACAAATTCGTAACAATTAAATTTCAGTGTCATATAGTACTAATTACTCATTTTGGGGGATTGGTATCTTTGAGTTGAGTTTAATAAAATGTATAGCTATTGAAATTCAACCAAATCCATAACACATCCAAATATATCCTCCTACCCCAACCCCCCGCCCCAAATTTTTTTTTAATAAAAATAATAAAATAAAAAAGGCAAAAAATTTCAAGAAATTGGGCATTTAAGCAATGAGTGCATCTGCATACCATACAGAACACCATCTTTCTTCAACCAAAAATGGTTTTGGACATAACTTATCAGTTTCTTCTAGTTTGAATTGTTTAGTAAGATCTCTTCAGTACATATTTGAAAACTAATTCTCGAATCTATAATTTTGAGCATGATCACGAGGGAACTAAGAGGTAGATGACAATTAGGCTAAAGATGATAGCTAACTAAATAAAGAACTCAAACACTTAACTTACTTTCGTGAAACTCCCACTAATGTAATTCGCAGCTTCCCTCCCCAAGTTCATAGCTTCTTCAACAGTAGAAATACCAAATTGTACCATTACAGAATCTGTATCTCCACATATAACCTAAAATTGTTAAATAATGAATTCTCATGGAAAAAAATGGACCAAATATCAGTGTCTTCAGATAGCTGAGTATGAACTATGACTACAGGCAACAATGCACTCAAGTGAACTACTATATATCAAGAAAATAATCAATTTGCATGCTTAAATATGATTTAGTAATCCATCTACATAAGAAGACTAATGAACTTAGCAAAGAAAACAAATGTGGGTTTGGTAAGAGCAATGTCCGGAACCATACAAAATATAGAGCCCATCATACTTTCATATTTCAAGTTCTGTTCCAAAAAACTCAGACAAATATTTATTCGTGAACAATACCATATTTATCCAAATAACTCAAAATGCCAGCAAAACTAATTATATTAATCAAAACCAGTAAAGATTTTGACAGACTAGAAAATTTAGTAAATATGAAAGTAATTATCAGCATAACAATTTTGATAGGTTAATGTAACTTGAAAGGATTTTGATCAGCTAAGTTTTATTAGATCATCAAATCTTTGAAATTGTAAATTTAGAAACTAAATACAGGGAGAACATTGTACTAGCACCACCAGAAAGATCTTTAGCATAGAAAGGGATGCAGATATGTGGGAAGAATTTAACATTATGATTGCTTGGTTGAAGTGATTATTTACCTTTAAAAAAAATCTGTTGCCTGGAAGTTTATAGTCTATTGGGCTTATCGGGTGTTGCCTGGAAGTTTATAGTCTATTGGGCTTATCGCGGGGGGGGGGGGGGGGGGAATCCCATGGTCTATTGGTCTGGGTTCATTAGCTTCAACCCAAAGTATAATTTTATATAACTAGAAAAAACAATATTTGGCATATTCAATTAGACAGGACCTCAGTAAAACATATGAAAATAATGCTTAAATAAATAAATTCTATTTATTGACCATCAAATCCAACCGATGAATAACAACAAACAAACCACATCAATTCACAAAACAACAACAAATGAACTGTGTTGAGAACATACGCCCTAAAACTTTATAACCAATCTTCGATCCTTATAACGAAATCAACATTGTACCTATGTTGAGCAGATTATTAGAGATGGCTGATTGAAAACCCTAGGAGATGATTCGAGATTGTAAACCCTAGGAGAAGAATCGACGGTAATGAAGAGAATACGAAACTGAGATTGTAGACAATGGTCCTCACCTTAGTAGACGATGGTGCTCGCTCTCGCCAGTTCAGATGGTGGTGGCGGTGGAGCTTCGAAATCGAGAGGGACAAAACTTCGAAATCCAGAGAGAGAACTTTGAAATCAAAATCGAAATTGCTCTAAGATGAATCTCTCACCCCCTCTCTGAGATGAATTGAAATCAATGAGATGAATCATTGTTGATTCGATCGGTTGAGAGAGATTAGGGTTGAGAGAGAGAGAGAGAGAGACGATCGGTTTCTTCAAATAAGATGCTTTTTTGTATCTTCAGAATAAGAATTTGGGAATATTAGATATAAAAATAAATTTTAAAAGAATTTGGGAATATTAGATATAAAAATAAAATTTAAAAAATATACAGCTGGCTTATTTTCATTTTTCAGAAAACACTTTTCAGAAAATTCTACATTTTTATTTTTCGTATTTTTTTGTTTTTACTGAATTTTTTTAATATTTTAAGCAATTTTTTTACTTTTTAGACACACCTAACATAAATACACCTAAAAAGTAAAAAAATTGTAAAAAAAATCTTTTAAAAATTTACAAAATACCAAAAATACAAGAATTCAGTACATTTTTTATATTTTTATGTATTTATTAATTTTTTAAAATATTTTTTCACAAATCTTTTACTTTTTAGATACATCTAACTAAGGTGCATCTAAAAAAGTAAAAAAAATGTTTAAAATTTAAAAAATATTCACTAAAAACAAAAGAATACGAAAACTAAAAAACTCAATTTTCAAAAAACTTAATCCAGAAAATTCAAACCAAACACACTAATATACATTAATGTGTGATTTTAAAAAAGAAAAAGAAAAAGAAAAAAGGAAGATATAATTACATTTAATTAAAAAGTGATATAAAAAATAAATACTATCACATTAATTAAATTAGGTGTGATAAAAATATTAGTAATTTAAATTTTTTAATCACGCTTTCATTAAAAATGTTATATTTTAATTTCTTTAAGTATGATCTTTAAACATTTTTGTAGCAGGGGAAGTTATACAAACCACATTCAATATGACAATTGCCAATTAATTACTGCACGTGAACTGTATATATATCTCATAGTTCACTATGTCAGCCGCCAATTACTTCGCCTAAATTGTAAACATATCTCATAGAATTTACAGAAAATGCGTTCAGTTGTATACCTTCCTGCAATATGTATTAATCATTTTAAGAGTAAAATACTGTTAATAGTTTGAATATAAAGGACTGTGGAATAAGTAGAATGCAAACTTTGACCCCCAAATTCAAAAGATTGATGCTATACTGTTCCAGATTTATTAGCCATGAAAATTGTCAAGAAAACCAGCATGTCGTATAGATAAATAATTGTTGTGTTGCAGACCATGATTCGAATGAATCTCATCCGCATTTGAATTCAATTTGAATTCTGAAAAAAATTTATCTTTTTTTTTTTTCGTAATTAAATGTCAAGGATGAGGTGCTTCTTCCTCTTCCTCTGCCTCTCTTTGGTCATGTATAGGCTCTAGTTTGGATGTGTGACCTTACTTCGAGTGAGGCTCGTGCCTTAGCTCATGATAGGGAGTTGGACATTCCTGCTTTGTTTCGTCGATTCTCAAGCATTGGAGATAGAAGTGATTTCAGTTGGCAGAGGCATCGCCAGCACGCTTTTTGCTTATGTTTTCTCGTACACTGCTTGCTTGTATCTAGCAGTGGTAGAGGTAGCATCAAATTGATTAAGGTAACTTAGCGCATTAAAGAGGGCCAGAGTTGTATCGGCTTCGTGTTGGCCGAGACCTTGATGGGCTTGGATGCACTTCGTCAGCACGAGACCACCTAGTTTGCGAGGAGCCCAATCCTCCTTTAGGCCAACCTTCTCTCCCTCGTCCTTAGGGGTCGTAGACCCGTCAAAAGACTCCTCAGAAGGTGAGCGCTGCCTCGTTCAGCCTCTCCCTCGATCGGCCTCCCCTCGGTCCCTCACTGGGCCTCGTCTCCGTCTACTAGTCGCATGAGGTCCTTCAAGCACTGTTGACGTCGACTCAAGCTGAAAAGAGAATAGGTATCAGTATGAACTAACAGGAGTGTAAAGTATGGCAACAATAGTAAACTACAGATTGAATGTGCCTCGATCCCATGGGTGACTAAGGCGGTCTACCTCCTCTGTACCATAAGGAGCAGTCGGTCGATCGTACGAAGAAAGTCATCAGCATATGCCTGGGGTACTTGCAAACGGAACAGAATTTGAGAAAGGCAGACAGAAGTGATAAAGAACAATGAACAGAAATGGTAGAAAACAAGCTAAAGTGCAGTAAGTAGAACCATAAAGGAATGCATATCTGCTCGATGCTAGGAGCGAACACTAGTCTGCGGTTCTTTTCCTCGATGCACTCAAGCGGGATCTGCTCAATCACTCCATCTGGACGCATGTACATGATCTCAGTAGGGATCACAGGAAATCCATGAATGGGACCAACAGCAGGGGCACCTCGAACAAGGGCATCACCAGCCACAGCAGTAGCAGCAGCAATCTCTAGCACAGCTCAAGCTATGCCCGAGGTAAGTGGTGCCATCACCCGAGTGTGTAAGAAGGTAGTGAAGTCACCAGGCTCGTGATGTCGGTCACCATCCTCGCCCAACATCAGGAGGTCGATTTGAGGACCATCCTACAGCTCATTCATTACCCTCATGACTGGAGGAGAGAGATGTAGAACGTCGGGGTCAGCGACACCCCGCGTCTGACAGATGAACCTCTCCCCCAGGTAGTATGCCTGGCCGAAGGGGCCCGCAAATAGAATCCGCATGGTTGAGGCATGCCATGCCGCGACATAGGTTGTCCTCGACACGTGGGGAATGCCCACCCAAGGATG
Source organism: Camellia japonica (assembly GCA_030407325.1). Lineage (NCBI taxonomy): Eukaryota > Viridiplantae > Streptophyta > Magnoliopsida > Ericales > Theaceae > Camellia > Camellia japonica. The sequence continues at coordinate 83,530,777 of JAPPVO010000007.1, forward strand.
CCAATCAACCTGTGAAATCAGTGCAGTGTCAGAAATCAGTACAGTATGAGAAATCAGTGCAATATGAGAATGGCAGTGCGGTATAGAAGTCAGTGCAGTGTCAGAAATCAATACGGTGTGAGAAATCAGTGCAGTATGAGAATGGCAGTGTGGTATAGAAGTCAGTGCAGTGTCAGAAATCAGTGCAGTATGAGAATGGCAGTGCAGTACAGAAGCAACAGTATGAGAATGATTGTGTAGTGTGGGAAACAATGTAATTTTCTTACAGTATGTAACAGTTAAAGGGTGGTGTTTTGTTACTTGGTCTGTAGTGATTGTGTCAAAGAAGCGGTGAAAGTAAGGGAAGTCTCGGTCTACACGGCGACGACGCTCAAATCGGAAGTTGTAGTATCGTGAGCAGGGTACTGACAACTCGATCGGCCTCACCAGGACCACAGCCAGAGAGGTAAAGTAGGTATAAACCCAGAGCTACAAACAGAAAAAGATGGATGAAGTAAATAAGAAGAAAATGAAATGCAAATGAGTAGAAAATGCAGAATAAACAGAATGAACAGAAAAGATAAGTGTGAGGCATACCTCCCAAACCCTTTAGTAGCCGTCGAGTGAATCCGCCTTGCGGCGGGAGATAGAGCTCAAGTAGCAGTATAAGGTGGTGTAGACGTCCCCGAACGCCCCGGGGGGATGAACCCCCGTTCTGTTCATTTGGGTTCACTACAGTTCGGACTCAAATTGTCACGGTTCTTAATCTGAACCAAAGAGTCCAAATCTGGCAAATCGTTTTGAAAAAACAGATTTTTGAAAAGAAGTGCCAAACATGGACTGCTTTGCCAGATACAGAGTCGCCACCTAAATATTTTTTAATGGGGGAATTTAGGAAACCTCGACTCGGTGCCAAAGGCCACGTGTCCGTCATCACCAAAGTTGCCTCGGCTCGGGAACTTGGGTACGATTGGGGAAGGTCAGCTATGAGCACCCCCTCTCGCCCGATCAAAGGTCAGCCTCTACTAACCGTGATATCTTATTTTGAAAACATTATGTGCTCTTATTCCAGTTATTTAGCCTAGAATTACCAAGTGATGCGCACAGCACAAAAGTATAGACTAGATCACCTAATTTGGAAACAAGCATCGCATATCCGTTTATTTGGAAAGCGTTTTGGAATTTGCTACTCGCAAGTAGGCTAAAATACGGATTTCAAGGAGTTGTTCCAACTCAAGTAACCCAACCTTCACCCACAGGCATTCAAGCAGTTATATCACATAAGCAACTAGCCTCATGGTAAGCATGCCGTCATGGTAGCATTCACACGCATGCGGTATGCTAAAGCATAAAATACTTACATCGTACTCCGTGCCAAGACAAGAACATGTTAGCAATCAATGTATGATCCAAGTCCATGTTAAGTGCCTAATGCGTCGCATACAAAATGTCACTAGAATAGGCTCGGCTAATCTAAGGATGACATGTGAAATGTACAAGTAGCATGTATTCAAATTTGTTTTGAAATATAATGCAATTAGCATGATGCGCCGAGCCCGGTGCATGCAATATTGATGAATGATGCACGCATGCATAGCATAGGATATGCTAAAGTAAACATGCCCTAATACTAACCATCAAACCAGGTAAGTAAGAGGGAGAAAGAAGTGGGGGTTGGAAGACATACACACACTCACCCACACTTATTACAAATTTGCCCTCGCTCGGAGGGACCAAAAGAATAATACAATTCGAATAATGAATTAACTATCCTAGCTAATTAATTATTACAGACCAACTAAATTAATTAAGCAAATTAATTAATCTAAGAAAGCAATAAACAGCAGCCTCGGGGAGAGGGGTCGATGCATGCGCCCTCGGTTTCGCCCAGAAATCCACTGTCATGCTCAAGATGCCTCAGTTTTTCCTGCTCTGCTCCTCTGATGACTGCCAAAGTCTCAGGGTTTGCTCTATGGATTCCAGGGAACACCACCGGCCATGTAGAATGATCACCGGCCACAAAATTGATCCATCGGCCAACAATGGTGGCCGGTCGGCACTAAGTGTGGCCGGTCGGACAAAAGTTCCTGCAGAATCTGGTTTGACAGCAGCAGAGGGCAACACTTGGCATGGCAATGCATTTCAAGCAATGTGTGCACCAATCATATCCCTTATCATGTTTATGACTCAAAGGGACATGAGCCTCGATTCTTGGACCACCAATCACGCATTTCCATGCATGATGGCCCGAAGAATCAAGTATGCAACTTCAATTTCAAATGAAGTGCAAACCAAATAAACACGCAAGGAGGCCCAACCTCTATCATACTTTCAAGGGGTCTAGCATGCATGCTTATGCAATGCAATCCTAAGCATGTTGGCTAGCATGCAACATGGAAGTGCAAAGAAGCATACAAAACATGCAAGGCATGAGACAATGCAACCAATAAGCATGCAAGGTACGATGTAGGTTTTTAAGCATGCAAGCAAGCATGTGACTTCATTTAATCATGCAAGTTCAAACATGCAACAACTCACCAATATGCTACAACATACAAGGAGCATGCGCAACAAGCAAAGAGATGGACTTAAACATGATTTAGGCAGCCCTAACTAGGCCTAAAACAGTGGCCAAAAGCTCAAGAAATGGGACCAAACACACATGCAAGAATGCATATGTTAATGAGCCAACACTTAAGCAAACAAAGGCAACTTTCAAGCACACTTGAAAGAGGCTAAGCATGGACTAAAGACATGCAATATAAGCACTGAAATCATGTTAAGATGGTGCCAAACCAAGCAAACAAGATAGGCTAAACATGCAACAATGGTCCAAAACTTAAGGCTAACAAGCCAAAATGCAAAAGAACTATACAATGGGAGCCTTGGTCGACCAAAATAGCCAAGGACAGAGCTTAAACATGCCAAAACAAGCATAAAAGCTTCACAAGGCTAGGCCTAAACATGCTTGAATAAGGGTTAAAACCTAGATGCATGTTAAGGCAACAAAATGGCATTACAAGGCATGTATGCTAAGCAAGCATGGTGTACCAAAACCAACATACAACAATGCTATATTATGACATTATAAGCTTGAAAATAAGTTAAGGCATGGCCAACACACACTTAAACTAGATGCTCCCTCAAGAGGCAAAAATGGCCCTTTTCAAGGACAACAAGGAGAGGGGGTGGCCCTCTCCTTCCTAGGACCTCAAGGCACCATCCTCACCTCTGAAATCCCTCAAGATTTCAGTGGTGAGGAGGCCCAAACACTGTAGTCCCGGAGCTCACACAAAATGGCACAAAACAAGGGCCAAACAAGGCTTAAGAGGGGTCAAACAACCTCAAGCCACAAAACACTCTTAACAAACTATTTAGAGGCCTTAAAAACAGAACTTTTATGTGTTATATGCAAAGCCAAAAAACAATTGCAAGATAGGTAGAAAAGCTTTGCAAAAATGGGAAATAAAGGGACAAGCTTCTTACCCTTGAAGACCCTCTTCAACAATGGAGCTCCAGCAGCTTCTTTAGGTTGAAACCAGCTCCAAAACTCTAAAAATAACCCTCAAGGGCCTCAGCTCCAAGAGATGGTGTGATGGTGGGTGTTTGTGAGCAAAAATAAGACAAAACACACACTAGAGAGAGATATAGAGATAGGATATAAACCAAACCCTAACCCTAGAACTCAAACCCTAAAAATGGCTGTCAAAATGTCTAACCTCTCAAAACAAGAGAGAAGACCTCTCTTTATAGAGCTTTTTGTCTTGTAAAGCTTACAAGACAAGCTTCTAAAGAGAGAGATCCCTCCATACACGTGTATGGAGGGGAGCCAAATGCATGCTAGCTGTGAGAAAATATCTGCAAAAGCAGATGCACAGTAGTCGGCCGGCCAAAGATGCAATTGACCAAAAAAAGACAGCTGGCCGGCCATCTATAGTGCCGGCCGGCCAAACATTTGGCCGGTGGCCACAAAACACAGCCGGTGGCCTCAAGCCCTGGCCGGTGATGGGTGGGGATGGTCTACAAGCCCTACCCTGCCTCTCAAAGGCAAAACACAAGTGTTTGGTGCAAAACCAGACACAAAACAGTCGAGTCGAGAGATCCTGAGGCAAGGCACGTAGCCAAGACCTCCGGGAACTCAAGACGAACACAAACATGGATGATCACCGAGTGTTCAAGCGGTGACGTCCAAGTCTTGAGGACGGTCAAAAATGGGGTGTCTACAGTTGCCCCTCTTTGGCAGAACTCGAAAGTCATAACAATGACGGGAGTGAATGTCAAAGCCCAGAGACGACCCATTTTTGACAAGGCCGAAGACTTAGACAAACATGCAAGACAGAGAAGATATGTGTCCGAAGGCAGGGGCAAAATGCAAGACATTGCACAAAGCCGAGCATAACTTATGATCATGCAAAGAAAGCTGTAACGAAGCACACATGCAACAGTTCTAAGCAAGCATACACCAAACTACACTACAATGCAGAAAGGGTGTAAGAGAATTATGCAATTCTCGATACGTCTCACGCGAAGGATACAATACCTGTCCGGTTCGTCTGGTTCTACCAGCCGCAAATGAACCGTACATACAATATCGTGCCTGTAAAGAAAACCACTTAACAGGTACGATGTTATTAGCAACATGCATGACAATGCAAAATGATATGCAATATATACAAAACAATGTATAAACAATGCAAACTAAAATGCAATGCAATTGACACAATGCAAACTACATGCAAAGCAATTGAGTCATGATCCAATCATGAGCAGTTCGAAACCACACATATGTCAAATAGATTGATGGAGGTAACAAGTCTGTCTACCATAGAACGGTCTACTGAACTATGAGTAATGTAGACGGACACAAGAACAAGTATTGGGGGGATAACATAAGTGGGGAAACGACCCGCTGGAGAAAGGACAATGATCCTAATGCCGGATGCAAAATTACACTACAATGTAATATATACAATGGATATGGCATGCAGCCAAACCAAATCTTGCCTAGGAAAGGCATGTACACATACAAGCCGCGGCTAACATAGTACGGTCTACTGAACTATGTTTTGACACAAGAAGTATGGGCACATACTAGACCAAGCTCAACATGGAAAGGCGCAAGCCATAGATGGAAGGGGTGATGCAATGGATGCATGCAAGCTACAATGCAATACCTACAAATATGCGATGGAAGTGGATATGGCACGCGGGCCAAACCAAATCTTGCCTAGGAAAGGCATGTACACATACAAGCCGCGGCTAACATAGAACGGTCTACTGAACTATGTTTTGACGTAAAAAGTATAGGCACATACCAGACCAAGCTCAACATGGAAAGGCGCAAGCCATAGATGGAGGGTGATGCAGTGAATGCATGCAATCTACAATGCAATACCTACAAATATGCAATGGAAGTGGAATGGATGCAATATTTACAATGGAAATGTATGACAAGTGCCTTATTTTCTACGATGCACGATAATGCAATATTTACCATGTATGCATGACAATGCACTATTTACAATGAATGCATTACATATGCATTTTTTGTTTGAAATGATGATGCATGCTAATGCATGATGATGATGCATGACAATGCATGTGTTTACAACGATGCATGACATATGCATGATTTACAATGAGATGCATAACAATGCATGTATTTATTTTTTGATGTGTGACAACGCGCGGCTTGAGATGCATGGAAATGCATGAACTGTGCACACCAATGCACCGAAGGTCTTGCACCTTCCAAGGATTTAAGGTCTCCTAGACCGAGTATGCACAGAAAATGCATGACAATGCAAGTGAACTTGAAATGCGCAGCAACGTGCGGCTTGAGATATGCACGACAATGCAACCAAGCGGTTTTAAGGTCTCGCCAGACCGGGCGTATTTAAGGTCTCGCCAGACCGGGCTACATGCCAAATGCAATGAAATGCGCAAAACAGCGCGATGCAATGCACCAAACAGTGCGATGAATGCGTGCAACGCACACGGGACAACTTTTGAATGTTGTAAAAGACAAAAGGATACAAAAAGGATACACCTTGCATGACTTCGAGTGCCACGCACAGAAGACATAGTCCGGGGTCAAAACGGAGGCTGGTAGAGCTTTGAAAATGCACTGTTCTTGCACTATCTTTGAGCAATGAAGGTCCCAAACCACATATCTGACCCAAACAAGGTTGAGGAAGGATCACCGGCCACATGGGGAGGCCACCGGCCATCCACCGGCCAACAAAAAACATCACCGGCCAAACATTTGGCCGGCCGGCCAAAAATGTAGCCGACCGGCCAAAAATGCCTGAATCGGGGCAGTTCTGACTTTTCGCCTTGGGTCTTTAAAAATAGGGTTTTAAACCCTATTTCTTTCATTTCTCTTAGCCGAAATTAGCCACCCTCTCTTTTTAGAGCATTTTTCTTTCCTCTTTTCTCCGTTTCCTTGCGTTTCACGCCCGTTTCGTTGTTCGATTCGCGTATACCTTCGTGTTTCGAACACTTTGAACCGAATATTTCTCCATTTCGGTGTCCCTTTTGCTATTTCCGTCTTTTGGGGTTTGTTCCCCTCGAGTTTCTCTCGATCTTCGTGTCTCTTCACTTTCCGGCTTTTCTGGCCATTTCCCACCCTCCCGGGGTTGACTTTCGGTTGACTTTCCACATTTTTACCCGGTTTTCCCTCTTCCGGCTATTTTCTCACCATTTCGACATGGCCGACGATATTCCACGGGGCGGGACTCCCCCGGATCATGAGATGGATCCTGGGGCCGAGCTCCTCCTTTTGAGCGTCTGCCCATTCGACCCGGCGACCTACCGGCCGGCGATCTACGTCTTGCCTCCCGATGGACTTCGCCAGTTTCGGAGCTTCGATAGGGCGATGCCTCCCGAGCTACTACTACGTGAGCCTACCTCTCATCTTTCCTTCGGCGCTTCCGAGGTAATATTCTTTCCTCTGCTTTACTTTCTGTAATGCAGAATATAAAACTGCCAACTGCCATAGCTGTTTATGTTCTTTAATTGCTTCAGCCTAGATACACTGATGTACACTGTATACCGTAGTTGATCGCAAACGCACTTGCAACTGATATCTGTTTGAGACTGACACGTGCACACACACTGCACTAGCCTTGAACCACTCAAACACACGGCACACACCGTATTTACTGCAAACTCACCGGCACCCGGTACCTGTTTGAATCTAAAAAACTTGCACGCATGCCACATTTGCACTGAACCACTCAAACATGTTGACACATCGCATGTTGTAGTTCACTGTGAGCACACTGGCACCCGGAATCTGTTTGAATCTGAAAATATACACACATGCTATATTTACCTCAATTCTGCATGTCTTACAAAACTGGTATATTTAGCATCGCTCCGCAACTGTTTGTTTAAACACAGGGAGATTCCCATACCGTCCGCGGGTATGGGAACATTGCCGCTCGAGACTGGTATGCAGAGCTACCCGAGGCGGTTCACCACATCGTTGACCAGGCCGGCTTCGGCGCATTCTGCAAAGGACTATCCTGGCTCACCACGAGCAGGCCTCTCCTCGCTGCTCTAGCGGAGAGGTGGTGGGACACCACCGACTCGTTCCATCTATCCGCGATGGGAGACATGACGATGACTCCCTATGATTTCTCGATGCTCACAGGCATCGGGGTAGGGGTGATCCGATCCCCTTCGACACTGATATGGACGAGTGGACTGCTGCTCAGATCTATCTGCTCGGCGAGGTGCCACCTCTCGCCCGTCCAGGCTTCGTCCGCTATTCCTGGTTCGAGGTGCAGTTCAGGGTCCAGCCCGCGTTGGTGGAGGAGGCTCCGATGACTCAGGAGGTTGTGGAGCAGTATGCCCGCGGCTTTCTGACGTTTCTGCTGGGGACGACTATTTTCGCCGACCGGGCGAATACCGTGCCCCTCTGCTTGCTCAGCGCCCTTGTGGACGTCACCCGGATCTTGGACTACGACTGGGGTGGCGCCGCTCTGGCTACACTCTATGGGTATATGAGCTCGGCTTCCCGTGGCAGCGGACAGTTGCTCGGGGGCTACTGGCGTGCTTGGGAGGTACGTTTCCTTTTTCTGCTTTTCATTTCTGCTATTCTATTTTCTGTACTCTGTACACTGCACACATTGTAGTCTGCCTTACACTGGCTGTATAATGTACACACGGCACACATATACTCTGCTTCACACTGACTGTATACTGTTCATACTGTACACTTTACACAATACACTGCCTGCATAACACACTGCACAATACATGGCTCTGTCATTTCTGCTTTATTCTTGTATTCTGCTTTGTCTGATAAGCATACTGGTATTTGTTCTACAGTTGTGGGTGTATGCCTACTTTCCCAGGCTTGCCCCAGTGCCAGACGCAGAGACTCCTCTTGTCGTCCCTTTCTCATGCCGCTTCGACGGGAGATGTGTGCGGAGGCCACAGGAGACTTTCATCTTTTTCCGCCGCTACTTCGACACTATCACCCCTGCTGAGGTATGTTTTACTTGCAGTTCATTCAAGCTTCGCTTTTCACTGTATGTTTTCAACAATAGTAGATAACAATCTGTATTTCATTTTCAGATCACCTGGCAGCCCTGGGCTCCGTTGCCAACGATGATTCGGGACCGATTTGCCGGTGCTGAGGAGACTTCGCGTTTCCGGATTTTGCTAGAGGGTCCGGTCTGTCGGGCTTGGTACCTGGGCGAGCGTTTCCTACGCCAGACCCTTGGGTTACCTGAGCAGATAGTCCCGGTTCACCCTCCAAAGCACATGAGGGATACCGAGAGACTTACCGCCGAGCAGATGGCCGAGTATACGATCGGCTGGGACGCGATCCGCTTCAGAGGCATCGGCGACTACAGAGAGTATGTGGAGACATACATCATGCGGCCTCTGAGCGGTGGCCGTCGGGTTGAGGGAGCGAGGCCTGCGGCGCCAGTAGCTAGGGCAGGGGCGGGAGCTGGAGCGGGAGCATCGAGGAGAGCCCGGGTTCGTGGCAGGGGCGAGGCTCAGAGAGGGCGGGGGGCTGGTTGGCCCGCACTGCCTACGACGATGACATACAGAGGGCAGGGTGGGGCGGCCTACCAGATCCCCTTTGCCCCTCCTCCGGCTGATCACGAGTTGGTCGGTGTCCCCGACTTGCCTCCGGTATGTATTACTGCATTTTGCATCTTGCACTGTCGTTTCATTTATTTCATTTCTTTGGTATTCCGCAGAATATTGATGCATCTGAGACTTTTGCAGGCTTCCTCCGAGTATACCCGGCAGTCCTTGGAGCTGAATGCCTCCATGATGGAGATGTTGCAGCGGATTTTCGACCTCCTGGCCCTCTACAGTATTCCGGTATGTTCTTCTGACCCCAGTCTCAAGCCATACATAAACTGCTTCACACAATCCGATGCACAACACAACTTCTGATAAACTGCTCACAGCATTCACACACTGCACTCATACACTGTATTCTGCATTGATTGACTGCTCACGGCATCCACACACTGCACTCATACACTGAATTCTGCACTGATTCACCATCTATGGCATCCACACACTGTACTCATACACTGTATTCTGCACTGATTCACTGTTCACGGCATCCACACACTGTACTCATACACTGCATTCTGCACTGATAAACTGTTCACGGCATCCACACACTGTACTCATACACTGTATTCTGCACTGATTCACCGTCTATGGCATCCACACACTGTACTCATACACTGTATTCTGCACTGATTCACTGTCTATGGCATCCACACACTGTACTCATACACTGTATTCTGCACTGATTCACTGTTCACGGCATCCACACACTGTACTCATACACTGTATTCTGCACTGATTCACTGTTCACGGCATCCACACACTGTATTCTGCACTGATTCACTGTTCACAGTATACTGATGCATTTGCCTCTCGTGTTTTTCAGTCTCCTTTCCAGATTCCCGCTGTAGGAGGTGCTCCAGCTGGACCTTCCGCTCCTGTCCGAGGGAGAGATGAGGAGGGCAGAGTATTCCCCCGCACCAAGGCGGGGCGCACTCATGTTGGGAGTAGCTCTCGGGTGCCGGTTCCGGATGATGACGACGATGAGTCAGAGGCGGAGGCGGAGGCAGAGGCAGAGGCAGAGTCATCGGAGGAGGAGACCGGAGACGGCTCGGACTCGGGCTCAGATGACAGTGCTGATGATGCTCCTGGACCTTCGTCCAGGAAGAGGACCAGGACAGACTGATAGCCCTGGAGCCATTTTTGACATTTGATACAGATTTTTGCTGTTTTTCTTCTTTTCTATATTTTTTGCTTTTTTGTTGGTAGCTAGGGTACCTTATACTGCCGCGGGCAAATTTTTCTTTCCAAAACTATGTACTTGAAAAGATGATGAAATGGAACAAACTTTTTATCTAAAAAGTGTTACATTTGTATATCTCATACTTTGCACTGCATCACACCATATTACACCTCAATGTAAATGAAATCGATTTGTTGTCTGCAAATTGAACACTTGCACTGTAATAATCAGATAACTAACCAGCCAATAGCAAAACAACCCAAGCAAACCACTGCTTAACCTGAACATACAGCCCATACTCTGTTGGGGATTAGTCTGCATACGGCCCATGACACAGCACTCGGTTCATTCTGCACACAGCAAACCCTAAACAAACAGCCCAATCTGACAAGACGGACTACAAAAGCTGAAACGGTTGAAGTTGAAACACACTCGGATGTCCCAAATTTTCCCTTTTCTTCTTTTGCTTCGCGTAAATGTAGAGAATGGCACAGCACTCTGAGCATAAACTATTTTAACTTTTGAAGAAGGGTTCTGCGACCGGGGTATCGAGCCTAAAACTGAACACAGCGGGAAAGACTCAAACAAAAGGTGCGTGACCTGGACATAACGAGACACGCTCGGAAAAGACTCAAAACGAGAGTTGAGGTAAACAAGACAAAAGACACGACACACGGACGTGTTTACAAAAACAAAAGACCTCAGATCTCGAGGAGCCAGTTCCTTCGGGTATGATTCCCACCCTTTCTGACTTGTGATTCTTACGTCACTCGGCTCTCAAGCTCGTTTTCTCGCAAGACCCTTTTCCTCACTTTTCTCTCGACTTACACCTCTCTATTCTTTATTCTCTCATTTTTCATCGCTCCCCAGGGTGATTGATAGACGAATAGGAAGTTGTGGGTTCACCCACAGCACTGTTAGCTCGCGGCTATTTCCTCCGGTGACGTCGAGTCGGGGTTCCGGATAGGGAAAGCTTCTTCCGGCGAATAGGGTGCCTTTCTGGCAAGCATGTTAACGGCGGGGGAAAGACAGAATACCTGACTCCACTGTGCCCCTAGTTTATCACTTTGACCATTTTTTGTTTTCTTCCTAAAACAGTTTTGACCAAAATGAGAGTCGGATTAACATACTTGTTCAATTTCTGATTTGAAAATCATGCAAGTCGGGCCATGAGCACTGGAAATTTTCCTTTTTTTTTTTTTTTTTTGGGTCCAAGAAATGGTCCGGTTTTGGAAAATGAAATAGTTTTCGAGAAAATAGTCAACCTTAGTAAAAAAAATTTTCAAAAACTATTTTCGCAAACAGCCAATGTTAAACGAGTATGAAACCTACCCTCGAGATGCGCGACCTCGGATCGGAGGCAATGGAAAATTGCCCCTTGCTTGAAGGGGTGCGTGGCAACGGAAAGTTGCCCCTGGTTTGGATAGCAACTCAGGGCAACTTACGACAACGCATGGCAACGGATGGCAACGGAAAGTTGCCCCTCGTTTGGATGATGACGCAGCATGCTGAAAACAGTCTTCACAAATGATGATCGAAACTTTGGACACGGAGAAGATGAAGACGGTCTGAACCAATATATGGACACAGTCACTGTGAGAGTGTCGGTGGCTGGACTTCAGGATGAAGTTGCCTACGTATCCCAGACATGGGAATCAAGCCTACGTAGTTCACGGTTGTCATAACTGAACTGTCGGATGCAGATGAGGCAAGAATGATCAAAAACCATTACATGGACTGAGGCGCTATGAAAGCGTTGGGGGCTGGACTTCAAGATGAAGTTGCCTACGTATCCCAGACGGGAATCAAGCCTTACGTAGTTCCGGTTAAGGTACACTCGGGTATTTTAACCTTCACTTTTAGGCTCTAACTTTTGCCAAGGCGCCCGATGCGGGTTTTCGACCTTGCGAGCTTTGTTTTTCTGTTTTTCTTTTTTCTTTTTTTCTTTTTCTTCGTATTGTATATATATTTTTGCATCTTTTTTTTCTTTTTGTATTTCTTTTTTTTCTTTTCTTCGTATTGTATATATATATATTTTTTGCTCTAACTTTTGCCTGGGTCGCCCTTCCGGGTTTTCGGCCCAGCGAGCCTCTCAAAGGGTAGAAGTGTAACAAGTCTATGCCAAATGGTTTTGAGATTGAAACCCTCTGTATCTAGGAGAATGGCTGTTGTATTTGGTTTTTCGAGCATGTCCGACATTTTGCTGCCCCTGGTTCGAGGGGTGCTTCTGATCTGGCCACACAGATCTCACATGGCGGTTGACCGTTGAACGTTCTGAATGGGTTCAAGGTTCGAAAACAAACGGATTGAGTCTTGAGGCTGAGAGCAATCCTAGGCTGCACAATCTCAAGAGCGATTCCACACAGGTCTTCACAGGACCGCGCAAAACATTTTGTTTTTGAAAGTTTTTACGAAAGCGACACATCGCTCGTGCTGAAGATAGTGTGGAACCAATCTGGATCAAGCCAGGGTCCTTCTCAGTACTCACGTTAACAAGCATGATTTCATTCATTAAAAGGCTTAGCACGCCTATCTTTCTCTCAAATTGATCAAAGTTTTGCAAAACCCGAGGAATTCCTTCCTCTTCGTTTTCATCACCACAGTGTTCAAAAAGGTTTTGGAAAAAACTTAGGTCATTACAATGGTTTTCAGGGCACAAGAGAGCAGGTGGAATGTACTGTCGTTCCGTTCAAATCCTTTTGCACAACTAGCTCAAACTTAGCAATAAGCACGGAAACATGATAGCCGCAGCTGTTTCATTCAGATTTCCTGGTTGCAACTGGCTCCACAGCAGAGACAGACTCAAAAAGAAAGCAAAAGGAGTAATTACAAAACAAAACGGTGTTCGAGGCAACAACCCCGGAATCACCTGACATTCTATACAAGGGGACTGACTCGCTACAACAAGACAGACCCTTAAGCAAAAAGGACTGACTCAAGACGATGAGACAGACTCAAAACAAAACAAAAGACTGACTCGACACCCAAGCCAGAATTTACAAAACTAGCAATCGCAGATGCTCAAAAATGCGTGCCAGACGCCACATCCAAAAATACACCAAGCGCCGCCCGCAGGGGGTTCACTCCCTGGTTACATACTCGCAGTATCAGTATCCTCAAAGTCCAATAGCTGGGTAGTAACGGACTTGGCTGAGGTGGGTGGGAGGATGACCTCATTGTCGATCAAATCTTGCACCTCATGACGGAGGCGGAAACAATTATCGGTAGCATGACCTGTTTGCTGGTGGTACGCGCAGTACAAAGCAGCATCATGTGTAGCAGGGAGATTCTTCGGGAGAGGCCGAGGCTCCAAGGGTTTAAGATGCCCTCTCTCGGCAAGGATTTGAAGTGCCTTGGACAACGGCATGTAGAGAGCGTGAAAGACCCTGCGCCCTCGGGGTAGGTACTTTAAAGTCTGAGATTTCTTGCTAGACGCACTAGCGAAAGGGTCAGCAGGCACTGCCTTGACTTTCTGATCTTTCCCGGGTGCAGGGTTGGGAGCAGAAGGAACTGTTCTGGCATGATGGGACCTGTCCCGATTTCCTGACTAGCTGGTACTGCCTTCAGTTGGAGCGGGGAAAACATCATCCACAATCTTGGTCAGGACTGCGAATACTTGCTGTTTACTCATCCCCCCGGCTTTCAAAGCCTCGACTGCCCACAGCAGCTGTTCAATGGGATCGGTATCTGCCTTCATTTTGTTTTTACCTCTGGCCTCAGCCTGATCGAGGGTTTGGGTTGATGTTGATACGTCATTACCATAGTTGGAGGCCATCTCCGATTGGCTGAGTTCGATCACAATCCGTCCCAATAGCGGAGGCTCCTAGGGTACTAAGTTCCCGGCATACGGTGCGGCTGGTGGCGAAGCTGACATTCCGTAGGCGAGATCCGCCACAGACCTCTGGAGGTCTCCTATCATCCCTATTAGTTCGAATGTAGTAGGCTTGCGAGCCTGATATAGCTGGGGGACCCAGACCGGGTGCGCGACAGGCGACCTGGGTGGATGCGGCATATCAACATTAGTCTCACTTTGCAAAGTGATTCCTTGATCTAGTGTAGCTGTCATGACCACGATCTCTTCTGAATTCTGCGTTATCATAAGTCCTGCCTCAGCAAGGGGAAACACTAACTATTCTGGGTCAATTCTCTGAACCTTGAAAGGGAAAACAAACAGCATTTCAGCCCAAACGGATCAAACACAGGTGTAGCTGAACAACTGTACCCTACTACTGATCACTGTTCCCCAGGATCATTGTATTACTGCCTCAAAATACTGAATCGGGTACCCACAGATATAACTGATTCTCACAGATACTGATATTGGTGCCCTCAGGCCTGATACTCAAATTTGCAAACTGATATGCGCGTTCCTGTAGAGGTACATTCTAAAAGCACATAGCAAGTAAATGAGAGCCAAAACACCCCTATGTTGGGGTAGGGTTTCCCTGTCCTATTTTGTCAGGAGCTAGGGTTTACTACGCACGCAGTGGTTCCAAACAACCTATATCGGGTACGTAACCTGTCCTATTTTGGAATAGTCACTATGGATTCCGAATATGCACTAGGTCGAATGGTCGAAAAGGGTGCCCCGGTAAAACCGGGGTTTGTATTCCCATGCTGTCAGAGCCCACAACCGGTCAGCCTTATGGTCATGCCTTGACAAGACAAGCCTCCAGCAAACCGTTCAGGAATGGCAGATGGCAAACACGGTGTCCTAGGCGCACCAATGCACATGCAATGCAAAGAAACACATAAGTGTAATCCAAACAGGATATCACGAGTTCGAGTCAAGCTCTCTAAAATCCCCAGCAGAGTCGCCAGAAACTGTAGACGTCCCCGAACGCCCCGGGGGGATGAACCCCCGTTCTGTTCATTTGGGTTCACTACAGTTCGGACTCAAATTGTCACGGTTCTTAATCTGAACCAAAGAGTCCAAATCTGGCAAATCGTTTTGAGAAAACAGATTTTTGAAAAGAAGTGCCAAACATGGACTGCTTTGCCAGATACAGAGTCGCCACCTAAATATTTTTTAATGGGGGAATTTAGGAAACCCCGACTCGGTGCCAAAGGCCACGTGTCCGTCATCACCAAAGTTGCCTCGGCTCGGGAACTTGGGTACGATTGGGGAAGGTCAGCTATGAGCACCCCTCTCGCCCGATCAAAGATCGGCCTCTACTAACCGTGATATCTTATTTTGAAAACATTATGTGCTCTTATTCCGGTTATTTAGCCTAGAATTACCAAGTGATGCGCACAACACAAAAGTATAGACTAGATCGCCTAATTTGGAAACAAGCATCGCATATCCGTTTATTTGGAAAGCGTTTTGGAATTTGCTACTCGCAAGTAGGCTAAAATACGGATTTCAAGGAGTTGTTCCAACTCAAGTAACCCAACCTTCACCCACAGGCATTCAAGCAGTTATATCACATAAGCAACTAGCCTCATGGTAAGCATGCCGTCATGGTAGCATTCACACGCATGCGGTATGCTAAAGCATAAAATACTTACATCGTCCTCCGTGCCAAGACAAGAACATGTTAGCAATCAATGCATGATACAAGTCCATGTTAAGTGCCTAATGCGTCGCATACAAAATGTCACTAGAATAGGCTCGGCTAATCTAAGGATGACATGTGAAATGTACAAGTAGCATGTATTCAAATTTGTTTTGAAATATAATGCAATTAGCATGATGCGCCGAACCCGGTGCATGCAATATTGATGAATGATGCACGCATGCATAGCATAGGATATGCTAAAGTAAACATGCCCTAATACTAACCATCAAACCAGGTAAGTAAGAGGGAGAAAGAAGTGGGGGTTGGAAGACATACACACACTCACCCACACTTATTACAAATTTGCCCTCGCTCGGAGAGACCAAAAGAATAATACAATTCGAATAATGAATTAACTATCCTAGCTAATTAATTATTACAGACCAACTAAATTAATTAAGCAAATTAATTAATCTAAGAAAGCAATAAACAGCAGCCTCGGGGAGAGGGGTCGATGCATGCGCCCTCGGTTTCGCCCAGAAATCCACTGTCATGCTCAAGATGCCTCAGTTTTTCCTGCTCTGCTCCTCTGATGACTGCCAAAGTCTCAGGGTTTGCTCTATGGATTCCAGGGAACACCACCGGCTGAAGGAGAACACCACCGGCCATGTAGAATGATCACCGGCCACAAAATTGATCCATCGGCCAACAATGGTGGCCGGTCGGCACTAAGTGTGGCCGGTCGGACAAAAGTTCCTGCAGAATCTGGTTTGACAGCAGCAGAGGGCAACACTTGGCATGGCAATGCATTTCAAGCAATGTGTGCACCAATCATATCCCTTATCATGTTTATGACTCAAAGGGACATGAGCCTCGATTCTTGGACCACCAATCACGCATTTCCATGCATGATGGCCCGAAGAATCAAGTATGCAACTTCAATTTCAATTGAAGTGCAAACCAAATAAACACGCAAGGAGGCCCAACCTCTATCATACTCATTTCAAGGGGTCTAGCATGCATGCTTATGCAATGCAATCCTAAGCATGTTGGCTAGCATGCAACATGGAAGTGCAAAGAAGCATACAAAACATGCAAGGCATGAGACAATGCAACCAATAAGCATGCGAGGTACGATGTAGGTTTTTAAGCATGCAAGAAAGCATGTGACTTCATTCAATCATGCAAGTTCAAACATGCAACAACTCACCAATATGCTACAACATACAAGGAGCATGCGTAACAAGCAAAGAGATGGACATAAACATGATTTAGGCAGCCCTAACTAGGCCTAAAACAGTGGCCAAAAGCTCAAGAAATGGGACCAAACACACATGCAAGAATGCATATGTTAATGAGCCAACACTTAAGCAAACAAAGGCAACTTTCAAGCACACTTGAAAGAGGCTAAGCATGGACTAAAGACATGAAATATAAGCACTGAAATCATGTTAAGATGGTGCCAAACCAAGCAAACAAGATAGGCTAAACATGCAACAATGGTCCAAAACTTAAGGCTAACAAGCCAAAATGCAAAAGAACTATACAATGGGAGCCTTGGTCGACCAAAATAGCCAAGGACAGAGCTTAAACATGCCAAAACAAGCATAAAAGCTTCACAAGGCTAGGCCTAAACATGCTTGAATAAGGGTTAAAATCTAGATGCATGTTAAGGCAACAAAATGGCATTACAAGGCATGTATGCTAAGCAAGCATGGTGTACCAAAACCAACATACAACAATGCTATATTATGACATTATAAGCTTGAAAATCAATTAAGGCATGGCCAACACACACTTAAACTAGATGCTCCCTCAAGAGGCAAAAATGGCCCTTTTCAAGGACAACAAGGAGAGGGGGTGGCCCTCTCCTTCCTAGGACCTCAAGGCACCATCCTCACCTCTGAAATCCCTCAAGATTTCAGTAGTGAGGAGGCCCAAACACTGTGGTCCCAGAGCTCACACAAAATGGCACAAAACAAGGGCCAAACAAGGCTTAAGAGGGGTCAAACAACCTCAAGCCACAAAACACTCTTAACAAACTATTTAGAGGCCTTCAAAACAGAACTTTTATGTGTTATATGCAAAGCCAAAAAACAATTTCAAGATAGGTAGAAAAGCTTTACAAAAATGGGAAATAAAGGGACAAGTTTCTTACCCTTGAAGACCCTCTTCAACAATGGAGCTCCAGCAGCTTCTTTAGGTTGAAACCAGCTCCAAAACTCTAAAAATAACCCTCAAGGGCCTCAGCTCCAAGAGATGGTGTGATGGTGGGTGTTTGTGAGCAAAAATAAGACAAAACACACACTAGAGAGAGATATAGAGATAGGATATAAACCAAACCCTAACCCTAGAACTCAAACCCTAAAAATGGCTGTCAAAATGTCTAACCTCTCAAAACAAGAGAGAAGACCTCTCTTTATAGAGCTTTTTGTCT
Source organism: Camellia japonica (assembly GCA_030407325.1). NCBI lineage: Eukaryota > Viridiplantae > Streptophyta > Magnoliopsida > Ericales > Theaceae > Camellia > Camellia japonica. Next base: position 83,548,985 of record JAPPVO010000007.1, read on the forward strand.
TGTAAAGCTTACAAGACAAGCTTCTAAAGAGAGAGATCCCTCCATACACGTGTATGGAGGGGAGCCAAATGCATGCTAGCTGTGAGAAAATATCTGCAAAAGCAGATGCACAGTAGTCGGCCGGCCAAACATGCAATTGACCAAAAAAAGACAGCCGGCCGGCCATCTATAGTGCCGGCCGGCCAAATATTTGGCCGGTGGCCACAAAACACAGTCGGTGGCCTCAAGCCCTGGCCGGTGATGGGTGGGGATGGTCTACAAGCCCCACCCTGCCTCTCAAAGGCAAAACACAAGTGTTTGGTGCAAAACCAGACACAAAACAGTCGAGTCGAGAGATCCTGAGGCAAGGCACGTAGCCAAGACCTCCGGGAACTCAAGACGAACACAAACATGGATGATCACCGAGTGTTCAAGCGGTGACGTCCAAGTCTTGAGGACGGTCAAAAATGGGGTGTCTACAGGTGGCTAGGCCAGCACCACCCCAATCATACTATGCCACCTGGGGGAGGTCCACCAATGCCCCCAGATAATATAACCCCATAGTAGTTTCCCTGTTTGCAAACAGGGTAGTACCGAGGAGATACATAAGGAAGCCGCACGTGTACTGGGCGACCTCATTGAGAGTGGTGGGCTGAAAGTTGAAGAAATACTCGAAGAAGCAATTGTACCTCACCATCCCGTGGCTGGTGATGTCCGAGATCGCTCTAAGAAGTTGACGCTGTGCGGCTCTCCACTGCGTCATGTCAGGATCACATAAGGTCGGGCCGCCAACTCCAGCCCACAAGCTGGTGAGCATTACAAAGTCATACGGGGTCAGAGTCAGCTTCCCGATCAATGAGAAGTGGAATGAGTCTGTGGTGTCCTACCATCTCTCGACCAGGGCCCCGTACAACAGTGACTCGGCCCTTATCTATATAAACCCTGAGCAGAAGAGCCCAAAGCCAGCAGCATCAACTAGTGCACGGACCTCCGTAGGCAGTCTCTCATACCAACGTCGGGGGCCGAATATGGATCCGTATCCGCCAATCCTTCTGGTTATCACCTGCAAATGGGAAATGTAATGGCATTTAACTAGTGGTCTACTTGTGAGATTCAACAATGCATCAAAATAAAGGGAAGTTGCTTACCATGAAGGCATCGACGGACAAGCGCTCTGTGGGCTCTCGCAGCAAGATATCCTCGTCTATCTTGGGGATAAGGCCCTCGAATCTCAAAATCCCACCCGGGGGTGGAGCATGTATGCATGGTCGATATGTGGCCACATCAAATGGTCTATCAATGAGGGAAGACAACGCGGGAGTGTCCTCTGCCTCCATGTCTGTGCCTAGGGTAGCCCCAATACCAATGGCGGGGTCTGGAATGGTAACTTTGTCACTAGCCATGGAGAAAAGTGGAGGAAATGAAGAGAAAGCATGAAAATGTAAGGAGCTAAACCCTAGGAGAGAGAAAATGAGATGGGAAAGTGAAAACACGAGAGTGAGTCCCCAAAAAACCAAGAAAACTCGTGAGAAACAAGGCAAAAACAATGAGAAACCCAAAAACTTGACCAAATCGAAATCTAATCGGTTCAAAATGTAGAGGAAAGGAAAGGTTTCGAAGAAAAAATGGCGAGATTTGTTGGGAAATGCAAGGAAAAGAGGAAATCTAGAGAGAGGAAAGTTAGAGAGAGAAAGAGAGAGAGAAAAGAGAGAGAGAGAGAGAAAGGATTTCGAATGAAAAGGTGTGAGGAAATTAGGTTTGGGTTTGTTTTAAACAAATAAATCGTAAGGAAAGGCCGAAATTGCCCCTGCCGCTATCGAGGCCTAGCCGGCTGTTATAATTCCTGGCCATGCTTCATTAAGGCCCGGCCGGCTCTTAATGACAACACAATCTAGTTTTGTTCTTTCCCTCTCTCTCTCTCTCTCTCTCTTTCTTTTTGTTATTTATTTCTTGTATTATGGAGTTGAAAATAAGAAAGTTCAAAAAAGACAGAGAAGAAAAAAAGAAGAATGAAGAAAAACCAAAATAAGAAAGTTCAAAAAAGACAATTAAAAACAAATAAAAAGCAAAGAGAGAAAAACAAACAAAAAAATGAGAAGAAAAGGCGAAGAAAAGCAGAAAAGAAAGAAATAAGAAAGCAAGAAAAAAGAAAAAAAATGAGGGAAAGAAAGCAAAAAAAACCAAGAAAAAGTAAAAGAATGAAAGAAAAATATGAAAAGAGTGGGAAAGAAAAGCAAGATTTTTTTGTTCAGTTGAATTTATTGTACAAATGAATGATTTGATTCATAATTCGCTTGTTTAACTCATAGTTTAAGTCGTAGTTTTGATTTATTTAAATTTATTTAACTATTCTGTTAGTTTATAAATTTTTTTGCCTAAATTGTTTGTTCTGTTATATTGCAACCAGACGATATTGTATGTATGCTTCATTCAGAGGAGTTCCAGATAAAATCACTCGTGCCATAGTAAAATGATCGTCCATTTCACAACTCAACTGAAACACGGTGCGCTATGTTCATTGTTTTAACACGTTGGTAAATTAGCTTCCACTTTACTACACCATTTTGATTGTTTTCATTTTACTTATGCGACTTTTTTATCCTTTCCTCCTCTCGTGTGTGACATGTTAGGATTGTGCCCTCGGTTAAAAACAATAGGTGTGCCTGTTTGTTCACATCATCTTTCCTCCTCTCGCGTGTGGCGCGTTGGGATTGTACCTCCGGTTAAAAACATCGGGTGTGCCCGGTGTTCACACCACCTTTCCTCCTCTCGCGTGTGACGCGTTAGGATTATGCTCTCGGTTAAAAACATCGGGTGCGCCCGGTGTTCACACTACCTTTCCTCCTTTCACGTGTGATGTGTTAGGATTGTACCTTCGGCTAAAAACGTCAGATGCGCCCAGTGTTCACACCATCTTTCCTCCTCTCGCGTGTGACATGTTAGAATTATACCTCTGGTTAAAAATAGCAGGTGCACCTATTTGTTCACACCACTTCTCCTCCTCTCGCATGTGACGCGTTAGGATTGTATCTTCAGTTAAAAACATCGAGTGCGTTCGGTGTTCACACCACTTTGCCTCCTCTCACGTGTGACGCGTTTGGATTGTGCTCTCGATTAAAAATAGTAGGTTAGCTTGTTTGTTCACACCACCTTTTCTCCTCTCGCGTGTGACGCGTGAGGATTGTTTACCTTGGTTAAAAACAGCAGGTGCGCCTATTTGTTTACACTGCTCTTTGTCACAACCCAAATTTGCCCCTAAAAGTTTGGATATGACCAGCCCAAAAACTTAGCCTCGGAGTTAAATTTCCATCAATATATATATCATATGGGGCCTGAACAGAAGCAATTATAATATCAAAATAAAACAACCATTGAGCTGTGTCTACATGCCAGGATCATGACACATTATATACCATTTATGTACATTGAGTCCTTACAAGTACGCATACATACAAAGGGTAGCGGCCCATATACTAAGTGTTTAACACATATTAAGACAAGTCATTTAGGACTAGCAAAACATTCCATTACACGCATATGGAACTTCCCCAAAATACAACCAAAAAAAGGTCCCAACTACAAAATAAAGTCCATTCGAGTACACTATGGGACAAGTCTAGCAAAAGGGCTCCTGAAGCCGACCTAGGGTTGTCCTCTACGTTGATCACCTACACATACAGTCATAAGACGGAGTGAGTCAAGCTCAGTGAATAATAGCAATGTAAGGAAAGTAAGTGAATAAGCATAAAAGTTAGAGACTATTTATAATCTAGGAACTGGCCCCTTTCGTAAGCATACTTAAGATTGGCCTCAGGCCCTCAGGCCAACATAGAATGCAAAACGGCCTTAGGCCCAACATAGTATGGAATAGCTTTCAGCCCAACAAATCAACAGCTGTCTAGAACAATGTGGGGTAGATGGAACATCGGCATGCCCCCATCTCCCTTGGCCTTAGCGCCATTGGTCACATGTGATCCATATTGTTACAAAGTAGATGGAACATCGACATGTCTCCATCTATCCTGACTTTAGAGCCGTATGCCGTAAATCATAATAATTCACATCATAACGGTCTTGGACCCACCCTTATTATGAGGTTCTCAATGACTTTAAATCCATGATGGTGACGTTGTTCAATTATCTCAATTAATTCTAATCACATCACGGCGTTAATAACATATGTTATTCACAAGTAAAAGCATGATCGTAAGGTAAACAAAACATAATATTACACTACTATTACTCACAATGATGTGGTTGCACGTTAGCCTCTTCCGGTATGTGACCTACACACAGCACACACTTGTAAGTATTCCCTTTTTCTTAGTCCTTTCCTTTTCACTTATTGTTCGATTCTTGAAGTTCCGTTCAATTATAAACATTATAGAAGAATCAAATGGACATTTTAACACATTCAGACGGTCGAGAGGGATAAAAGAAACCAACAGAATTTTCCCTCTTCAGCTGCACGTGCGGAAGTCCCTCATTGCACGTGCGGCCCGCACGTGCCTTTATTTTAGTATGCAATCTTTGGCCTCCTCTGATTTCCGCACGTGCGGCTGTGAGCCTCGGATGTGCGGCTGTGTCCCGCATGTGCAACCATGGGCCTTGCACGTGCAGTCGTAGGCTCTATTTTGAGCAGTCTGAAATTCAGCAACAATCCAACTAACCGAACACGTTTTCAAGGCATAATATAGGGAAAATCACTTCAATATCATAATCTACTATCACAATAACATGAATCTCAAGTCCAATTAGATCATAACCATTTTAATGGGATAAATAATATTCAACATCTTCCATTTGCTTCACTTCTTCATGAACCATCAAAACATATACAACTACATACATATACATGAGTGTAAAACATGTAACACTTGAAGGATAGAAGGTGATTATTCTTAATTTAATCTAGAACAAGTTCAAATAGAAGTATTGACTCTTAAATCAACCAAATTGGTTAAATCCTTATGAATTTCATGGGTGTTAACTCAAACCCTTTGTTTACTTCATAACCCTAGCTTATGTAAGTACACAAATCACAGTTCAAGACTTGAGGCTCATCAATCTAAGGAGGGATTAGGGTATTTAGATTAATTGCACTTACCTAGAGTGGAATCTTCTTGAATCTTCTTCCAACTCCTTGATTCTTCAAGCCCTTAGTTGATTGCCCTTTCTCTCTTTCTCACCTCTCCTCTAGAGCACTTTCTCTTAGGAGATATTTCCTTATGTTTGCATTCTAAATCATCTAAGATCCTTATAGTCACCCACTCCTCAAGTTATGAGCCTAAGTAAGCCTAATTAAGAGTTGGGTCAAATTAAATCAATTTAATTCGTTACGAATCAAATTTTTAGTAAAATTCACATTATGGCCTAAAAATCATGCTGATAAAAAATGTGAAGTCAATTTTGGGTTATCGTGCCTCTAAGGCTTTCAATTTCTAATCCAAATGTCTGAATTCCAACAGATTTTCTCATAACCGACATATATAATGTCATGATCACATATAATTCACACAATTAAACATAAATTCACATGAAATTCCATGGCAATATGTAATTATGTTTTACTTAAACGTCTAATGCATATAAGAGGGTCGGGTCATTACACTCTTCCTCCTATCGTGTGCAATGCGTTAGGAACTCGGTTGAGACCTCGGGTGCGCTCCATGGTTATGTCGCTCTTTCCCCTTCTTATGCGAGGCATAGTTGGGTCTACATTGTCTTACATCCTTTCTACGTGAGATGTAGGTTGATTTGTGTTTTCTTTGTCCCTTTTCATGTGATACGTGCCTGTTTATTCATTTCTTTCCGTGTGAAACACGGCGAGGTTTGTTTTTCTTTGTTTTGCATTGTCATTCAAACATTGCATTCTTGTCTAGATTGTAGCATTGTTTCATTACTTTATTTACATTATGTTTCATTGCATTGCTTTATTGCATGATCATAAGTTATTTGTTGCATTTCGTTTTTTCATTTTGCCTTGAGTTCAATCTTTGCATTTATGTCTTGATTTCTTGCCCAAACCTTGCGGCCTTGTCAAATGGGTTGTCTCTAGGCTTTGACATTCACTTATGTCACTTTATGACTTCAAGCTCTGTCAAAGAGGGAAAACTGTGGACAATCCATTTTTGACCTCTCGCAAGGCTCGAGCGCTTTGCTTAGTACACTTGATGATGAAAGTGGTATTATGTGTGGTTCGAGATCTTAACGAAGGAGCCTTATTTAAGCTTCGAAACAACCCTAAACCTTCCATATTTCCATTGACCATACCCAAGAAATTCATTTGTACAACTTGTGCCACCTTGTGTTGAGGTTGAAATAAAAAACAGGGGAATTCATTGAGGCTCGGTTGTGTCTTATTAAGGGCCGGCCGTGGCTATTAAGGGCCGGCTGGGCTTCAGTAGCGAGAAATACTATTCTAGGCATGAGGCCTCCAGTTGTCCATTTTTGAAGATATTTGTGATGTTTCTTGCTCAAATTCTATAAATACGACCATATACCTCTGTTTTGGGGGTTAAACAATTGAGAGAAAGCCTATGCACATAGAGAGAGCTCCTTCTTCCTCATTCTTCCATTGCAAGCAATCTTTGAGCTAACCTACCTTCCTTGTATCATCTATATACACCATACACAACCTTGACTCACCATCTTAGAGCCTTGGCGCACCCTTGAGAAGCATAATTCAAGTTTGAGAGTGTGTCAAGAGTGAGTTTGATCATCAACCAAAACTTACTCCATTTTGAGAGGTATAAGCTTGCAACTCTTGTTCTTGCTTTTGCTTACTTTATTTCTATCTATTTCTTGTATTCTTGGGCTGTTTTGCATCCATTTTAAGTGCTGGAACTTGGGTTTGGATAAGTTACCAAAGGTGATAAGGGTAACACCCTTACTTGCACCTATCTACATAGCTCAGCCCTTGGTTCCTTTACACTCTTTTCCTTTGATTTTTGAACTGATTTTCAGAGTTGAACTAAAGCCAAAAAAACATGGTTTGAAGTCTTGAAATCGAAGGGGTTCGCCACATCTCCTTGTTTTTGCTTATATAGTTTTTTTTTTTAATAGCTTTTTAAGTTCTTTTCTTGCATTTTCAGCCACTGTTTTGGCTTATTAGACACTGTTTTAGGGCTGTCTTAATCTATTTAATTATTTCAAGCTTTGATTAGTTCCTTTGTTGTAGCATTGGTCTTTGTACATAGCTTGTATTATTTTGTCCTTAGCCTTTCTTTGTCTAATATTTATGTTAATAATCTCATTTTAATAATCAACTTACCATTCATTTCTTTCATTTGAGAGTTGTTTCAATCGGTTGACGGTCATTCAACACATGAACTAGAGATTCACGCTTAGTGGCTTAATCTCTACGGAGATTCATTGTCAATAGCATAATCTCTCTTTCATATTGAGAATTAGTTCCCGTTTGACGCTTCTCTCCTTTTAGAGGACTTAATCATCACTTCAGACAAATGGACTAAAGAATGGAAGTGACGAAGAGAATTTGTTTAAAAGCAACCAACACACATAAAGAAAATGAGTCATCTTGCTTGGGCTTGGCCGGACGTTATGCCAAGTTTATCGAGTCAAGAGTGGTCATACGCTAATTCATGGCATCTTGATGATCCTTGAAGCGTCTCTACTTCTTTTTTTTTTTGAGTTCATTCCTTGATAAAGAGGGAGGGGTGGTCATATTTATTGCACTCATTAATTTTTGTCCAAAATTGAATCCGAAATCATCAAGCAATCAATTGGCTCATTGATAGTTTTGAAAACAATTCTAACATTTTCTTGAGGCTTTCCCATAACAGAGAAGGAATGAAGGGACAAACAGAGCTTGAACAACTCTGTCTGCACTGTTTTCACTTCAGAACACAAAACAGAGTTTTGCATAAAATTGAGGCATGACCGGCCTTCTTTAGGCCTGGCTGAGCTTCATTGAGGGTCGGCCGGTCCTCAATGAAGAAAACAGAGGGGAGTAACTGAGGTGAAACAGAGCAAACTTGGGGCAGACAGAGTTGTTCGTGAACATTGCGCATATGCATGCATGCAATCCTTGCGCATCCTCGCCACAACCAACACATAACATAACATTTCTATAATGATAGTTAATAGAAATAAACACTTTGCTATCAACACATAAGGCATAAGAAATTCATAGTTTTTCAATTTCATTCCACCTTCCTCTACTTGACCAATTTAAGATCATAAAAATGGCTCAGAACCTAGCCGAAAAATTGAATGAGACTACAGCTCACAAATAAACATTTCAATGCTACAGTTGATACACATAATTGCTGTGTCAATGGAGTCCATCCCCCATCTCCTCCCAAACAAAGGTACATATAAAAGATGTATTTAAACACTTATCATATACAATGATCAATCAATATTCTAACCGTCAAATTCAATGACAGAACACGTTCGATTAGTTTCAGTTTTCCCTAATCAACATACAATGTCTACAACAATCAAGACTATCCTCAAGGTGACCAATGCCAACCCAAAACCCGATGCTAACAAGCTGACTAATCAACTCAATAAACCACCACACTCAGTAAACCACACACTGGTGTGCCACTCAACACTATTTACCCCAAACACGGAGTTCCCTACACAAACCCCAAATGAAAACTCACCGGACTTCTCAAGATTGAATCACACCGTCACTGTTTCTAAGGGAATCACCACCCCCCATGGCTACATAGCAAGCCTGCCCATCTCCTTAACTCAAGACCGACATGGTCAATCCCAATCACACAAACCCGAACACGAAAGACAATTTTGATTAATGACACTCTCATTACCCGAGAACACAATCTATTCTTCCTTTTAAAGAATGCTGCTAACATCCACTCATGAAATTCTCCTCCTACTCACAAACCATACCTAAAAACCAATAACACCACTAGCTCATCTCACCCACACATAATCACCAACCGATAACAAGTCGCAATACGAACACTACCCACATACATGACTGATGGGATCACAACGAGTTCACTAATTAGCAAAACCCAAGACACTAAACGATATACCGGTACCATTCCTGCTATCCTGAAATACAAATCTCACATAACTTTGCCAATACCACACAACTCTCAAAACCATCAAACCAATCACATTCACCTACGGATTCCCCGTTCTCAACAAATAACTTTTAAATTGAACAAGGCTCACAGGCCATCACATAACTATCTCATAACTCAGTACCAAGCATACAACAATACTAGGATCATCGATCCCATTGACAGCTTCTCAATATAAATAAAAGAAGGTTCGAGATTCCATGCATGCCCCAATATATGAGGATTAAACAAACAACAACATGCATACAAAAGCACTACATAATCATGATGCCTCAGCATCCAACAATACACCGGTCAACAACAAAATGATTCACATATTACATCACCGGTCAACAATACAAAAGTTCCCCTCCAGGGTAGTACTATAGGGGTAGCTAATAAGTGGCCCCTCGCGAGGCTCTCGAAGCCTGGCCTGCACGTTTCTGGTACCGATAACGTCCCTGACTGAACGGGTACAACTGAGTCTGACTAGGTTTTGAAACACTCGAAGAGTTCACTCGCAGAGGGCATAAACGCCTAACATGGCCCAGCTGACCACAAACAAAACAACCAACAGACCCCCTACTCTGAGACTGGTCTGAAATCTGAACCTCCCTGGACCTCTCAACAGAAGAGTCCGAAACCCCTGGCGAAGAAAAGGATTTAGCTTGGGACGGAGCATATTTTCGCCTCCACCCCTTACTGAGCCTAGAGTGCTTATGAACCGTAGGAGTTACCGAGATGGCCTCCTCCCTAACCCGATCAGCACTCACAACCATGGCCTCCACATGGGCTGCTGCCTCGACTAGACTATAATAATCCTTCCAAAAGGATCCAGCTACCTTCTCTCGAATACCGAAACACAATCGACTTTCAAACTCATAACAACGACGCTCCTCTGTTGCCACCAACTTTGGAGCAAACCTTGACAAACTAGTAAACTGCATCTCAAACTGTGCCACAGGACTATCATCCTGACACAACTGAACAAACTGTTCCCTCAACCTTTCCCGAGCAGAAGGAGGGAAATACTTGGCCCAAAAGGACTCGGTAAAAGCAACCCACGTGCCACCTATAGTATTCTTAACATACTTCCACCAATAACTCACGTCTCCCTTCAATTGAAAAGTCGCTAAAGAAACCCTCAACTCCTCATCTTCGATTCTGAGCATATCAAGAGTCTTGGTAATCTGCTCTAACCAACTCTCTGTCTCCAACGGTTTGGCCTCCCCCACAAACTCTGGTGGGCTGGAGCGAAAAAACTCCTTAGTAAGCTTGAGGGCATGCCCGCTGCCATCCTCAGTGCGAGCTAGGGCGTCCTGCACTGCTCTCACAATCTCGCGTGCAACGTCGTCACTAACAGCCGATGCTGCAACGGCGGTTGTTAAAGGAACTGCTGTGCCTCTCTCGGCACTCCTACTACTCACCCGACCTCTACTCCCTCGTGTAGACATCCTATAAAATCCAAAGAACAAAACCACGCTTAGTGCACAACACATTAGTCTTCTCCGAGGCACACACTTGCTACTATTAAGTCACAAGACACACTTAGTCTTAAAACATACATCTCTATTGCATATAAACATCTAAACATGTAAACACATAATCGAATCAAGTCCACAAAGATAGCCACTCATCCTGGAACTCTCAAGGAATTCCTATCAGAACCACGTTGATCAGGCGTGTTTCCAAGAGGACCTCAAAGCAAGTGCACCGGCTATGAAATACTATCCAGAGAAGCTTAATCCCATGCTCACATAAATGCAACACATAAGTACTAACATTCATGTTATCTATATGCAACGTCCTCACCATACGTAGTAAACCCACTGTGGTAAAAACCACCTCCCACGAGCCCAAGGTATTCAAACCCGGCTCGCTCTGATACCAAGTTGACACGCCCCACTTTTTTATTACTCGAAATCATTACCAAATCCATTAATTCACTCCAAGTTCAGAAACAACATGCGGAAATAAACTCAAATATTCGACTAGTAGAATTAAATAGTAATTCTCTCATTCAAATGCAAATTACATACAACATGAGCATTCTAAATAAACTGCCCGTAGGCTTACAATCATTAAAGAATCAAAAGAAGGGTGTAACCCTTTTACAACAATGGCACTCCGCCAACACAAAAGAGGCCCCGTGGCCAACAAATAAGAAGATCCAAATCTCGTAGCACATCCTGACTATCACTTGAAAAAGATTCAACAACGTGGGATGAACATATAGTCCAGTAGGGATCTCAACATGATCCTCAACAATAACAACTTACAGATAGCTATGACCATGAATGCTCAATCTCATACTAGAATACTAATGTGGCAGTTTATACAGAAATATACATAAGTATGAACTTTTCTCAAAAACAGCCATTTCATTCAACGCTATAAACGATTCATCTTTATTTTCTTTTCATTATCCCTGGTTCCCAAACTTTTATAACAATAACAACATCTTAGAAAACAATTTCACTAAGCCCACTACCTTTCTCCCATTTTCCATACTTGCAACAGATTTTCCCTTTTTCAAAACATACTTTCAAATACCCAATTTTCCTTCACACTTTCCCAAAATCTCACAATGGCATTTTGGTTTGTTCCCAATACATTCATATCTACACATGCATGCCTTTAATAAAAGGGAGATAACAAATCATCAACATGTATATAATCAACAAATGAGGCAACTTGGCCCTCCAAAGCTGTAACCATCGCAATCCATGATATACTCAGATACACTGAGACAAAAACAATAAAACTCTGCTCCACCGGCTATATGCATAGTAAGCCAAGGATACAACTCTCACAACGGTATGCCATTTTACCAGGCGCTAGCTGGAAGGGTGTGGTACCTTAGATTCTCAGCGCAGTCAGTTCTCCAGGCGCTAGCTGGAAGGTAACGGTACCTCTGATTATAAGCGCGGTGTACAACACCAATAATCACAATACAACAGAACATAACCAACAAGTGTAATACATACACATAAACTATTCAAGATACATAAGCAATGTGTTAAAGTATATGAACACATAGGTGTGTGGAGTACATCCCCTATCTCCTCCCACACACTAGAGTACATCACCTATCTCCTTCCTAACAATTATACATATATAATGTGTCATAGCACTTCATTACATACAATGTTCAATCAACACAGGCGTAATGCATACACGACAATTCAACACAACCATGTCATCCTCCACCGATGACCAAGGACAAAAGCTCTAGATGCATGATTTTAATACACCTATTATAAAGACTCAACTCTCATGAGATCTTAAACCCAACAACGACACTAGTACGATAGGTAAGGGTAAAACCCCCAAATGCGTGTATTCAACACTCATGATACAATAATTCAATTTTCATATTTATTTTCTGAAACTCGCATAGAGTTAACATTTCATTTCCCATTTCCAAGATCAACTTCTAGGATTTTCCAATTCCAAAACCCCTTTTTCATTTCACGAAACCAATTCCATTCATTATAAAGCCAAAACCTGACTTGATTCAATACATTCATTTCAAAACAACCCCAAAGCCATAGTTAATTCCTTAGGCATTAACACCTTCACCCAACTCATATTAACAATAGAGACTTACAAACATTGATCAACTACCCTCCATTTTAATTTACCAAATCAAAACATAATTTAGGGCTTTTTCTTCTTTCCACAATAACATGCTAATTTACACTCCAATTAGCCCAAAGAACTATCAATGATAAAATAATCATTCTCAAACAACCAACCCTAGGTTACCTCACATGGTTTTCAAAGAAATTCAACATGATATGATTTTCATGCAATACAAAACTACCACATGTCTATCTATAGATGGAGTATTGAAAAAGAACAAGGAGAATCCCTACCTCAAATGGAGAACCCAAGGGGAAGAAGAGCCAAACTCGGAAGTGCTCCAATCGCAAAGTTTTTCGATCAAAACGAGGCCCACGGAACCCTCTATCTTTCTTACAAAGAGATTAGGATAGGAACACCCAAGAACTAGATTAATCCCTAGAGAGAAGGTGAGTGTAGAGAGAGAGAGAGAGAGAGAGAGAGTCGAATCTAGGGTTTTGAGACAAAAGGGAAATCAAAAAGTGAAGAAGAAGTTGCTGCTGCGAACTGATATATATGTTCCTCGCTCGAGCGAAGGGTGGTCGCTCGAGCGACCAGACACAAAGAAACCTCGCTCGAGCGCATAAAGCCTCGCTCGAGCGAACAACATGAAGCTTCAGGTCTGCAACCCGGAAGCACGCTCGAGCGAAGAAACGCTCGCTCGAGCAAAGAAGCCCAAAACATATAGCTCGCTTGCTCGAGCCAAGGCTGCGTCTGAACAAAACCTGAAGACACGAAAAGCTCGCTCGAGCGTACAAACCCTCGCTCGAGCAAAGAAGCAACAACATAAGGCTTGCTTGAGCGACAAAGTCCTGGCTCGAGCGAAGAGGCTAAAAACTGGACAGCAACCATATGCTTCCAATCACAACCAACCTGAAACGAACCTGCCCAAAACATCCTATAACTCAAATACAAAGTATTGAAGGACGCAAACAAGCTAAATACAACAACCCACATCTACGGAACCAAGTCCGGAATACAATACTCAATGGAAGGAAAATCGGGATCGCTATAAATACTATGAGGCTAATTGTTTAAATGATATAATTGTTTGAATAATGCCTGTGGATGAAGGCTAGTTGCTTGAATTGGGATGGCTTGATTAATGTCCACTTTGGCCTACTTTTTTCAAGTGGCAAACCCACAAAACAAATTCGAAACAAAACATGAAATCAAGTGTTCCAAATCTTGCAAATGCATATCACATAGTAAAACTAGTTAATAAATCAGAACAAGAGCATATGATGTAAATAAGAAACACATCATGATTAGTAGAGGCCGATCTTTGACCGGGTGAGTGGGGTGCTCAATTCATGACCTTCCTTTCTCATACCTAAGTTTCCGAGCCGAGACACTTTGATGATGACGGACTAATGGCCTTTGGCACGAGTCTCGAGTTTCTTAAATTTTTCAAAAATATTTAGGTGGTGACTTTGTAATCTGGAAAAGCAGTCCATTTTTGGCATTTGATTCAAACACTGATTTTCCAAAAAGAATTGCTGGATTTGGACTCTTTTTGTGTTTTCACTAATTCACATTGCACTTGTGAAATCAGATTCAGAACCACAAGTGGAGTCCGAACTGTAGGGTTATTCGTCTTCTGAAAGAAGCACGAAAAGTCGGGCTACACTAGTGCATCTTAGTAGAACCCCACTGCTCAGAGCTAATGTTGCTGAGTGTTTGAGTTGGAATGCAGATCCATCTAGTATTTTCAGTGTTTCATTTGCCTATCATTGGTTTGAATTTGGTTTTAGTCCTACTAGCGTGGTCTCTAGATCATTATGGAAGACTGCTATACCACCAAGACCACAATTCTTTAGATGGTTGGTTTGGAGGGGTAGAATAAAGACGGCTAGTTTTTTAAGAAGAATTTCTATCCTAAATTTTAATGTTGATGTTGTGTTTTCTACAAGCAAGTGGTGGAAACTATAAACCATGTGTTACTTCTCTGTCCTTTTGTGTGGTTGATCTGGTCTTACTTTGTCAAGTGGTAGGGGCTGCAATGGGTTTCACCAGAACCAGTTCAAAGTTTACTAAATTGGTGGTCTAGCTGTAGATAGAGGAAGATGGAAAGGAAGTTATGGAGTGTAATCCCATTTGCTATTTTCTAGTCCATTTGGAAACAGAGGAATGATTGTGTGTTTAATAGGGTGCAACCTAATTTTGAGGTTTTACGTGAAACCATTAAGGTGAGAATTGCCTTGTAGGTTAAGTCCTCAGTTTCTTCTCTGGCTTATTCTGCCAACGACTTGGTACATAATCTGCAACAGGTTAGAAGGTACCTGGGTTAGTAGGAGCAACTTTGTCCATAGAGTGCAGCAGCAATTCTTAATGGTTTGGTAGATAATCTGTTGGGATGGTCTGGTTTATAATCTGTTCTGTTTTAGTATTGTGGGTGAGCAGCTGTTGCATTTTGTCATTAACCTGGTATATAATCTGCATTGACCTGGTGAGCAGCAGCATTGGTCTGCTATTGTATTGTTGTTTTGTTTTTGCTTTCTTTGGTTGTTCTTGATTGATTTCTCTCTAATCTTGGGTCATATGCTAGCATATGATTGTGCTTCCTTTGCGGGGCCAATCTAGTTGGGATTGTTAAGGTTAGCTTTGATACTCAGTGCATTTTCCTACTTTGTTGATGTAAGTTTGCATGTATCTTACTCTTTTCACTAATAAAGCTTTTATTTTGCTGATCAAAAAATAAAAATAAAATAATAAAAATAAAATAATTAAAGAACAAACCAAAAGCCAGAAGAAGATCTCTGGCCAAAGTATATGATATGAACTAAAGGGATTGAAAAATAAATTGGACTCTCCAAAAATACATCACACCTCATAACAAGTTTAACTATTGCAGCCATATGAGAAGGAAAAAAAGGAAAAAAAAAAAAATTCTACACAAATTTATTTCTATCATATCTTGTACTGAAGAAACATAAAATTTATTTTCTATCTATATTACAATTAGCTTTTAGTTTCACCAGATATTCCCATAAGATATGGTAAAACATTAGATGGATTACAAATACCACCTGAACTAACAAGACATTTGTTCACTATAAATTTGTAAGCCGCTTCAGTCAAGTGAATTTCATCCCAAAAAATATATAACTTTCTATCCTCGCAAACAGCTCCCTTTGGTTTTCCTGTCCCAGCCCCAGTAGGCGGAAGATCCACACATAGAAATTCCCTTTGAATACTTCTTTGCCTAGCTACTGGATCAGGCTTTAAATTTGCCCATTCAGTAGGCGTAGCCACATGAAATTTATTTTGACATAACCCTGTTCCATTTTCTTCAGTTTTACAACATGGCCATCTTGCTTCCTCGAAACCTGGAGAGAAGAAAAGTATTTCTCTTTACATGTGTGGAACTTACAAATAGGATGGCTTAAAAAAAATGACAAGACCGTGACTTGCATTGCAGCTAGATTGACTCACCGAAGTTAGCAGGATATTGAATCATGCTTTTCATGAGATCGAAAGTTCTTGCTATTACAAATGTTGATCCCACAAGCTTCTGACTTAATTCTTTGAGTGTGACGTCAAGCTTGTCATTGAAAATAGACACTAACTTGTTTACATCTTCATCACATCTACTTTCAGCTTTTAGCTTGTTTATTATGTATGGGAAACAACCAAGTGGGCCAATTTGAAAAATTATAATCTTCCTTGCACCAAGGTTGTACAGATCCTACAAGAGTACATATATTTACTTTGCACGTATTTGAACGTGTAATATACTGCTTTTATGCTGTGTTTGGTTGTGTGATTTAAGAAGGGATTTGGAAAGGGAAAGAGAAAAGGTGTGTGAAACTAGGTGAAATATAGGCATGTTTTATTCACATTTCACCTACCTTTTCCATTTTCCTTTCCAAATCCCTCTCCAAATTCTCCAACCAAGCACAGCATTAATGTACCAGAGTGTGTAATATGGCTACAACAAGTTAAGAAAAATAAAGAAATATTACTGAAATGCTATTATGTGCGTTGCATTTAAAAATTACAGCAATTTCATTAAGAAGATTTGAGAGGTTTTAAGTACCTCTAAATGCTTTCCAAGTTTCTTTGTAAGGAGTTCAGCAAAATCTTTCCCATTATATTGGTGGCTACTATTATAATTTTTAGGCTGGAGATAGTTATGAATGTAGTCACTGGTACCAATATTAATCAAAAAAATTGCACTTGACAAGTATTCTGAAAGCATATTTGTGGTTGGAAAATTCGGTCTCAAGTGCTTTTCCACAGTTTCTCTGAAAAAACTAATTTGTCGCTCCATGCAATAGTTTCTTCCCTGTACAGTGTGAAGAAGAAGAAGAAGAAGATTAAATTAATATTTTGCATAAACATTGTGTTTAAGCATATTATTGTATTGTTTACATTATAAACCATAGAATTTCTTATTGAATTTAACATTAAAGGGAAAAAGGGTTTGACGTTGGTACTTATTGAAAGACATAAATGTTTCTATCTGCGTTAAATTGGCTATGTAAAAATGGAATAGATACATTAATATAAGGGTAAATTACACTTTATCTCTTTTATCTTTGGTTACTTTTTCACTTTGGTACTTAAAGTTTATTTTTTTCCACTTTGCCCCTTCATATTTCAAATTTTTTTCAATTTAATCCTAAAACTAGTTTTTGTTAAAAATTAGTTAGAAAATGACATATTTTTTTTTTTGATCAGCAAAGAAAAATTTCATTAACAGCATGAAATTAAAGGTACAGGAAGATGACATGTATCGAGAGAGATTCGAAAAGTACAAAATACCCCTACTACTGCTACACGCATCCATACAACCAACCCCTTGGCCTCACGATTTTTTTTTTTTAAAACAAAAAAGTTAAGAAGAACTTAACTAGAAAATAAAATACAAGACTCCTCATAAAATCAACCCACACAACCCGAACCTAAAAACCAACACCAAAACACCCAAGCTTAACAAACTAACTCCCAATGCTGCTGCACTCCCAATTCACCCGAGCTGCCAAGACCCACGCACGCCACCAAAGCCAAGACCCACGCCTGCGCACACCCAAAGCCCACACCACCCAACCTAAAAATCTATCAGCAACCCACCAAAACCAAGACCCACGCCACCATCATCAGCCTCTTCTTCCACTCTGCTGATTACCCTTTGCTGGCTCACCTATCACCTAGCTCCTGCCACCATCAACATCCTCCACATTGCTCCGTACCTACCCTGGTACACCAACCTCCTTGCCTCTGTAACCATCTTTTGACTCCAAGCTAGCAACATCTTTGAAGGCCAAACTCTCTGCAAGCCCTTGAACAATAAACTCACTCCAAGTTACCATCATCAGCCTCTTCTTCCCCTGAACAAAACCCATTGCCACTGCCGAACAACACCCGCTGCAGAAGCTCCAAAGTTAACACCCAAAACAGCGACCAACAGCCACGGCACCTCCAAACATCTGAAAGAAGTTCACTCCTCAAACACCCACTCAAAAAGGAGCGCTCGAATGAAATCTACGATCGGATCGAAGATCTGGATCTAGATCTGAACTCTTAATTCTAAGATCAGAACCGAATCATCACCATAGATCCGAACCAAAGATTCATCCCTCAAACTCCCACTCGCACAGGTACGCCCGAATGAAACTCCTAACCAGATCCAAGACCGACCACCAACTACTCTATTTTGGCCCCTATTCCAAGCACCCCCTGGTGAAACAAACCAAAAACAACCCCAAAGGGAGCTGGACCAGCAGCACCGAAGCACACCTAAGTGGGAAAACAATGTGGGAATCAAGTTAATATAAGGAAAAACCAAAGAGGGAGCTGGACCAGCCGACCGCCATAGCCAAAGGCGGCGGCCGGCCAGCCAAAAGTGAGGCCCGGGGGTGGAGGTTTAGAGAGAGAGAGAGAGGTTTTTGAAATTTGAAATTTTAGGAATAACAGGCCTGTATTAGGTTAGAAAATGACATATTAATAGTCACGTAACATAAAAATATTTTATTATATATAAATCACATATCTAATATAAATTTAAACTCTAATATAATAATATATTATTTATGTTATGCAATAGTTATTATGGTATTTTCTGTTTAATTTTGAACATAAATTAACTTTAAGAATAAATTGAAAAAAATTTAAAACATAAAGGGCCAAAATGAGAAAAAAATAAATTTTAAGAGCCAAAGTGGAAAAGTGGTCAAACATCAAAGGCCAAAGTGAAAAAAAAAAAAAAAAAAAAAAAATCCTATAAGGGTCAAAATGAAAAAGTGATGAAACATAAATCTGGTAAAGTGTAAATTACCCTTAATATAAGTTAAACACTAACAAATTCTAAAATTTGCCATACTGGACAAAAAATATGGTTATAATATAATTTTTCCAAGTATTTCATTTTATGTTATCAGTAGGCAATTTGTTTAGGATCAATTATCACAAGGACTAGGGATGTTGAAGCGGATGTGGTACATAGAATTAAGGCAGAGTGGCTTAAGTGAAGAAGTACGTTTGGGATACTATGCGATAAATGAGTGCCCATTAGACGAAAAGGAAAATCTATAGAATGACTATTATACCAGCGATGTTGAATGTGACAGAATGTTGAACAATTAAGAAATAATATGTAGATAAAATGAGTGTTGCTTAGATGATAATGCAAAGATAGATGTGTGGCAAGACTAGAAAAGGCAGAGTTATGAATGAATATATTCGTGAATGGATCTCAAATTTGTCTTGATTTGAAGGCAACACAGCAATGGAGTCTGGTGCCTCATAGAGGGTGTTTTGGTTGAACTACTTGTTAGCATGCTTCGGTATTATCTTGGTGATTTTGGTGACTAAAAGAGGGTGTGATAGTCTGCTGCTACTGGTTTTGCTCAGCATTCTGATTATTCTGCTCAGCTCATTTGGGGCTGCACCTAGTGTTTGTTTTGTTGGATTCCTTTGTTGCTTTTGTTACTTTGCTTTGTTTGTTGGTTTCTCACCAACTGGAGCTTGGAGTTTGAGCTAGCTCCGAGCTCCTCTTTATTGATGTACTCTTCATACTTTGTATGTTCTTATCAATAAAGATTTCATTTGTCGATAAAAAAAAAAAAAATTCGTGAATGGATATGAGTAGTATTAATAGAAGATAAATTGAGAAAAATAGATTGAGATGGTTTGGTCATATAGAACGGAGACTAACAAAAGTAGTAGTAAAAAAATGCGATGCAGTGATGATAGATAGAAGTGGTAGGGGAAAGGACATACCTAGATCAACGTGGGCTAGTGTAGTAAATAAATATATGAATATTCTTAATTTGACTAATCAAATGGTCGTTGATAAAGTCGAGTGAAGAAATAGGAATCATATAGCAAACCCCATTTGATAAAATTTAAGGCCTAGTTTGGTTTAGTTTGGCCTCTATCGCGCCTTTGAATATGTTTAGAAATTGAATTTGTGAAAAGGAAATTGATTTGGAAATAAATTTACTCGTATATATATACACTTTTACGAGTAACTAGACATAAAATAATACTTTTAAGGGATTCTATAATATAAACTTTTTATTTTTTATTGTAACCTATTATGATGATTATTATTTAGTTATGACATCTTCTAATTGTTATTTTGATTATAAAGTTTTCTTATATCTCAAGTGATGTTTAGTTATATGACCCTTATTTATAATTTATTGTAATATTAGTTATGACAGAAGGGATCTTTAGGCCTTATTTGGCAAGTGGTGATTGTAGCTAAAATGTCAAAAAGTCACTAAAAAAACCTAAAAAGCCAAAAACTTGTTTAAAAAAGTTAAAAATTCCCTTTTCTTTCTACTTTTTACACATTTTTTTTATAAAAAATAAAAAATTCATCCCAAACATACTAGTTATTTTTACATTTTATTTTAGCCAAAAAATCAAAAAATTACTAAAAAAGCATATTCTCAAACGAGGCCTTAGTTGTACTTTAAGTCATGTTTAGTTATGATCTATTTTGATATTTTTAGTTATAATTGAAAATGATTTAGGCTTCGTTTGGCTAAAGATGTTGGGGGCTAAATTAACTGCTAAAAAGTTAATAAAACAAAATATTACATTAAACTAAAATAATTTTTTTTTTTTTCACAAAAGTTTAAAAAATCAACCCAAATAAATTTTTTAATCCCAAGATTAAAAAAAAGTCTAAAATCGAAAAAGTGAACTAAAAAAAGTTGTTTCAAACCACAACTGACGTGACAAAGTGTCATAACTTGGCTATGATACATTCTTTTTGGGATGTGTGTATTAGAGAAGCACCCATTTTTTATTCTTTTCACAAAGCTAATTCAAAACAATTGACCTTATTCCAATCTAGGGTTTTCAAGTTGAAGATGGTGCTCTTCTATATTTTATTTCTTTCATCGTCTCAATAAACATTATTGGTAAACTTCAACAAGGAAAATATTATTCTTTGTTATTTGTAAAGTAGTACATCTAGTTTTAGAATGAAGGTGTTTAATTTCTTACTAATGCCCTTCCTGTCTCTGGCAGAATACCCGCTGATGCTGACGCATAATTAACTCCATTTCCTGATGCTGTCGCTGACGCATAATTAAATTCGTCAAATGATATCGGTGGGCTTAAATTGAGTGACGAAGCTGCACGAATATGCTTAGAGTGAGTTTAGAAAGAAGATGCAACAATTTAATTAAAGAATAATTATATATATAGTAGGAAACTATGAAAGTGGTCGTCATTTGTTGGGTTTAATTTTAAGAAAAATTTTAGTTTATCTCATGTGCGGTTTACACCTTAATATTTGCAAATTACCACATAATTTTTTTGTAATTTATAGACTAAAGTGCACAATTAGGTTGTTAAGGATTTAATAAAAAAAGACTAAAATATCATTTTATATATGTAACTGAAGTGTGTGAAATACATATATTATCGTTATTTATTTAGAAGGCAAAGTGTACTTTCACTCCCCGTACTTTATTACATGTGTGATTTACCTATTTGAAATTTAAAAATAAGCATATAATCCCTTTATATTTGTTACGTGTTTCACACTTTCTAATTGGATAAAATATTTAACGGTACACTTTAATTCAGAAACTATGTGGAGTTTTAATTAAGGATTGCCAAGATTTTGTGGTTAATCTTATTGATGTAAGTTTTTCGTTTGTAAATCTTCTTTCATCAATAAAGTTTCACTTTGCCGATCAAAAAAAAAAAAAAAAAAAAAGTTAAGGAGGTGTATCTCTGGCAGGTAGCTGTGAATTTTGGGAGTGTATCTCTGTTCTGTGTTTTTTTCTTGCTGCTTTGCTGGTTGGTGTCTCTCCAACCGTGAGTGGTGCACCCTCTGTTTTCTGGAGGTAACTCTTGTAATTGTATTACCTGGTTATCTTCAATAAAATGTTATTCGCTGTTTCAAAAAAGGATTGCCAAGCCCTCAAAGTGTGTTGTGCAGTGGAAATGCATTTCCAATGAAACCATGCTACAAGTGGAACAAATACACAGAGATGGGAAATGGAGAGTTATCTTCTATTCATTTTTACATATATAAAAAGTGTTATTTTCTATTTTTTTTTTCCCAATATAAACCTTAATTTACTTTAAGTTACCAGAGTACACAATGCATATCAAAAGAACTATTACTAATACTAATTTGTTTATTGATGTCGGTGAGGAATATTTGTTATTATTCATAATAAAAGAAATAGAATTTTTTTTTTGAACCCTTTATTTATGTCATCATGTTGAAAAATTATGACAAAATATTGGCATAAAAATAGTATGGGAAAAAATAAACATTTGAGTATGCAGGTTCGTATCATAATGACAATTGAATGTCACGTCTTAAAAGTTTTAGAGACCAAATTTTTGGGTCCTAAAAGTAAAAATTTTGTTAAAAAATACATTTATGGACCAATTTCTATCAATTTCTATCGTCGTGAGGATAGTGACAAAATTTTGAAAATATCACTAATAAATATATTCTTAGAGACAAAATAATTTGGTCTAAAAAAAATTTATTTTTTAAGATAAAAAATTTAGTCCAAAAAAGATAATAATTCATCACTAATGTCTAATTTTCATTGCTAAAAATATATAACGACTTTTTCATAACAAAAATATTTGATTTCTAAAAATTAATTTTGTTTCTAAATTTTAATATCTAAAACTTTAATTTTTTATAATGGCTATTTGGTTAAACATAAGAGTGGAATCATCAATCCATTCCAAAAGAAATATTATGATTACGATTTGATATGACACTTCATAACTCTTCTATTAATACTATCAACGTTGGACCTATTGTATGATGATTGAAAGTGTCACATTAAATAATAATGACAAGATGTAGTTTAATAATGTTTACAGTTTATTAATTTTTTATTTACAAAAAAGATTTAACAACTTATTTTTAAAACAGTAAGATAAATGTTTCATAAAAGGTGGTGATCAAAAGTAGTCGGAGATGGTAGCCCAAGGTGATTTTTGCCGTCAGAACTAGTATCTAGCAAGAGGTGGTTGCCAGAGAAAGTCAACAACGCCGGTGGCTGAATTTGTAGGTGGCCAGTGATGGTAACGAGCGATTAGTGGTAGCAAATGGGAGTGGGAAGGAAAAAGAAATAAACATGTGAAATAATTTTATCTTATTTTATTTTTGTGATTACAAATATTTCTTAAATTTTACAAATTGTTTATAAGTTCTGAAAATATAAATAGACACAAAACAAGTGTTTGTTTACTGTTTTAAAATATTATGTAATATAAATATAAATAAAAATTTGTAAACATATAGGTTATCAAATAGCCTTTACATATAATATGAGTATACACTGTCTAATTAAGGGGTTGTCTGGGATGACCTAAATAAGTGTACTTTTTGTCTTTTTATGAAAAGATGTGCAGAAAAGTAGAGAGGTGATGTGATGGAAAAAAGATAAAAAGATAAAAAGATGAATTATATTGAGGTTGCTAAACTTAGCCTAAGTGATTGTCAACCTAAGTTGTTAAGAAGTATTAAAAAAAAAATCAGTGAAAAGTTGTGTAACAATCCAAAACCAGTTTGTAGTAGTTAAATGTACCCTGCTCAAAAGTAACAAAGTTATGTTTATTTAATCCTTCTGAAAAAATCAAAAGATAAACAAAAATTATTCAAAATGAACATATATATTTTCATTCTCACCTATTATTTCTGGAAATGTCTGCCCATTTGTGAATCGAAATGGCACTGTTGTCCATACGCATTCCGTTCCGTAAGGACGATAACCTGCCTTCATACCTGTTTCATGTTGAGTCTTGCGGCCATAGTCAACTATTGAATCTCCAAATACATACATATTTGTAACTTTTTGTGCTAGGCTTGTCATGGTAGGCATACCATGAAGGTACAAGACAAGATAACAAAGGAGAACTAACATGGTACCTGTTAAATTTGAATATTTACCTGTAAATGACAACATCAAAAGACACCTAATTTTGTTGTCATGGTTAAAACTGAAAGTGTCAAAATGAAAAAAATTTCTAGAAAAGATACTCATACCTTCGTTTCTTTCTTTGTTTCTATTGAATGACAAATATCATATAACTAATAATAAAACAGTAAATTAAAAAATATTTAATTTATAAATATTTTCTTGGAACTCATACATTGAACTTCATGTCAAATGAAACAACGGAAAAACAAAAATCGAATAAAGTTAATTAAAATTTAACAGGCTACTCAAAATTTTAAATTTCACCAACTTTTCTATACCTTTGTGACTAATGCAATTGGAAGCTTCCAAGAATCAATAGACCTGTTTGGTAGAGCTGTGGGAAAGTACTTATAGCTTATACCTTAATAGCTTATAGCTTATAACTATGAATATAAACTGATTTCTGACTTATAAATTAAGCTTCTCCTGCCCCACTCAAAGAATAAGCTCAAAGAATAAGTTGATTTCTGTCTTACAAAAAGCTATAAGCTGTATTATTAAGATAAACCAAACACATTAAAATAACTTAAATTAAGCTGAAAGTTGAAATAAGCTGTACTAAATAGGACTAATGACAAGATACAAATCTAAAATGACAAGACACATTAACACGGAAAAAAATAAATGGGTTAAGTTAATGTTGAAGCAATTTTAATACTTATCTGTTACAACCCAACAAGAACACAATCAAACAATCACACGTCTCACTCATAAATTTGTGTAAGGATTTTGTGAAAGTAAAAAAAAAATAAAAAAATAAAAAAAAAATTATAAGATGAGAAAAAAACATAATAATAGTCATCGGATTTTATTAAATATATTTTTTCCAATTACATAACAACTAATGTTCTTTTTAGTCAAATTTCCATACAATTACTTTTACTTCCAATTAATTATTTTTAATTAAATTTTTATATGAAAATGATGTAGGTGAATAGTAATTCTATTTGGAAAATTTGTCCGCTGGAAGCTACTTCACTCTCCGAAATGTTTCTCACCAAACGTGTGAAAACATTTCCTGATTTGAATGAACACAATTCTTTCCGATGTATCGAAAAAAAAAAAAAAAAATCAAAAAACATAAGAAATGATGAACATTCACTAAACAATATGCTATATAATTTATCTAATTCATTTCAATGCAATGCTTGAATTTCTTTCACTATTTTTAGGTTGTATTTGGATTATAAATTTGCATAGCAATTTAAAAAATTAAAAAAATTGAAAAAAAAAAAAGATGAAGACAAATCATTTTAATCCAAACAAAATGTTAATGAAAATAAGTAGGATTTTGTAGGTGTAGTGGTGGCATTGGCGGACCCAGGGAGGGGCTAGGGGTGTTGCGGCCCCTACTAGAGTCCAGGGAATTGGTCTATTACATGGTATTTTGGTTTCCCCTTTCTAAAATACTTTCAATTCTTACCATAATTAATCAAATTAGGAATGTTTGGTTGATGATTTATAGTTGTACTTGATTATACTTATAGTGCTTGTTTTTGTTTATAAATTTAGTTATAAAGCAAATAAAAGGCAGAAATTCATTTTTCAAATATTTAATGACTAGAATTGGAGATACTTATGGTATGCATTTTTATTTTTTTTAAAGGGTGTGTAGATTAGTGATTTTCTGGATTTTTATATGTTTAACCCCAAACTAGCATTGTGTTAAAAAAAAAAAAATATGATATATCACCATAATTTTGTACAGAATTTACTTTCAAAATGTTATGTCTGTGACAAAAATAATCATATAGCATTGCTTGTTATGTTTGTATAGTACTACTTCTGTATAATTTTTTTGTTTGTATGACACTCATTTTACAATATGAAAAAATTATCCATCTACTAGTACTACTTATTTATTTATTATTTATTTTTACACCTATACATCTATTTTAATAATGAGTGAGAAATTTATTTACAAATTTAATGATATTTAAAAAAAAAATTATAATTATAAAAGTATATTTTAAGGGAAATTTATTAGAAAATATTCTTTCAAGTACTTGTATCCCAATCAGTCCATAAGATAATGTTATATTCCAATGAGTTCGATTATTTTGGATATTTGATCCATCAAATCATAACTCTCATATTTAAGTTATTTTATGGACAATTTACCCTTTCAAATATTTATTGAACCGCAAACAACTTGGTGATTTGAATATTCACATTACATAAATTTGATATTGTAAATGTTCACATTATAAAACATTCATTGTTAATGTGAACATTAATGCACACTTCATCATATTATTATTAGGGATATTTTGATAATTATGTCACTGTAAGGCTTATTAGAACATTAAAAAATATTTTTGACTAACTGAAACAAAACTAGGTGAAGAGGGCCCTATCTTTAAGTTTAATTTACATACAAATTTTTCGCTATAAATAAAATAATTATAATTTAATTTCCAATTTTAAATGTATACTGCCTGGCTCCCATTATGTAGCTCGTGTGTCTGCCACTTAATGAGGGTGTTTGTTTGGACTTTTTTGAGCCAACTTATAACTTCTAATTTTGAAAAAACTATTTTGAATTGTTTGGTTAAACTTATTTCAAACAGTTTTTGGTTCTAACAATTTATTTTAACTCAAAAAAATTGATTCTGAGAAGCTGCTCACCCCTTGCTTCTGATTATCAGCTTCTACTGTGGACATGTTAATTTACAGTTATACTCTTAGATTTTTTTATTTTTATTTTTAAAAAAAAAATTAAAAAAAGACCAAATGGATTATAAATTATTATTATTATTTTTTTATGAGAAATGTAAACAAGTAATGAATAACAAAAAATAAAAGTTAACTGAAAAAGTTATCTCACAGCTTATTTAACAAACACTACTGAGCAACTTAAATATATAATCCAACAACTACACCAAATAGATTAACAGCTTCTGATTAAGGTCATAATTTACAATCTGTTAAGTTATAATTCATAATTTATTTTAATAGTTACACCAAACGGGGCTAATAGGTGTTACTATCATTGAAGGGAAACAAGCATATGATGTGTCATTATAATATTGCTTATATGTACTAGTTAATCAATTATAAAGTGATGCAATACTATGAAATTCTCTTATACATCAATAAAATTTTTTTTCGCCATTTAAAAGAAAAAAAAATTATAAAGTCATGTAGCTTGAAACAAAACGAGGATAGATTGTCGATTGAAACAAAACAATATATTCTTCATTTTTAAACAAAAATTGAATTGTATGAAGTAGTTTGGTGGTTATGTCTTCATGTAATGAAATGGAAAATAAGTTGACAAAACTGTTAGTACGTGAATACATGTGAACAAGAAATTAGGAGACAGAAAGCATACCTTAAATGCTTGTATAGGGACGAGATAATTCTAGTTTCCCCCTTACTTTTTTTAACATGAAATATAAGTTATTTATATAGGTTAAAAGAGTAGCTATCATGATGGTTTGTATCTTTCTGCTTAGATAAAACTGCCATATTCAATTGTAGAATTTAATATATTCAATTTATCGGTTAAAACTAAGAAAAACTAAAGGATGCATTCATTGTGGCCGAGGGTTTTCGATGTAGGTAAGAACTTAAATGATCAGTACAAAAATTTGCAAATAAGTTATACAAACTAATTTTTCTCATTGACACTGTTCACTCCTCGTTTTACTTCACCTTCAAAAGAGATGCTATGTCTCCTACCCTGAATTTTAAGAAATGAATTAGGTAAAACCTAAATAACCTAAAAGTTATTTTTTATTGAAAAAACTCCATTTGCCATCTGTAGACACTTAAATTTTTACGTGTCTTGATCACTGTCTGCTTAATCAAGACAAATGAAATTTTATTGATTAGTCAAAATTAAGATGGTCAAATTGTTTTAAATAGATGTGGATCCTACTAAAATTATGAATCTCAATCCATTTTAAATTATGGGTCACACCAAAAGAAAAGTGAAGCTATTTTGACAATTGGATCAACCCAAATGTGTGGAGCCCATGAAAATATTTTATCAAAATTTAGTGGAATAATTCAAATTCAAATTTAAATTTAAACTTGAATGCAAATCATGTCCATAAAATAAGAAATAAATTGCTTGTTTGTTGGAAATTAGAGTCAAATTTGGAGTTTCCAAAATTAACCCTCCCCTCCTAAGCCTATAAATAGAAGCTCTCATTAGGGGGGAAAAGAGGACACATTTTTTGGCTCATGGTCTTACAAGCTTCTAAGCAATCTCGAGACTCTGCCAAATTCTCTCTAAAGTTTCACAAACTTAGATAAAAGGATTATCAAACACTCAAAACTTGTGTCAATCTTTTCAAGTTACAAATACAAATTTGGTCTCTCTTTTCAAAGAGATCATTTTAAGACTCGTTCGAGATCAAGCCGTTCAAGCCCTCGATCAAGCCTTTCTTCTCCAAGTTTCTCCATTCGAAGACTGAAAGAAATTCATTAACTTGTCTAGTTCAACAACAAGCTTTTACAACTGTTGAATTACGCCAATTTCGGAGATCGAATCAAAAGATTTGTTCTTTTGTAATAAAGCAAACCACAGAGAATTGTACCCATTTATAATAATAAATAAAATTAATTATTTTGTGCATTTATTCCGTGTCTTAATTTCAAGATACGAAATTTGTATTTACAAAATTTGGCACGCCCAGTGGGAACTCTCTACCTAGCATCTCTTTCTCCTAAAGCATCTTCCCAAAGCCTTGTTTGATCAAGCATAATGGCTTCAAAGAAAGTTCAAGCTGCTCCAATCAATAAGAACACTTGCAAGAATGTCGCTGTCACAACTAGTAGCAACAACACTTCTACGAGTCCAATCACCCATAGCAAGACCAAGGCTACCATTGCTCTCGCCACTCACGGGGTCATGCCGATCACCAATGCAACAAAGCAAGCACAAGGCAAGTCCCACAAATCTATCATGGTATCCACATCTGGGGCTAAGCAAAACAAAGTGAGGAAATGGAAGAAGGCCACTTCTGTCTCAAAGGATTCTCTACCAGAAAGTTTCTCCCCACACCCAACACCCGTAGTTTCTGATGCAAACTCAAGTACAGGCTCATACTCGGGTTCATCTCCTTGTAGTCCTTAACGTTCAATTTCATTGAATCACTTAGATTTGTCTCGCTCGATGGCTATACAAGTCATGACCACTAGCACCATTTCAGTGAAAGAACAATTGGCGACCATGGCTCATGCCATTGACAAGCTCATCAAAACTGTGGAAGAGAAAGATCTTCAGATTGCCACCTTGATGAACAAGTTAGAAGCACGAAATGCTGACAAGGCAAGTCAAGACAATTCTCATCCACCAAGCTTTACACCACAAGGCACGTTTGTTGAGAAGGTGAACCCGACATGTAAGTCCAAGCAAGTTGTTGGTGAGGAAACTTGCCATACATTTGTTGCGAGGCAAGTGATTGGCACAACTAACATCCATTCTTCTTTGTCTATTCAACAACTCCAAGACATGATTGCAAATACCAGCCGAGCATAACATTGCAGGCCCTCGCAAAGCGCTTTCATGTACTCCAAGCCTTACACAAAGAGGATAGACATTCTTAGAATGACTAGTGGATACCAACCTCCCAAGTTCCAGCATTTCGACGGAAAAGGTAATCCTAAACAACAAGTCGCTTACTTTGTGGAAACTTGCAACAATATCGGGACAGACGAAGATCTGCTTGTCAACCAATTTCAAGGCTGAATCAATCGACAGTTGGGAGCAAATGGAACGTACATTCCTTAATCATTTCTATAGCACCCGTCGTATGGTAAGCATGATGGAATTAACTAGTACCAAGCAATGGAAGGACGAGCCTGTGGTGGACTACATCAACCGCTGGCGTGCTGTAAGTCTAGATTGCAAAAACCGACTCTTTGAGATCTCAACTGTGGAGATGTGTATGCAAGGCATGCACTAGGGACTCCTTTACATCCTTTAAGGGATAAAACCACGAACATTTGAAGAGTTAGCTATGCATTCACATGATATGGAAATTAGCATAGCCAACTATGGCAGGAAAGACCTTCCCATTCTTGAACAAAGGAAAGATAGCAAAGAAGTGAAAAAAGGAGGCAAGCCTTTCAAAGGTATCACTGTAGACACCCAATTTTTGACCGTCCTCAAGACTTGGTTGTGCTTGCAGGTACATCTAACCACAAGTTCGATTGCTCGTCGAGTACTCGACTTTCGCGGCGGAACGTCACAGGTTTGAGTTTTTCAAACCCTGTATCCTTTTTGCCCCCTTTTTTGGACCATGTGTTGGTCCTTCTAGCATGATCCTCATAGTGCACTGTCGGCCCCTGTTTGGCACTGCCGGCCTTGATTTCTTCCCTGCCTGCTACTGATGATGCCTGCCGGCCATTAATAAGGCACTGCCGGCCACCTCTGATGGCCGGCAGAACCCTTTGTCTCAGCAGATTTCATGCCAGATCTTTTGAGCCAGCTGGTTTTCACTCATCTCTCCTTCATACATGTGTATGGAGGGATGAGGCTCTTTTCAAGCTTGTTGAACAAGCTTTGCATTGCCTCTCTTCTATATAAGGAGAGGCTCCTCCTCCATTTCAGAGGTTCAGAAAACTGAGGCTGGAGAGATAGAGATAGCTTTGTATCTATATCTCCTTGTTTCTTCATTTTTGTGCCTTAAAAGTGTAGTTTTGTCTCACTTTTGTACACAAACACACACTCAAACACCTTGCTTGTGTTGCTGAGGCTTCTTGAGGTTGTTTTGGTGTTCTTGGGCTGGTTTGAGCTCAAACAAGTGGCTGGAGTTGCAGTGGCAAAGAAGGTCTTCAAGGGTGAGCCTTTAACCTTTAGATCCCCCATTTTTGCTTAAGCTTTTAGCCCTTCTTGCATACGTTTTTAAGCTTAAATCTTAACTAGAAAAAGTTTTTTTTTTTTTGCATGCTTAAAATAGTTGTTTAAGGTCACTTTTTCATTTGGGGTGATTTACCCCCTCTTAGGCCTTGTTAGGCCTTGTTTTGAGCCATCCCTTTAGGCTCTTGTCGAACCCTTTGTATGACCTTTCTACCACTGAAATCCAAAGAATTTTCAGTGGTGGAAAGGTGGTTTTGGTGTCCTAAATAGGAGAGGGTCATCCTTTCTCCTTGTATTTTGTTTACTTGCTTCATATGCCTTATGTTTGAGCATCTTTGTTAAGCTTTTGTTGGCCATATCTTAGATTGTATTTGTGGTTATTTTGCTGAAGCATACCACTTTTTTTTCTTGGTTTGGTCACTCCATGCATGGTTTATACACTTGTAGTGTAAATCTCACAAACTAGCTTTGTATACTTCATGAAGTAGCATGTCATTCTAGCTTGTCTTCTTTCCATTTCAGCATGTTTTTGGTGATGTTTTAGCATGCCATGACTCTATTTTGGATTGGTTTGGTTGGCCCTTACATGCTCCATGCACTTGTAGTGCAATTCCATGAAATAGCCTAACATGCATCATGCTTTGACATGTTATTTTAGCATCCTTTTGGCTTAGCTCTGAAAGGACTTTGTTCATGTTTTAGCATGTTTAAGGTCTGATTTATGTTGTCTTGGTCATTCATGACTTGCTTTGTATAGCCTTGGTTCAATCTAGCTTGTTAGCTTTGTGTATTGAGTCTTCTAGCATGCATTACTTGGACTATTTTAATGATTTGGCATCATTCATAATGTGATTTCAGTTCATGTTTCATGTCCATGTATTCACATTTGTGTAGACGTCCCCGAACGCCCTGGGAGGATGAGTCCCGTTCCGTTCATTTTGGGCTCACTACAGTTCAGGACTCAAATGTCACGGTTCTTAATCTGAACCAAAGAGTCCAAATCCGGCAAATCGTTTTGAGAAAACAGATTTTTGAAAGAAGTGCCAAACATGGACTGCTTTGCCAGATACAAAATCGCCACCTAAATATTTTATTTTTGGGAAATTTAGGAAACCCTGACTCGTTGCCTAAGGCCACGTGTCCGTCATCACCAAAGTTGCCTCGGCTCGGGAACTTGGGTACGATTGGGGAAGGTCAGCTATGAGCACCCCCTCTCGCCCGATCAAAGATCGGCCTCTACTAACCATGATATCTAGTTTTGAAAACATTGTGTGTTCTTATCCCGGTTATTAGCCTAGATTTACTATGTGATGCACACAGCATACAAGTATAGACCGAGTCGCCCGAATTGGAACAAAACATTTCATGTTTGTTTTTGAAAGATGGTTTGCTACTCGCAAGTAGGCTTAAAATGCAGATTTTGCCACCCTCAGACGGGCTTAGAAAAAGATGATTTTGCCACTATCTAGTGGGCTTAAAACTCACAGTCAATGCATTAGTCCAATTCAGATAACCCAACCTTCACCCATAGGCATTCAGGCAGTTATATCACATAAGCAAATAGCCTCATGGTAAGCATGCTATCATGGCAGTCACTCACACACATGCAAGGATGCTAAAGCGTAAAACTTACCGAGTACTCCAAGCCAAAACAGAAATCAGTTAGAAATCTATGCATAATCCTAATTATACAGAAATGCCTAATGCAACGCATGCAAAAATGCCACTATAGCAGGCTCGGCTATTCTAAACATGGCATATGGAATGCTACAGCTAACATGTATTCAACTCGGAATTGAAATACAAATGCAGTTAGTATGGTACGCCGAGCCCGGTGCATGCAAAACAGATGAATGAATGCAAATATGCTATCATACTGTATGCTAATTGAAACATGCCCTAATCTAACCATCATAAGCTGGTAAATAAAAGGGAGAAAGACGTGGGGTTGGAAGACATACATCACACGCACGCACACTTATTACAACATTGTGCCCTCGCTCGGAGGGTCCGAATAAATAATACAGTCCCAAATAAATAGTACAATCCAAATATGTACAAAACCCTAATTAATTTACAAATTAATCTAGGAAAGCATTAAACTAGCATGCAGGCTAGGGACTGCATCGACTCCGCTCCAGATGATGAATGATGCATGTTCGGGTTGCCTTGCGCGGAAATCCACTGCGATGCCCCAATTAGCCTCTGTTTGCAATTGTTCTTGGAAAGCGCGCCGAGCTCCGGAAGGCTATTGATTCTTGATTTGCTGCAACAGAGAGCAGAAAAGGGGCATGGCAATGTATTTTCACATATGTATGCATGCCTCGATCCTCGTGCCACCAATCACGCATCTCGATGCATGATGGCCGAAGAGTCGATTTGCACTACTCAATACGAAATGAATGCACGTGAAAACGCAACAAAACCTAAACTCCATCATGGGTAATCCGGAGTGTCGGCGACTGGGGAAATTGAGACACGTTCCGTCACTCGGAGTACAAAACGTACCTCGTTTCCCGTGCTCGGGCTAACTCCTATCCCAAACACGATGCAATATGCATGACATGCATGAATGCAACTAAGATACAACCTAACATGCACAATGCTATGAAATGGCATACACGATGCACGAGGTAACATGGCATACACAATGCGCTAACATACAACCTAGCATACACAATGCTATGAAATGAAATGGCATACACAATGCATAATGGGCTTACACCAACACAAGTGGACCTTAGCCACACTCACATAGGAGGCCATTAGATGAAAATGAGACACTCGAAATGCGTGCACGCGTGCACGCAAACCGAGGACCGAACCTAAGGCACGAATGCCACTCTACCAAAGCATGGTAAGGCATGGAACATGGTATGCAAACAAGCAAATTTCCGCACTGAAATATGATGCTAAAAAGCCCCGAATCATGAAAACATGACACCCGATGCATGAGGTGAGACCCGAAACTCAAAACTAGGCACATGGAATGACTTACAGCTATACAAAGCATGCATTATTTGAACATGAAGCATGAAGACAGAGTCAAGGCAGTCCCAAAACATGGACTTTTCCAGTTTAAAGCAAGGCCAAAAAGTGCTAGAAAGATGGCTTAAATTAGCATGCAATTTTGACTAGTAAACATGGTTTACATGGCAAGTGTATGATGCACATGGAATTTGACCAAACCATCAAAAATTAGTGAATAAATCATATGAAAATAGGCCCAAATAAAGACTGATATGCAACCATGGTATGCAAAAATGATGAGCTCCTTTAGATGGCCATACAAGGAGTTATTAGGCACATACAAGATAGACAAGTGACATGGCATATACAACTCTGAAAATAAAATATGATAGTCCCAAAACTCACCAAATTGGCCCCAAAATCAGTCAACAAAGCATGCAAGATAGGGCCTCTTTGGAAGGCCAAAATGACTACCAACAAGTCAAGGTGAGAGGGGGTCACCCCCCTCTGATTTGGAGGTTCAAAACAGCATCAAGGCCACTAGAAATCCACTGGATTCCAGTGGCTAGAAGGTCAAACAAGGCATGCAACAAGGGCTAGGATGTAAGACTCAAAATGGGAGGCAACCAAGCATACAAGATATCATATGACCTCAAAAAAAAAATGGAACCTTAATAAAACATGAATATGATGTCAAAACAAGCCTTTTTCCAGTTTATAACAAGTCTCAAAAATGAATACAAATAGGGCTAATCTATCATGCAAAAATGGCCCCAAAAGTGAGAATAGAGACAATGGACAGCAGCTGGCCCCAAATGGTGAAGAGCCCTTCAACAAAGTTTAAGAGGGGCTCAAAATAAGGCACTTTACAGTTTACATCAAGCCACAAAAATAATCACAAATAAGGTTAAACTAGCATGCAGGAAAAGGGCCTAAAAGAGGGGTAAAGAGACAAGTGGTAGCTTCTATCCTCAAACAGAGGAGAGCCCTTCAACAAAGTTGAAGAGGGGCTACAAAAAAGCCACTTCACAGTTTATGACCAAGTCTAAAACAGCTCACAAATAAGCCTAAAATACCATGCAAAAATAGGCCTAAAAGAGAGTTTAAACGCAAAGGGTGAGAAGAAAACCTCAAACAGAGAAAGACCCTTAATAAAACATGAAAAAGAGCTCAAAATATAACTATTTCCAGTTTGGGTCGGAGCCCAAAAATGTAAGCAACAAAGGCTAAAATTGCATGCAAAGAAAGAGCCAAAAGAGAGGGAAATGAGACTTACCCTTGTAGACCAAGCCTCCAGCAGCTTTTGGACCAAGGAATGGTGCTTTCAACCTCTGCAAAAGGCTTCCAAGATACTGGAATGAGTGATGGAGGTGTGGTGTTATGGCTTGTAGTGAAAAAAGTGCAAAGAAATCTAACTTTTAAGGCACAAAACACACAATATAGAGAGAGAGGAAGCTTTTTGGCTTTTAAAAAGCTCAGCCCTTGGCTAAGGAAGAGGACCCTTCCTTATATAGAACAAAGCAAAGCTTAAGCTTCTTGAACAAGCTTTTCTTGGCTTTGATCCCTCCATACACGTGTATGGAGGGCAGATATAAGGAATCCAGCTGGTACAAAAGATCTTCCCGAAAACCAGCTGAAATAGGGGGGGTGCCGGCCATCAGCAATGGCCGGCAGTGCCACACTGATGGCCGGCAGGTGCTCACCAGTGGCCGGCAGGGGCCAAGCCATGGCCGGCAGTGCACCACAGGGGCCACCCTGAAAGGACACCCTGAAAGGACCAGGTCAGGGTCCAAAAATGAGACAAAAAGGATACAAGGTTCTGAAAACCCGAACCAGTGACGTTCCGCCGCGGCAGTCGAATGCTGGGTGAGCAATCGAACCAGCCGTTGGGTGTACCTACAAGCACAACCAAGTCTTGAGGACGGTCAAAAATGGGGTGTCTACAATTTGTTGCTCATTCAATGCGTTGGAGGGTTTGCCCCTTTATGCCTTAACATGAACCATTGCGTATGCCTTCATGCCTAAGCTTGTGAGCTATCATTTCAATGTGTTTTTGGGGTTATCT
Source organism: Camellia japonica (assembly GCA_030407325.1). NCBI lineage: Eukaryota > Viridiplantae > Streptophyta > Magnoliopsida > Ericales > Theaceae > Camellia > Camellia japonica. The sequence goes on from JAPPVO010000007.1 coordinate 83,584,925, forward strand.
TTCCATGATATAACTCTGATTTTTGCTGGTTAAGTCATCCCATGCTTGGTCTTGGTAGGTGTAGTGTAAACCACCTTATTTGCCTTGCATTCACCATGTCTTATGCCCTTCATGCTAGCTTATTTTGACTTCCTTCCTTACATGTTTTAGACTCATTTTGACATGTTCTAGGACTATTTTGGGTTTCCTTGATCACATGCTTCATGTTTTGCATAGTTGTAGTACAAGTGCCTATGCTAGCTTCAAGCTTCGGGCATCATAGCATGCTTCATTTGTGTTGTGTACATGATTTGGCATCACTTAACATGACATTTCAGAGCATTTAGCACTACCATGTTCCTACCTCAATCATGCTTTAAGTTCCTTTGAGTGTTATGCATTGTTGCCTAGTTTATGCCTTAGCTCGTATACTTGCATGCCTAGGCCTTTGAGCCCTCGTCTCAGTATGTTTAGGTCCTTATTTTGACCTACTTGAGCTCTGTCTATGCTTAGTTCATGCATTTGTGCCATGTATTGCATGCCTCCTTTGTAGTCCTCTTTACTAGCTTCATGCTTTAAGGACCCTAGCATGCCATAATTGTGTTGTTTGAATGATTTGGCATCATTTCTTACCTCATTCTAGCGCACTTAGTGTTGTTACACTTCTACGCTTTTCACTCTTTAAGCGTTCTTGAGAGTTGCACCTTAGTGCCTTAATTGGTGAGCCAATTGGCATGCATGCTTGTATGTGTTTTCGGTGCCTTCATTTTAGCATTATGGCCACTGATTTGGGGCATGACTGAGGTCCACCTTTTTGGTTTAAGTCCATTGAGTATGCTATGTATGTTGCATTGTGTATGCCTTGTAGTTCATTGCATTGAGTATGCCACCATTGCATTGAGCATGCTAATTGACATTCGCATTGTGTATGCTAGTTGTTGCATGCATTAGCATTGTGCATGCCATTAGCTTTGTTAAGTTAATCATATTACATTGCATTGAGTATGCCATGTAGTTGCATGTTTGCATGCTTAAGCCATATTGCATGTTTGCCATGCTTGTGTTGCATTGTTGTTTGGATTAAGTATTAATCTGAGCACGAGAAACGAGGGACGTTTCATACTTCAAGTGATGAAACGTGCCTCAATTCTCGGTCGCCGACGCTCTTGATGACGCATGATAGAGTTTTAGGCTCTATATGTTTATTTGTGCATTCATTTTACATTGAATTGCACAAGTTGGATCTTTGGCCATCATGCATCGAGATGCGTGATTGATGGTCTTGGATCCGATTATGCCTCTCCCTTGATGTTTCAAGGTGATATGGGGTGGCATAATGCGTACATATCCTTGGGAGACCCTCCATTTTCTCTATTTTGTGCTCTGTTGCAACTTGGTGTCACAGCACACTAGTGGCCGGCAGCCTATCATCCTTGGCCGGCAGAAGCTCCTCATGGCCGGCAGGCCACTGGTGCACTCCCCAGCATGGTTTTGGTAAGATCCAGCAGCAAGTTCTCAAGGACACCCAGCATACAGAGCCTCTAAAGAGCATTTGGAGAGCTTTCGGGACGGGAATCGAGCATGCATCTTCAACTTCTTCAAAGCAGAGCTGAGGCAGCCTAGTTTACATATTTTAATGCTTACTTGTTAGTTAGTATTCGAATTTGTAATTTAATTAGTTAATTTGTTAATTAATTAAGTTTTGTAATAATTAGTTGTAGCTAGTTATTCATTCGGTTATGTAATAATTAATTAGCTTGCTAGTTAGTTAATTAGTCGGTTTGTATTATTCATTCGGACCCTCCGTCGAGAGGGCGAATTTTGTAATAAGAGTGCGTGTGTGCGATGCATGTCTTCCAACCCCCATTTCTTTCTCCCTTTTACTTATCTGCTTTCGATGGTTAGTTTTAGGGCATATTTTGTTTAGCATACCTCATGCTTTGCATGCGTGCATCCATTCATCTGTCTTGCATGCACTAGGCTCGGCGCATCATACTAACTGCATTATATTTCAATTCCAAGATGGATACATGTATTAATTGTTGCATCTCACATGCCATCTTAGAATAGCCGAGCCTATTTTAGATGCATTTTCGCATGTGCTGCATTAGCCATCTTAATATGAACTAGGATCATGCATGATTTCTAACTAGTTCTTTGTTTTGGCTCGGAGTACACTGTGAGTGTTTATGCTTTAGCATACTACATGTGTGTTATTGATTGCCATGTATAGCATGCTTGCCATGAGGCTAACTGCTTATTTACTATAACTGCCTGAATGCCTGTGGGTGAAGGTTGGATTGCTTGAATTGGAATAATTCATTGAAATCCCTAATTTAGCCTACTTGCAAGTAGCAAACTTCAAACCATTTTCAAACAAACGGATATGCAATGCTTTGTTCCAAATTAGGTGATCTAGTCTATACTTGTTTGCTGTGCGCATCACGTAGTAAGGTTAGCTAATTAATCGGAATAAGAACACATGTGTTTTCAAAAACAAGATATCATGCTTAGTACAGGCCGATTTTCGATCGGGCGAGGGGGGGTGCTCATTGCATGACCTTCCCCTCTCGTACCCAAGTTCCCGAGCCGAGGCAACTTTGGTGATGACGGACACTTGGCCTTAGGCACGAGTCAGGGTTTCCTAAATTCCCCCAAAAACAAAATATTTAGGTGGCGACTTTGTATCTGGCAAAGCGGTCCATGTTTGGCACTTCTTTATAAAAATCAGTTTTCCAAAACGATTTGCCGAATTTAGACTATTTGGTGATTTATTGGTCTTGCATTGCACTTTGCGAGATTAGATTCAGAACCGTGACATTGAGTCCGAACTGTAGTAGTAATAGCTCAGAACAAAACGAGATTCGCGCCCCTTTTGCGAGCGCGGATGTCGGAGAGTTCCCAGAGCGCGTCTACAACCACCAAAGAAGCAATGGCGGTAACCACAGCTCCAATCAAGATTTCAACGAAAGACAAGAAGAAAGAAGAAAGGAAGGAAACACGCCTATCTCTGAAAGAACTACAGGAAAAAATGTATCCCTTTCCCGACTCTGACGTACCAGGGATGTTAGAAGATTTACTTGAAAAGAAAGTCATTCAACTCCTTGAGTGAAGACGACCTCAAGAAATAGGTCGTGTGAAGGATCCGAAGTACTGCCACTATCATCAGATAGTTAGTCATCCTACTGCAAAATGCTTCGTGTTAAAGGAATTGCTTGTGGACTTGGCCAAGAAGAACAAAATCCTCTTGGACCTTGATGAATCGGCAGAATCCAACCATGTGATGGTTATTGTAGGACCTCTAAATTCTCCGTCCTCAAAATTCAAGATAGAAATGTCACAGTCTATAATCCTAACAGTGAAAGCAATTCCCAAAGTCATCCAGTTTGGTTCACTTGAACCTATCATTATTCAAGTTCCAAATCAAGACAGGTATGTCCATGATGGTTTTGAAGAAGTCTTAACTATTGGGGAAGATGAAAGTCGGACTCTTGTGACACGAAGGAAGTCACGGAGAAATAAGTTCAAGACTCAACATTTTTCACTCAAGAAGATAGAAGAAAAGAAGAACTCCAATTGACATTCTGAGAAGGAGGTGATGGAGAAAAGGAAGAATGAAAAGAAGGTGCAACAAGTAGATAAATTTCTTGAAGAAAACTCGCCCACCACAATCATCCTGCGGGACTTTTTTCCCCATTGGGTATTTTGGAGATGACTTGGTTGAGGTAGCTTACATGGTTTCAACCATTGAAGCAGATGTGGAACAAGTTCACGCCATTAAGGCAACGCCCGATGATGAGGAAATTGATGTCCTGACAACCTTTAGAGAACTACCCCCATGCTTCAGTTTGCGTGAAGTGTCCCAACTCCCTAGATCTGTACAACTTGCATTTGTTTGATCGTTAGAAGATCCTCGAAAATATGAGTTTGTTGTTAATAAGCTAGATTATCCCAAGGCGAACCCCATCACTTCTGTTCCTTGTTGCACAACAATCACCTTCACTGATGAAGACCTTCAACTAGGTTCAAAGCCACACAATTGCCCATTGTTTGTCTTTGGCTTTATTAGTGAACTAAAAGTTAACCACATCCTTGTTGAAGGTGGCTCAGCAGTAAACATCATGCCAAAGTTCACCATGAAGAAACTTGGAATCCCAGTGGACGAGTTAGCCCGAAGTCGTTTGGTTATTCAAGGTTTCAACCAAGGGGGGCAATGTGCAATTGGCATGATTCGTTTGAACCTCACCATTGGAGAACTCATAGCCAGTACTTTGTTTCACGTCATCAATGTAAGAACGTCCTATAATTTGTTGCTTGGGCGACCTTGGGTCCATGGAAATGGTGTAGTTGCGTCAACTCTCCATCAATGTTTTAAATTTGACTAAGGTGGAGTAAAGACGGTGCTAGCAAATAACAAGCCATTTACAAAAACTGAGTCTCACTTCACTGATGCAAAATTTTATTTGGATTCCAATGGGATACCTGAAGTTATTCCAGCTGAAATCCCTTTTGCAAGAAAAGAGAAAATGAATGAAGAAAAGCAAGTCGTGTTGGACTTCTCAAGGGAAGACATATCAAGTGGCAAAAAAGCACCTGAGGTCGCGTCACCACAAAAACAACCTTCATCATCAAAAGGCCATGCAATGACAAAAGTCTTTAAGTATGTGCCAAAGACTCGACGGAAAGAAGGGCAGTCGCCATTTGAAGAAGTCACGACGTCCGCAAAAGTTATAGGAGACTTTGCTCACCCCGTAATAAAAGAAGATCTACAGATACTAAGAGCAGATGCAACAATACTAATTCCACAGGTGGGATTGTCAAGCCTAATTGCACCTCCACTAAAGGGATTTGTTAGGGCTACGCAAAATTCTATCGAACATGGATCCTTACCTAAAAGATGAATGGAAGAGTTTGATCCAGAAGCTTACAAGCTTCTAGCTAAGTCAGGTTATGACTTTGCTGATCTCTCATCACTAGGAGAGTTAAGTCTTGAACTTACAGGTGAGAAAGTTCACGATCTCAACGAAACTCAGAAAAAATTAAGGCAACAAGGGTACAGGGTGAGCCCCCTAAAGACTGGAGTCAGATTCAGGCCAATTGAATCCATTCGTATCTTTGCCAAAATAAAAGGGAAGAAGGAAGACGTACAACATATCACTATGGAAGAAGTGAAGGAAGACAAAAGTCCAAGCCCAACTCCTCGAGTCTCAGTGTTTGACTGCATTGAAGCTCCTGCACCTTGAACCTCGGTTTTTAATAGGTTGAGCACTATTGATAAGACAGATAAAGGTACAACTTCTCAACCTTCAGTTTTTAACAGATTAGGCACTACTAAAGAAGGGGATGAAAAACAAACTTCCTTGTCACGAACAAGAACAAGAGAAGCACAACAACAATTGAGTTGAATTCTACAAAGGAGGATGATGAGACTCGAAGTTTGATTCCTTCTCACATGAAACACATGACGTCACTTGAAGTTAGTAGTGAAGGTCCACTTAAGGTCAAAAGGCACACTATCATACTAACTGGAAAAATTAAGACTCAAGCGGAAAGTAAAAGAGAAGAAGAAATTGAACGTGTTACTTCTCACCATGTAACAGTTGAAGAAGATTCTAGCTCAAATTCAGAGGATGATGATCTCCAAGAAGCTCCTCCAAAACTTGAAGATGGGGGGCAATCAACTGTTGACAATTTGAAAGAGCTCAACTTGGGAACTCCTGATGACCCTCGACCAATCTTTGTGGGAACACTCTTAACGCCTGAGGAAGAAAAAACATTTTTCGAACTGCTCCTCAAATATAAAGATGTCTTCGCATGGACGTACAAGGAGATGCCAGGTTTAAGTCCAAAAGTTGTTATCCATCACCTTGGGATCAAACATGGTATGTGACCAGTAAAGCAGGCTTATCGATACATCAGACTTGAGCACATCCTTAAAGTGGAAGAAAAAGTCACCAAGTTGATCGAAGTTGGGTTCATATGTGAAGTAAAATATCCGACATGGATATCAAGTAGTCCCGATAGTCAAGAAGAATTGACATATTAGAATATGTGTCGACTTTCGAAATTTGAACGAAGCATGTCCCAAGGATGACTTTTCGTTTCCTATTATGGAATTAATGATAAACACCACTATCGGACACGAGGTGTTGTCCTTCATGGATGGGTGTTCAGGATACAACCAAATACGGATGGCACCTATGGATGAACAGTTAACTGCATTTCCTACCACAAAAGGCATCTATTGTTATAAAGTGATGCCTTTCAGACTTAAGAATGCTAGTGCCACCTATCAACGTGCCATGCAAAAGATCTTCGATGACATGCTCGATAAATTTGTTGAGTGCTATGTTGATGATTTGGTGGTCAAAACTAAGAAAAGGTAAAATCACCTAGAGGACCTTCATGCAGTCTTCAACTGGCTGAGAAAGTATGACTTGAAGATGAATCCACTCAAATGCGCATTTGGAGTCACGTTTGGAAAGTTCCTCAGCTTTATTGTTCGACATAGAGGCATTAAGGTTGATCAGTTCAAAATCGATGTTATACAAAAGATGCCACCACCAAAACACTTGAAGGAATTTAGAAGCCTGCAAGGTCACTTGGCATATATCCGCAGATTCATTGCAAACTTGGTAGGCTGTTGTCAACCTTTCAGTCAACTGATAAAAAATGAGGCTCCATTTGTTTGGGATCAGGCATGTCAAAATGCTTTTGACAGTATTAAGAGATACTTGCTTTATCCACCAGTATTAGGAGCTCCTATTTAGGGGAAACCATTGATATTTTACATTACTACTTAAGAAGAGTCTCTTAGGGTGATGCTGGCCCAAAATAACAAAGAAAATAAAAAGAGAGAACTCTATTACTTGAGTCGCAGATTAACTGAAAATGAACTCAAGTACTCACCCATTGAGAAAATGTGTTTGGCGCTTGTTTTTGCCTCTAAAAAATTGAGACATTATTTCCAAGCCCATATAGTGCATCTCATTGCAAGAGTCGACCCAATAAAGTATGTTATGTCTAAGCCCATCCTCTCAGGACGCTTAGCAAGATGGTCTCTCATCTTTAATGAATTTGAGATAATTTACGTGCCAAGAAAAGTGGTGACAGGGCAGGCCCTTGCAGACTTCTTGGCCAACCATCCTATCCCTGCTGATTGGGAAATTTCTAAGGAATTCCATGACAAGGATGTATTGTTTATAGAAGTCCTACAACCTTGGATGATGTTCTTTGATGGGGCTGCCAAGAAGGAAGGGACAGGAGCAGTTGCCATTTTTGTTTCACCACAGAAGCACATTTTGCCTTACTCATTTATTCTTGGTGAAAATTGCTTAAACAATGTTGCTGAATACCAAGCCTTGATCATTGGTTTACAAATGGCAACAGAGCTAAAAATTGTTGGCCTAGATGTCTATGGGGATTCGAAGTTAATAATTAATCAGCTCTGGGGGGATTATGAAGTCAAGAAACACAAATTAGTCCCATATTTCCAGTATGCAACTCATTTCATTGAAAAATTTGAAGGGGTGGCAATCGAACATATTCCAAGGAAATAAAATCGCATGGCTGATGCACTTGTCAATCCAGCAACTACACTGACATTTTTAGAAGTTGAACAAGTTAGTGTCCCTGTATGCTAACGATGGGTATTGCCACAATTGTTAGAATGTCGCCTTGTAGAAACAAACGCAATTTCAGTACTAGCCATTGAAGTCGACGATTGGAGAATGCCAATTATAGACTATTTTGAACATGTGAAGCTCCTTGATGATTCTCGCCATAGAACTGAAATAAGACGTCAAGCTCCTCGATTCATCTACTACAAGGGAACTTTATTCCGACGATCATTTGAAGGAATTTTTCTTCGTTACCTAGGGGGTGACGAAGCTCAACAAGCCATGGAAAAAGCCCATTCTGGGATATGTGGAGCGCATCAGTCTGGTCCAAAACTTCACTTTTGAGTAAAAAGGATGGGTTACTATTGGCCTACGATGGTTAAAGATTGCTTGGACTACTCAAGAAAGTGTAAACCTTGCCAGTTTCATGCAAACTTTATTCATCAACCACCAGAACCTTTACACCCGACAAATGTTTCTTGGCCATTTGATGCATGGGCTCTAGATGTAGTTGGCCCATTGACCAAGTCTTTTGCAGGCCACTTATACATCTTGGCCACCACAAATTACTTCTCCAAGTGGGCTGAAGCCGTCCCACTTAAAGAAGTCAAGAAAGAAACTGTTGTTGACTTCATCAAATCCCACATTATTTATCGGTATGGTGTACCTCGCTACATCATCACCAATAATGGAAAGCCTTTCTACAACAGTCTAATGGACAAACTTTGCGAAAGATTTGGATTTAAGCAACGCAATTCCTCAATGTACAATGCACCTGCCAACAGACTGGCAGAGGCATTTAACAAAACTTTGAGCAACCTATTGAAAAAGGTAGTTGCTAAAGCAGGATTGGCATGAAAGAATTGGAGAAGCACTCTGGGCATACTGTATGACACATCGTACCCCAATAGAAGCTACCCCATACTCCCTTGTGTATGGTGTTGAAGTGGTTCTTCCTTTGGAACAATAGATTCCTTCATTAAGGATAGCCATACAGAAAGTTCTCACTGATGATGAGAATGCAAAATTATGCCTTGCTGAGTTAGAAGCATTGGATGAGAAGAGATTGGAAGCACAACAAAAAGTTGAGTGCTACCAAGCTCGACTCTCCAAAGCTTCCAATAAGAAGGTTAGACGCCTATCTTTTCAAGTTAGAGAATTGATGTTAGCTGTTCGAAGACCTATCATCACTACCCATCGAACTGGCAACAAGTTCTTGTCCAAGTGGGATGGTCCATACGTGGTGACTGAAGTCTACACTAATGGAGCATACAAGATTGTTGATGAAGAAGGTATAAGAGTTGGCCCAATCAATGGCAAATTTCTAAAGCGCTACTATCCATAAGAATGTAATGCTCCTAATCGCATGGGCATAAACCGCATGATGCTCTTGGCCCATATGAAATAAAGTTTTTTAAAAAAAAAATTTTGTACTACGCCTGACCCCGCATGACTATAAACTGTAAACGGCTAATAAATCAATAAGCCAAATGTGCTTTACAATAAGAGTATTTTACTTTGAACTATAATATTTCTTTTATAAATAAAGTTGTGGAGAAGTAGTTTGGAAATACTCTAGAATCCAATTAGACATCCTTGATCCTCTAATTGCTACCTGAAAAAGGGATGAACACTCCGGTTGGGGGTGCCAGAATTAACACTCCGACGGACGAGTCAATATTCTCTCCAATTTACTTCTATCTCAAGTTATCTTGTAAATTCTCACATACCTCATTTGGTTGACATTCCACCTTTTTATATTACATCTGGGCCCGAGGGTTGGGCCCACTCTTGATCTTGCACATAGTTACTTAGTCGGCCTTCGAGTTGAGGGTTGGCTGCTATTCGGCTCCTTATATGGCCGATGCTCCTATTCGGCTTCATGAGCCCCTGGTTCGGGCCGAATTTCCTTTGGCTTGATGTCGATCAAATGCCTTGGTCTCTTTCTAATTGATTTTATTTGGCCTCCACAATTGCCCTCCAAACATCCAACTAATACCAATTAGTCAACATGTTTGGTTTTACGTATGGAAAGTCAGAAATACGGCGCTCGCACTTTTTCCAATACCGAACCGTCAGAGTGGACATGGTTTAGAAATAATTATAACTTCCCACCCTTTCATACACGTTGCTCATTTAATTCGATATGAAACCGCGTTGTCCCTTCGAATATTTTTTGGATATGCAAGGCTTTTTGGTTGTCTCATAGTATCACTCCTTCATGACCTCTGTGATTTCTACCTGCTCCCCATTGTCCTTCTCTCTCTAACCTATAGGTTCTTCTTTTCTTTGCATTTCTTCCTTATTCTAGCTCCTATTTTCTTGTTCATTTTTAGTTAGCGTACTTTCCATTCCGATTTGAATGGCGAAACATTTGAAAGCTCTCCTTTCTGCGGACCGTGTTTCCGCCTTTCGACGCCATTTCTTAATTCTAGATGACATCCATCTATCACTCATGGAGGACAGCGTAGTTGACATGGAGAGGACTGATGCAAGTATGATCATCTTTTCCCTCGGTCAATCGTTGAGGGCGGAGTTCGTTTCCCCCTTCACCCGTTTTTGACGGCCGTTCTTCATTACTGGGATCTACTACCTTCACAGCCAAATATAAATTTTTACTGAATCATATTGGGCATAGTAGAATTAAATCGCCAACTTAGAATTAATCTAGGAATCCCTACTATTCGGCATTTTTATGCCTTGGCGAAATCTTCTGGTCGGTAGAGACGCTACTTTCTCAGGCCAAGGACATTGATCACCATTTGGTGACTATGCTTTCCAGCTCTGGTAAGCGTGTTGGCGACGTCTCGGTCGTTGTCCGAGGCAACTGGGAATTTGACGAAGGCGAAGATCGTTTGGATCCTGTGCCTAGACAAAAAGGCGAACCAAGTGGCCGTGCAGTCCTATTTCTTTGTGCATTTGTTATACGTTTATTCGGCTTTGATTCCATGTACTTATCGTTTTGTTTGTGCAGGTAACAATTAGAAGAAATCACTCACTTCGACCAACGACGCTGTGCTTGAGCAAGTCAAAATCGCACTCAAATTCTTTGGCTGTCCAAACCTCCAAAAGCAAAGGTGGGCCGCCCACGTGCTACTGCGATACGACCTAACGTATTCAACTTTTTTGGCTGCAGATCATATCCCAATTCCAAACTCATTTTCCCAAACTTCAAGAGCCTTAGGGACATCGGCCTTGAAGGTTCAGATTCAGACCCAGGCAGTGAAGTTGGCGATCCGGTCGCTGAACAGCCGAGCCGAGCCAGTCTAACTCGGACAGGTCTGATGGTCGTCATGGGGAGGAATTTGACGCGGCTCTTAATTTGGCTTTTGAAGAAGTTGGCTTCGACCTTCCATCCACAGGTCGAATTGACATATCTTTGGAAGAAGTTCACCAATCTAGGGGACCTACCTAGCACAGACCCTGAAAACATAGCTGGAGAATCGCTCACACAGATAGTGAGAAGGAAAAACGCCGAAAAGATGGTAGCCTGAAGGAGGGCTGAAATCGCTAGATCTGAACCCCCACTGCCTGTTCCAGTGGAGGAGATGGAACAAGAAACTATTAGGGCTGACTCGGTTATTGAACATCAACCAGGCGATTTAGTTGCCGAACAAAGGGAGGAGAAACGCCCCGCCGAGACTGAGGCTGACTCCGAACAAAGGGGGGAGAAATGCCCTACTGAGACTGAGGCCGACTCTTTTGAAGATTTAATCGATAAATGGTCTCAAATGGAAGAGTCCCAAGAGTTGGCAGTGCCATTTATCATCTAACCCCTAATGAAGAACGCGCCGATTTCTGCCGATGCGTCGGCCATGAAAGACCCCGTCGTGTACCTAAGCGTGGCTTCGTCGATTTCTTTGCCAATGGACAAGGCTATGTTCCGTGCATAACCGGACGTGGTTTCGATAACATTAGCTGCTCAATTGGCGATATCGATATGTAATTGGCAAATTTCATACTTCATTTCTTTTGTATGCCGATTAACTTACCCATGATTTGTTTTAGGCGGTGGGCAAAATTGCAGAAATCGGTCGTCGTCACTATGATGTCGTTGAGCAAATCGGCTTACTTAAAGCCAAGATTGAAAACGAAAAGGGTAAAGCTAAAGAGGCATTGGCCGAACTGGCGGTCACATCTCTTAAAGTCGAGTCTGAGTTTAGGAAGGCGGAAGAGGAGTGAGCTAGGGTCAACGCTGAGGAAAAAAGGCCAGACGCGCCGACCTACTCAGGGTGGCCGCCGAGGAGAGGGCGAATATGAGTGATGATGCGCTCAAGTTGGCCAAAGGGGTGATCGCAAAACTAGAGGCCGATTTGGAAGAATCGAAGAAGGCGAAAGAAATCGCCAACTCAGAGATTTCGAAGGCGTTTGATGCCGGAGAGAACGTGGCCATGGAGAAGTATGTGGAGGAGGTATTTAAGTTTGAAAATCGGGGCTTCAAGCACAACTGGCTTAAAGCTTGGCAGTCACTAACGTGACATTGGAGCAGTCGATTCCATACGAGTAGCTGGAGGTTGAGCCGTTGAAGTTTGACCCCGAAGAATAAATAGTGCTAGTGTAATTTTGCTTTATGTTAGGTGTCTTCTGCATGTAGTTTTTGTAGGTTTTTGCTCATTTTGTTTAGAAGACATTCGTAGGGCAGTTTTCATGTGTAAAGTGACGTTTTTTTTTTTTTTTTTTTTTTTTTTTTTTTTTTTGTATTCAGTTTATTAATGAAAATCACCTTTTTGTCTCTCTTCTGAATTTGCTAATTTAAATTGTTGGCCAAGTAGGACAATATAGCATAATTCGGCATTAAATTTACCCTTGCAACATTTGGCTATAACATAATCTGCCGTATAAAACATTCAGCCCGATTGCTAAGCTTGTTTGGCCAAGTGGGGTAGTGTATCGAGATTCGGCTATAACATAATCTACCGAATAAAACATTTGCACGTCGTCTAGAGCCGAATAAAACACATGGCTTGCAACATTTGACTATAACATAATCTGCCGAATAAAATAAACTGCTCAATGCTAAGCTCATCTGGCCAAGTGGGGCAGTGTATCGTGATTCGGCTATAACATAATATGCCGTGTATATTCATATATTTGCCTTGGCCCTATTTGGACGTTGTTCTAGAGCCAAATAAAACATACAGTTTGCAACATTTGACTATAATATAATCTGCCGAATAAAATATACAGCTCAATGCTAAGCTCATCTGGCCAAGTGGGGCAGTGTATCGTGATTCGACTATAACATAATATGGCGAGTATATTCATATATTTGCCCTTGCCCCATTTGGACATGTCGTTCTAAATCCAACTACAGACGCGGGGTTAGCTGTGGGGCACATTGAAAATGCTGTATTCGTAATTAATGAACGAGGTATCTAGTATTAATGAACGAGGTGTTTCGGACTCTGGTTTGTATGGTTTGGATGGTGGTTCATGTCTTGCTTCCCTTGTCTTCCCCTTAATGTTGGTTATTGGGTTGTAGTTGTGTGTTTGGAATAGGTTGGTTGCTTGTTTTTCCAAGCCTTTGTTGCCCAGAATTTGGCTCTTATGCTTGAGCGGGCATTCTTGTGCTCAAGCGGGCTTCTGAAATTTTGCTCTACGCTCGAGTGGGCATTCGGGCGCTCGAGCGGGGACTGTGTCTGCAAAAATATTGGGACAGCGTATTTCACGCTTGAGCGCAGGGTTTCACGCTCGAGCGGGAGTCTGTGTCTAATGCTCGAGCGGGGCTTTCCACGCTTGAGCGGACCGCGCTTTATCAGATCGTGAAAGTGACATTTCAGATCATTTTATGCTTTCTCTCTCTCTCTAAAAGTCTCCAAATTTCCAGATCTTGAGCTTCTCTCTCTAGAAACTCACCTTCTCTCTAAGATTTCATCTAAATCCATTGAGTTCTTGACCCTAGTGTCTTTGAGAATAAGGTAGAGGGCTTTAAGAGCTTCGTATTGATCTAAGTAAAAGTGGGTTTCGTCATTTTTGGAGTTCAACCTTGCTTTGCTCGTTTTCTCTTCTTGAGGTAGGGAATTTCTACACTCTAATATGGTTTTTAGCTTAGTTATTTGCTATTATGTGTAGATGATGAGATTTGGTTATGAAATGAAAAGAAGGGTTTTGATAAAATTGACATAAGTGGGTTTGAGGTTTGGATACAAGGTTGTGTTGTGCCAAAATGGTTGATTTTGGTGTTTGGGTTGATATTTGGAAAGAGGGAGATTTTGCCCTAATTTTGATTAAATTATTATTTTGTATAAATAATTGGGATTAACATTGAAAATGTGAAATTGGAAGGTTGTGGTTATAATTGGTGATTTTGGATATGTATTATCTCACTTATGTAAGTTTTGAATAAAATATTTATTTTGAGATTGAACATCTCTTTAGAAATAATTGTATTGGGCTATCAGTGGAGGATAGCTATGATTGTTGTAGAAATTGCATGAGGGTTAGGCGATTTAATGCTAATCCATTGTTGGTGTCATTGAATATGACTATGTCATAAATACATTGTATATGTATGTTTATTGGGAGGAGAAAGGGGATGTACTCCATATGTGATTTTGTTTATAAATACATTGCATATGTATATTTGTTTGGGAGGAGAAAGGGGATGAACTCCATTTAAAGCAAGTTGGCCAGAGTGTCTTGGGTGAAAGGCCCGAAATTTCATATATAAATGGGTGCCGATTCCTTCGGACGAAATATCTGTAAAATGGTAGGTTTTGAAGTGTTTATGTGTATTTTGCATAGTTGGAAAACCATTGAGTTGTAGTCTCATTTTGGTTGTTGAAAGATAATGAATTTAACTCATGAATTGGGTAGCGAATATGAATGGAAGTGAATTGAGGGAAAATGGAAAGAGGTTAGGTCTTAATGGTATAAGAATATGCAGGCCTTATGGATGTTTTAGTATCGGTATTGTTTATGCACGTAGTATTTATACCTTTGCTAAACCTCATATATTGTGTTAGATTATCTCTACTGGGCTATTGGCTCACCTTATACGGGAATTTCATTTTCAGGTGCAGGTGAAATGTTTCCTCCAAGGCAATAGCGTGGATGGACTTTCGGGAAGCAAGAGCTTCTTATTTATGCCTTATGTGTGTATGTTTGTTATTTGTAAAGCCAAGGGCTTAATATGTAATGAGCGAGACTCAATTTGTGTAGCCAAACAATGACTTGGAAAGATGTAAGCCTACATGGCATTTAACTGGTTGTTAAACAGTGAACTCTGATATATGAAAGTATGTTGTTTCTCATATTTATTCCGCATATGAGTTATCTTTATTGTATTATTTTGGAGGCGTTACAACTTGGTATCAGAGCGTACCGGGTTTGAATATTTTGGATACGTGGGACGTGGTTAGTACTACAATGGGTTTGTCTTGCTTGATTGAGATGATAGCATGTATTGTATGCTTATGTGATAACTTGTTTATGTGATTATGTGGGTATGGAATTTAGTTCCTAAGATGTTGATTGGGTCTACGGGTTTGGGGAAGTCCTATGAGAAGAGCACTTGATCACTACTATTTCTAACTGGAACTCTAGCAATGCCGTGGGACGGTCATTATCTAGGAAGGAAATTTGTATGTGTTTCTGTGATTACATGTCTAGGTGGAGTGATTTATTGTTGTCCAATGTATTAGGCCACGAGTGAGTTAAATCTGGCATGTTTATAAATGTGCTAATCCTGTTGTTACCTTTATTAGGATGTCAGGACCTGGACGTGGTAGTAATAGGCGTGGTAGGCCTAGGAAGCATGAGGTGCCTTTACCGGATGATATTCCGGCCCAGGAAGAAGGAGTTGGTCAAGCCAATGTGGCTGAATCGATTAATCAATAGGCCATAGGCGCCTTAGCCCACGACATAGCAGGAGCATTTAGGGAGTCTATGGACATTCTCCGAGCTGAGAATCAAGCCCAGGCCCAAGTAGCTAAAGCAGGGCCATCTTTCTTAAAGACGGAGTTTTTCTGATCGAATCTGGATGAGTTTTTGGGTGATCCTAAGGAGCCATTGAAGGCAGATGAGTGGCTAGAACAGTTGGTGAAGACATTCGAGATGCTTGGCATCGAGGATGATCAGTTGAAAATGACCTTGGCATCTTTCCAGTTGAAGGGGGATGCGGGTCAGTGGTGAAAGTATGTGCGTGGGCGCAATGGAGGAACTTGGGAGGCGTTTGTTGAGGCTTTCTAGGATAAATTTCTACCTCCCATGGTTAGGGAGAAGTTGAGAGATTAATTCTCTAAATTGTTGCAGTTGAACACGCAAATGGTTGAGTTTGAGGCAACCTTTACTAGTCTGTCGAGGTTTGCACCTGAGTTGGTGGCCACTGAGGAGCGCCGTTGTTTGGAGTTTGAAAAGAGGTTAAAGACCGGGCTACTATATAAAGTTGCCGGTTCCATGACTAGAGATTATGGGCGCCTTGTGCAATCTGCAGCCCACATTGAGATTATTATACAGGTGGAAGATGAAAGGATGAGGGGCTCTAGGAGGAGTCAGGATAGTCAGGGTGACAGTAAGAGGCAGAGGGGTTCCTACCCTCAGCAGTCCCAGGGAACTCAGTCGAGGTCTACTTTTCCATTACCGAGTACAGGTTCTGGGAGAGGTGGGCAGGGATATTTTACTTGCTTTAAGTGTGGTCAGTTGGGTCACAAGTCTCCAGCTTGTCCTCAGAGAGGAGGAGGATAGCGAGCAGCATCATCTTCGGCTCGTTTTCGGAGCCAGAGTCAGGGAAGAGGCCAGCCGCTCACTTGTTATCAGTGCGGGCAGACGGGGCACCTGAAGAGGTTTTGCCCACAGTTGGATGGTACACCTGGTGTGTCTGGTTCGAGACAGACACAGAGTTACCAGTCGACACAGTCAGCACAGGCCTCGAGGGCCAATCAGGGAGTCTCTTCGGCTCAGTCTGTACATCAGGCTTATGCTCCGAGGGGTGAGCAGGTTGAGCAGAGGCCTACTGGACGTATGTATATAGTTGCAGGGCCAGATCTTGTACCTGATCCTTCTGTAGTGAGAGGTACCTTTTTGTTTTGCAATTCAGTTGCTAATGTGTTGATTGATACGAGTGCATCATTTTCTTTTATTTCATATGCATTTGCATCAGTTTTGGGTTTGGAGTTGGCATAGTTAGCATCTCCTATTTGTGTAGAGTCACCTATTGGTGGTCAGACTGTCTTGAGACATGGATGTCGGGGTTGTGACATCGAGGTTGCTGGTCGTTGATTACCTTTTGCATTTGTATTGATTGACATGCTTAGTTTTGATGTCATATTGGGTATGGACTGGTTATCGTCATACCGGGCTGTTCTAGATTGCTACTGTCAGAAGGTTACTGTATGTACCTTGAGTGGTGATTGCTTTTATTTCTTGGGGGACCGAGTGGATAAAATCTTATCACCGGTATATGATCCGCGTGGGCAGAGTGAACTTAGTTGTCTCCTTGCTAGCTTTTTGAGTAGTGAGTGTGATGAAATTCAGATTGAATTGCCGAGGGTAGTTTGTGAATTGGCCTACACCGACAAATGTGAGAGAAGTCCGCAGTTTCATGGGCTTAGCTGGTTATTACAGGAGATTTGTGAAGGATTTCTCAAAAATAGCTGTACCTCTTACCCAACTGACATGCAAAGGGCAACCATTTGAATGGAATGACAAAAGAGAATCTGCCTTCCATGAACTAAAGACAAGACTGACCACCGCACCAGTATTGACATTGCCCACAGGTATGGAAAACTTTGTAATTTACAGTGATGCATCTTATAAAGGTTTGGGTTGTGTACTAATGCAGAACGGAAAGGTTATTGCTTACGCCTCCCGACAGTTGAGACCACACGAGAAGAACTACCCAACACATGATCTAAAATTGGCCGCAGTTATTTTTGCTTTGAAAATCTGGCGGCATTATTTGTATGGGGCAAAGTGTGAAGTCTACACAGATCACAAAAGTTTGAAATACTTCTTTACGCAGAAAGAGTTGAATATGCGACAGAGGAGATGGCTGGAACTGATAAAAGACTATGATCTTGAGATTTAGTATCACTCCGGGAAAGCTAATACAGTTGCTGATGCCTTGAGCAGAAAATCAACGGGGAGTATGGCTTGTTTGCTTACTGAGCAGAAAGAGATCTTGCAAGATTTTGAGAAATTTGAAATCGAAGTGGTATTGTGTGAACTGGGCAGATTGATAGCCACTATTTCAGCCGAACCGGCAATCATTGATGAAATTAAACAGAAATAGAAAGAGGATGAACTCCTCAAGAAAGTGATTGATGAATTTGAGACAAATCAGAAAGCAGAGTTTAGCATTGAAAATGAAGTGTTGAGATTTTGGAACCGAATGTGCATCTCAGATATTCCGGAACTAAAGAAAAGGGTCTTAGATGAAGCCCATGAATCAGTGTTTGCTATGCATCCGGGTAACAATAAAATGTATCGGGATTTGAAGCAAAGGTATTGGTGGCCTAGAATGAAAAAGGAAATTGCAGAATATGTGTCCAAATGTCTTATGTGTCAGCAAGTTAAAGCTGAACATTAGAAACCAGGCGATCTACTTCAACCTCTCCCTATTCCTGAATGGAAGTGGGAGCATGTGACTATGGATTTCGTTGTTGGCCTACCTCGGACTCCTCGAGGTATGGATTCTATTTGGGTTGTGGTTGATAGACTGACTAAATCTGCACATTTTCTACCAGTTAGAACTACATTTAATGCTTATAGACTGGCTACAATATATGTTGATGAGATTGTTCGTTTATACGGAGTTCCGGTGTCCATTGTGTCGGATAGAGATCTGAAATTTATATCTAGATTGTGGAAGAGTTTGCAGGAAGCTATGGGAACAGAACTGAGATTTAGTACTGCATTCCATTCGCAGACAGATGGGCAATCAGAACGGACCATACAAACGTTAGAAGATATACTAAGGATGTGTGCCTTGGATTTTCACGGGAGTTGGGAAGACTATTTGCCACTAGCAGAGTTTGCCTACAACAATAGCTTCCACTCTAGCATCGGTATGGCACCATATGAGGCTTTGTATGGTAGGAGGTGTAGATCACCAATTTGTTGGACAGAAGTCGGGGATAGAGCTTTACTTGGGCCTGAAATTGTACATGACACTTCTGAGAAGACTAAGATTATTCGACAAAGGCTCAAAACAGCTCAGGACTGACAAAAGAACTATGCAGATGTTCGAAGAAGACCTCTCGAGTATGAGGTTGGTGACCATGTGTTCATTCGTGTGACTCCGATGAAAGGCCAAGTCAGATTTGGAAAGAAGGGTAAATTGTCGCCCTGTTACATTGGGCCGTTTCAAATTCTGGAAAGACTTGGTCCAGTTGCTTATAGAGTTGCTTTGCCGCCGGGATTTGAGCAAATCCATAATGTGTTTCATGTGTCGATGTTGAGGGGTTATCTTCGGGACCCGTTTCACGTGATTGATTATCACTGGGTAGCTCTCGATGAAAATATGGAGTACGCCGAATGGCTGGAATGAATTGTTGACTGGCAAATGAAACAATTGAGAAGCAAGTCTATCCCGATGGTGAAAGTAGAATGGAAAGAACACTATGGGACGTATGCTACATGGGAAAAAGAGGAGGAAATGCGACTACGCTATCCACATTTGTTTCCCAACGAAGGTAAAATAAGTTTGGAGGACCAAACTTCCTAAAGGGGGGAAGACTGTGATAACCCTATTCCATATTATGCTAATTGGTCCTTATTATGAATATGATTATGTGTTTGATATGATTTTGTGTGCCATTTATGTGAAAATATATGGTTTTGAATTTCTATCTGTTCACCGTAGGAATATCTGTTTGATTATCTACTTTGGAATTTAAATCGAAGGCCCTATCGGCTGCAGAACCCGACCGCAGAACCCGAAATTGACTACGCCATTGTGATGAGCGTAATTTTTAGATCTTACGGTGAAATTTAATTGAAAATTGATTCAGATCAAATTAATCAGATTAAATTTGATGAATTAGTGCTCAATTATTTTATATTAAAGTAATGTGACCAAGGGGGCTCTTATTAAGGGCATTATACACTTTATTCTTCTTTTTGTATTCACTTGGCTGAAATCAACTCTCTAGAGGGAGAGAGACCCGAAATTAGAGAGAGAGAGAGGGGATATAATCTAAGGTTTGATCAAGAGGCTTGGAATCTTGAAGTTAAACTCAAGAATTAACCATAGATTGGGAATATTGAGCCTCTAGGTAAGTAAATTCATGAGTTTAATGTTGTAATTTTGTGAATATAAAGTGGATTGATGATCAAGAACAAGAATTGTGCTATAAGTGATGGAATTGAGTTGGTTTGGTTGAATTGGAAGTCAAGGAACACATGCATGTAGGAAATTGCTAGAAATTTCCATGTTTGAGCATAAAGTGTGTAATCCATGTTGAATTGTGAATGAAGTCCATGTAATTGATCATCTCTTTACCAATTAAGTTGAGAATAATGAGTATATCTCACATGCATGTACAATTTATAAGAATATGAGTTTTGAATGTATGAGTTTGTTATGTTGGAAACAAGTTTGATGTAAATTGGGACATGCATGTGATTAATTTGTGAAATTGAGTTTAATGTTGTAATTTGGTGATTGTACCATGTTAGTACATGTATATGTGAAGTTTGAGCCATAATATACAAGATATGTTGATTTGAATGTTGAATTTGAGCTCAAGAACAATTTTGGAAAACCTAGAATTTATGATGTCCGCTCGAGCGGGGAAGGCGCCGCTCGAGCGGGAAATACGAGCTCCTAGTATTTTTACAGTCATGGATGTCCGCTCGAGCGGGGAAGTTCACGCTCGATCGGGGAGCTATATGGAATGAACTTCAGCTTGAGCGCTCGACTTCACGCTCGAGCGTAAAAACAATGTAACCAGTACTTTTGCAGACCTCATGGGTCCGCTCGAGCGGGGAAGTCCACGCTCGAGCGGGGGACCCCTGTTTCTGAAATTTTGAAAATGTATCCTGTGTTTCGTTTTCCATTCTCTTTCACTTCTAAGCACTCTTAGGCATGCATTGAGCATTGTAAATGAGTCAAAAGGATAAGAATAAAGCCTAAAGCGGAATGTCTGAATTAAGAACGGATTGAATTGTTTATGACCCATTGTGTTCATGGAATGTGTAGGGTCGAGTTCCAGGGCAAATCAACCAACCGATCACTGTGAGTAATATCTTAATGAAGATATTTTGAGATATATTGTTTGTCCAACTACTTTTTTCCTATAAGTCTTATGAGTTTACTGAGTTGAATTGTGGACAAATGTTTGCCATGCCATATGGTTGGGCCTAAGACCGTTTGCTATGAATGAATGGGCCAGAGGCCGTATGACGCGAATGAATGGGCCAAAGGCCAGTTCGACACGAATGAATGAATGGGCCAAAGGCCAGATCGACACGAATAAATGAATGGGCTAAAGGACATGAACAAATGAATGGGCCAAAGGCCAGTTTGACATGAAGGAATGAATGGGCCAGAGGCCAGTTTGACATGAATAAATTGGGCCCAAGGCCGTATGATGTGTTTGGAACCGCAGTCACTTGACCCGTATTGTCATGACCCGAACCCGCCCCTATGGGTTAAGGACATAACCGGCCAGTAATCCTGGGATTACTTACGGCCTCAGACCAAAACAGACATAACTCGTCAGAGTAAAGGGGCCAAACGGAAGCAAAAATTTAAAATTTTGTCCATAGAGCCGTGCTTATATGCACATCAACAAACCATGCTCATATACGTTAATAACCCACATCAAAAGTACAGTAGTGAAACTTCTTTACAGACAGGATCATCTAAGCTGAGCCAATCCATAACAGACTATATACAAATATACACAAAGTCCTTGCCAACAAAACAAAACGTAAATGCATAACAAAATGGCAAGGATGGGGCTCGTGCGTGAGACACAAGGCTGACTCTCCAAAACTCGTGTTGTTCATGGCAGCCTTTACTGGGGCCGGGTTTGGACTTCTCTTGGCTCACTTAGAAACACACATGAATGAGCGTGAGCGATAGCCCAGTGAATAATATCAAATATAGAGGTTACATATCAATGTAGAACAACAGGTTCCAAACGGCCTTGGGCCCGATTCATATTTCTATTTAACAGATGTATAACTATACGAATTTCAAATCAAGCGACTTGTAGTTTCAACATTCTGCCCTTTGGCCCCTTCAGGTTTCCATTCATGTCAAAACAGCCTTCGGCCCACTCATTTATGTCAAAACGGCCTTCGGCCCAATCATTTATGTCAAAACGGCCTTCGGCCTGTTCATTCTTGTCAAACGGCCTTCGGCCCACTCATTCATGTCAAAACGACCTTCGGTCCATCCATATAAGTCAAAACGACCTTTGGTCCATTCATATATGTCGAAACGACCTTTGGTCCATTCATATATGTCAAAACAACCTTTGGTCCATTCACATATGTCAAAACGACCTTCGGTCCGTTCATTTCTATCAAAACGACCTTCGGTCCATTCAATTCTATCAAAACGACCTTTGGTCCATTTATGTTTATCAAAACGACCTTCAGTCCATTTGTGTTTATCAAAACGACCTTTGGTCCATTCATTTATTCATGTCAGACTTTTGTCCACAATCCCAATTAGCAATTCATAAAGCTTATAAGGGAATAAACAATTGGACATTCACAAGCATTCGAATATCGATATTACTCACAGTGATCGGCTTGTGGATTTGCCTCGGAGCTTGACCCTACACATTTCATGAACACAAAAGGGTTACCAACAGTTTAATCCGTTCTTTAATTCACATGTTCCTCATTAGGCTTTATTCCTATCTCATTAACTCATTTACGATGCTTAACATATGCCTAAGAGTGCTTACAAGTGAAAGAGAACGGAAAACAGAACACAGAATGCAAAAACAGAATTTCAGAAAACAGGGTCCCCGCTCGAGCGTGGACTCACCCGCTCGAGCGGACCCTTAAGCCTGCAAAAGTACTGGTTGCATGAAAAATGAGCTCGAGCGTGGAATAGAGCACTCGAGCGGAAGGCCTGTCCACAAAAGCTCCCCGCTCGAGTGTGAGATATCTCGCTCGAGCGGATAACCAGCTCTGCAAAAAGTGCTGGGAGCACGATTTTACCGCTCGAGCGTCTATTCCTCCGCTCGAGCGGACATAAAAAATCTGGGTTTTCCAGATTGAGTTCTTGAGCTCCAATTTGAATTCCAACTAACAAAATATGCATGCAATGGCTCAAATTACACATTTACACATGTTAACATGCTACCAATACAAGATTACAACATTATGGAGCTCAATTTCTTGATTTATCCACATGCATGTCCCAAAATATGTCAAACTCAACATCAACATAACAAACTCATGCATTCAAGCTCATATCTTCTCAAATTGTACATGCATGTGATGAATTAGCCACATTCTCTACTTAGATAACACAAAGGGTGATCAAGACATGAGTTTTCTTTAACATTTCACATGGATTATACACATTTGTGCTCAAACATGCAATATCAAGGTGATTTCCTACATGCATGCACATATTAAGTTTCAATTCAACAAATACAACCCAATTTCATTTCAATCTTACTCTTGATCACCAAATTAGTTTGAGCACACAAAAATTACAAACTATAATCCAAGAATTACTCACCTAGGAGCTTGATTCTCACAATCTATGATTAAATCTTGAATTAGACTTCCAACCTCCAAGTTTCAAGACCACAATTGCACAATCCCTCTTTCTCCCTCTCTATAGTCGGCTCTCTCTCTCAAATTGAGTCCAAGAATCAATCAAAATGAGCTAAAGGAGAGAAATGAGGTGTAGTGCTCAAATACATCAAGTCTCACTAAGTCAATATAATAATAATAAGGCAATTGGGTACTAATCCACCAATTTAATCGATTTAATCTGACCCGAATCAATTTTTCAATTAAATTTCACCGTAGGCTCTAAAAATTATGCCAACTACAATGGCGTAATCAATTTCGGGTTCTATGGCCGATAAGGCCCTCAATTTAATTTCCAAAGCAAATAATCAAACAGATATTCCTACGGTGAACAGATAGAAATTCAAAACAACATATTTTCACATAATGGTACACAAAACCATAACAAAACACATAATCACATTCATGTTAAGGACCAATTAATATATTACGGAACAGGGGTATTACAGTCTTCCTCCCTTTAGGAAGTTTGGTCCTCCAAACTTAATTTACCCTCGTCGGGAAACAAGTGTGGATAGCGTAGTCGCATTTCCTCCTCTTTTTCCCATGTAGCATCCGTCCCATAGTGTTCCTTCCATTCTACTTTCACCATTGGGATGGATTTGTTTCTCAATTCTTTCACTTGTCGGTCAACAATTCTTTCCGACCATTTAGCATATTCCATATTTTCATCAATAGTGACCCGGTGATAATCAATCACATGTAACGGGTCTCGGAGGTAACCCCTCAACATCGATACATGAAACACATTATGGATTTGCTCGAATCCCGGCGGCAAAGTAACTCTATAAGCAACTGGACCAAGTCTCTCCAAAACCTAAAACGGCCCAATGTAGCGGGGCGACAACTTGCCATTTTTTCCAAATCTGACTTGGCCTTTCATTGGAGAAACACGGATGAACACATGGTCACCAACCTCATACTCAAGAGGTCTTCTCCAAACGTCTGCATAATTCTTCTGTCGGTCTTGAGCTATTTTGAGCCTTTGCCTAATAGTTTTGATCTTTTCAGAAGTGTCTTGCACAATTTCGGGCCCAAACAAAGCTCTATCCCCGACCTCTGTCCAACAAATAGGTGATCTACACCTCCTACCATACAAAGCCTCGTATGATGCCATACCGATGCTGGAGTGGAAGCTGTTATTATAAGCAAACTCTGCAAGTGTCAAATAGTCTTCCCAACTCCCCTGAAAATCCAAAGCACACATGCGAAGCATATCTTCCAAAGTTTGTATCATTAGTTCTGACTGCCTATCTGTCTGTGGGTGGAATGCAGTACTGAATCTTAGTTCTATTCCCATAGCTTCCCGCAAACTCTTCCACAGTCTAGACACGAATTTCGGATCTCTATCCGACACAATGGATACCGGAACTCCGTGTAAACGGACAATCTCATCAACATAAATGGTAGCCAATCTATAAGCAGTAAATGTAGTTTTGACAGGCAGAAAATGTGCAGATTTAGTCAGTCTATCAACTATAACCCAAACAGAATCCATACCTCGAGAAGTCCAAGGTAGGCCAACAACGAAGTCCATAGTCACATGTTCCCACTTCCATTCAGGAATAGGGAGAGGTTGAAGTAGACCGCCTGGTTTCTGATGTTCAGCCTTAACTTGCTGACACTGAAGGCACTTGGACACATATTCTGCAATCTCTTTCTTCATTTTAGGCCACCAATAGGTTTGTTTCAAGTCCCGATACATTTTGTTATTACCCGGATGCATAGTAAATACAGATCTGTGGGCTTCATCTAGGACCCTCTTCTTTAGTTCCGGGATATCAGGGACACATATTCGGTTCTGGAATTTCAACATTTCATTTGCAATGCTAAATTCTGCTTTTGGATTCGCCTCAAATTCATCAATTACCTTCCTGAGGAACTCATCCTCTTTCTGTTTCTGCTTGATGTCATCAACAATTGCTGGCTCGGCTGTAATAGCGGCTATCAGTCCGCCCTGTTCACACATTACCACTTCAATTTCAGACTTCTCAAAATCTTGCAAAATCTCCCTTTGTTCAGTAAGCAACCAAGCCATACTCCCCGTTGATTTTCTGCTCAAGGCATCAGCCACTGTATTGGCTTTCCCGGGGTGATACTGAATTTCTAGGTCGTAATCTTTTATCAATTCCAGCCATCTTCTCTGACGCATATTCAACTCTTTCTGCGTGAAGAAGTATTTTAGGCTCTTATGATCTGTATAGACTTCACACTTTGCCCCATACAAATAATGCCGCCAGATCTTCAAAGCAAAAACAACTGCGGCCAGTTCTAGGTCATGTGTTGGATAATTCTTCTCGTGTGGCCTCAATTACCGGGAGGCGTATGCAATAACCTTTCCGTTCTGCATTAACACACAACCCAAACCCTTATAAGATGCATCACTGAAAATCACAAAATTTTCCGTACCTGAAGGTAGTGTCAAAATTGGTGCAGTAGTCAATCTCGTCTTCAATTCATGAAAGGCTGATTCTCTTTCTTCGCTCCACTCAAATGGTTGCCCTTTACGTGTCAATTGGGTAAGAGGCACAGCTAATTTCGAAAAATCCTTCACAAACCTCCTGTAGTACCCAGCTAAGCCCATAAAGCTGCGAATTTCTGTCACATTAGTCGGTGTAGGCCAATTCACAATTGCCTCTATTTTCTGCGGGTCCACTGAAATTCCTTCTTTGTTGATCACATGCCCTAAGAAAACAACTTCATCCAACCAAAACTCACATTTCTTTAGTTTAGCAAATAATTTCCTTTCCTAAAGTGTTTGTAAAACAGTCCTCAAATGATGTTCATGTTCAAGTCTATCTTTAGATGAAGACCACAACAAACTCATCAAGGTAGGTTTTTAAAAATTCTATTCATTAGGTCCATAAATGCTGCTGGAGCATTAGTCACTCCAAATGGCATAACAAGAAACTCAAAATGACCGTACCTCGTTCTGAATGCTATTTTTTCAACGTCCTTTGCCTTAACTTTCAGCTGATGATACCCGGATCTCAAATCAATCTTAGAAAACACCTGTGATCCCTGCAACTGGTCAAATAAATCATCAATACGGGGTAAGGGATACTTGTTCTTTATCGTTACCTTGTTCAACTCCCGATAATCGATGCACAAGCGCAAGGTACCATTCTTCTTTTTCACAAATAACACCGATGCGCCCCAAGGCGAAGTGCTAGGCCGGATAAACCCCTTGTTCGGCAGGTCCTGCAACTGTTCTTTCAATTCCCTCATTTTAGCAGTAGCCATTCTGTAGGGAGTCTTAGAAATAGGCTGGGTGCCTGGCACAGTCTCAATAGTAAACTCTATCTCCCTGTCTACCAATTCCCCTGGTAATTCATTTGGAAACACATCTGGGAATTCTCTAACAATAGGAATATCATTCAATTCAACATTCACAGATTGTCCAGTCAACACATAGCACAGATAACCCTGGCACCCCTTCCTGATCAGTTTACATGCTTTTATTGCAGATATCAGATAAGGTGGAGGCACTACCCCATTACCCACAAACACAATTTCTTTTTGTTCTGGTGGTTTAAATACAACCCTTTTTGTCACACAATCTATGGTGGCACAATATTTGGTCAACCAATCCATGCCCAAAATTACATCGAAATGTCTAAAGTTCAAGGGTAACAAATCTACATATAGGGTAGCATCCTCGATATACATGTCACAAAACCGATATATAGAGTCACATAACACAGATTCCCCCGATGGAGCAGACACACATAACAAATATGGTAAACTCTAGGGGTCTATTCAGTCTAGATGCAAATGTATATCACAAATGAGTGTGTTGATCCAGAATCAATTAATACAAAGGCATCCTGTTTACATATTGAAATAGTACCTGAGACAACGGCATTGGCATTCCGTGTATCACCCAGAACAAGTGCAAAAACTCTCCTCTGTCTCACTGTATCCCCGGTAACAGCGGATCTCAAAGTATTTCCTGGCTTTGGAATTGATGTGGTGGAACTGGCTGCTATCTTTCCACCATTCTGATTACACTCTCGGGCTATATGCCCTTGTTTCCTACACCTGAAACAGGCTTCTGATGCACGGTAACAGACTCCACGGTGCCTTTTGCTACAAATGTTGCACGTGGGGGCTGTGTCTCGGGAAGAACTTGAAGTAGTTGAGGAGCCCGTGTTTTGCTTTTTCGGAAATTTCTTCTTCGAAAAGAAGCCTTGCCTTTTGTTACCCTTACATTCTGTTACTGGCTTAGCTTGTCTAGCTATATTAGTCTCTGATATGATGGCCCTGTCAAGCACCCCAATGTAGGTTTCCAACTTTAGAACATTCACCCTCTCTAGGATGTCACTGCGGAGTCCACCTTCAAAGTGTCTTGCCTTCTTATAATCGGTGTCAATCACGTGTGGTGTAAACCTGGCCAACTCAGTGAACTTGGCCTCATACTCAGCCACTGTTATGCTATCTTGTTTTAATTCCATGAACTTTGCTACTTTCCTATCCCGTACACATTGCGGGAAGTATTTGTCATAGAATATTTCTAGAAACTTTACCCAGTCAACATCCTTATGATTTTCTCACATCAACATCCACCATCTTCTTGCTTTATCTTCTAGCATAAAAGTAGCTAGAAGCACTTTTTGAGTCTCTGAACAGGGGAACACTTCAAATAATTTCTCAATGCTGAGGACCCACGCTTCGGCTTTCAACGGATCTAATCCCCCGTGGAACTGTGGTGGTTTCATTTTCTTGAATTCCTTGGTGAGAGCTATTACCCGATCATCATTTTGATTATCTGGCACGGGTGGTGCCGGAGGTGGAGGTGGCGGGTGTGGTTGCTGCCACTGTTGTTGCCACTCCTGTTGCTGTCTCAAAGCTTCTGCCATTTCTTGGATTAGTCTTTCCATTCTGTCTATTCTGGTAGTAGAGGACTCCTCTAACTCATCACCTTTGGTTCTCACCATCTGATTAAACTTACATTATATTTTACACAAAAGGTAAAAAAGTATGCACATACTAAGAAGCACATACATTCAAATAATTTGCAATGCAAGTAGTTCCCGAACTTATACCACATAGTTACTCAAATCAAAACACTTAAACATATTCTTGATGTTTTCAAAGTTCATATCAAAATAGTTAAGCATGTCATCAATGCCTCCAAATTCATTTTTATCACATGAATGCATCATAGATCTTGTCTAGATGCGTATTGCTCTTCTGGACAAGTGTGTGAGTTATTAACTCGTGCTCTGATACCACTCTGTCATGACCCGAACCCGCCCCTATGGGTTAAGGACATAACCGGCCAGTAATCTGGGATTACATACGGCCTCAGACCAAAACAGACATAACTCGTCAGAGTAAGGGGCCAAACGGAAGCAAAAATTTAAAACTTTGTCCATAGAGCCGTGCTTATATGCACATCAACAAACCATGCTCATATACGTTAACAACCCACATCAAAAGTACAGTAGTAAAACTTCTTTACAGACAGGATCATCTAAGCTGAGCCAACCCATAACAGACTATATACAAATATACACAAAGTCCTTGCCAACAAAACAAAACGTAAATGCATAACAAAATGGCAAGGATGGGTCTCGTGCGTGAGACACAAGGCTGACTCTCCAAAACTCGTGTTGTTTATGGCAGCCTTCACTAGGGCCGGGTTTGGACTTCTCTTGGCTCACCTACAAACACATGAATGAGCGTGAGCGATAGCCCAGTGAATAATATCAAATACAGAGGTTACATATCAATGTAGAACAACAGGTTCCAAACGGCCTTGGGCCCGATTCATATTTCTATTTAACAGATGTATAACTATATGAATTTCAAATCAAGTGACTTGTAGTTTCAACATTCTGGCCTTTGGCCCCTTCAGGTTTCCATTCATGTCAAAACGGCCTTCGGCCCACTCATTTATGTCAAAACGGCCTTCGGCCCGATCATTTATGTCAAAACGGCCTTCGGCCTGTTCATTCTTGTCAAACGGCCTTCAGCCCACTCATTCATGTCAAAATGACCTTCGGTCCATCCATATAAGTCAAAACGACCTTTGGTCCATTCATATATGTCAAAACGACCTTTGGTCCATTCATATATGTCAAAACGACCTTCGATCCGTTCATTTCTATCAAAACGACCTTCGGTCCATTCAATTCTATCAAAACGACCTTTGGTCCATTTATGTTTATCAAAATGACCTTCGATCCATTTGTGTTTATCAAAACGACCTTCGGTCCATTCATTTATTCATGTCAGACTTTTGTCCACAATCCCAATTAGCAATTCATAAAGCTTATAAGGAAATAAACAATTGGACATTCACAAGCATTCGAATATCGATATTACTCACAGTGATCGGCTTGTGGATTTGTCTCGGAGCTTGACCCTACACATTTCATGAACACAAAAGGGTCAGCAACAGTCTAATCCGTTCTTTAATTCACATGTTCCTCATTAGGTTTTATTCCCATCTCATTAACTCATTTACGATGCTTAACATATGCCTAAGAGTGCTTACAAGTGAAAGAGAATGGAAAACAGAACAGAATGCAAAAACAGAATTTCAGAAAACAGGGTCCCCGCTCGAGCGTGGACTCACCCACTCGAGCGGACCCTTAAGCCTGCAAAAGTACTGGTTGCATGAAAAATGAGCTCGAGCGTGGAATAGAGTGCTCGAGCGGAAGGCCTGTCCACAAAAGCTCCCTGCTCGAGCGTAAGATATCTCGCTCGAGCGGATACCCAGCTCTGCAAAAAGTGCTGGGAGCACGATTTTACCGCTCGAGCGTCTATTCCTCCGCTCGAGCGGACATAAAAAATCTGGGTTTTTCAGATTGAGTTCTTGAGCTCCAATTTGAATTCCAACTAACAAAATATGCATGCAATGGCTCAAATTACACATTTACACATGTTAACATGCTACCAATACAAGATTACAACATTTAGGAATCGCTTGTTCCCTAGAGCCCGCGGTAATGGTCCGACGATATCAAGTCCCCATTGAGCGAACGGCCAAGGACTAGTAATGAAGTTTAATTCTTCAGTTGGCAGATGAGTTAAAGGGGAAAACTTTTGGCATTGTTCGCACTTCTTTACGTAGTTCTCGGCATCTGTTCGCATTGTCAGCCAATAATACCCTTGCATTATGGCTCGGTGGCCCAATGAGCGTCCTCCAAAATGTGCACCATAGCTACCTTCATGTATTTTAGCCAAGAGTTCCTCAACTTTATCTGGGTGAACACATTCCAGGTATGGCCCAGAGAGAGATTTTTTGTAAAGCTTTCCCTGCATATCCAAATAGTATTGCAGGGCTTTATTTCGTAGCTTGTAGGCTTCTTTCCTGTTCGTTGGGAGCTGTTCTGAGGAAAGAAATGTGGCGATAGGGTCCATCCAACTTGGTCCTAGTTCAATGATGTTAATCTGAACTGGTTCAGAAGAGGTGATACTCGGCTCTAGGATGAACCCTACCTCGATTGTTCATTTGATTTTTGAGTTAATGGAGAAGGCTAGGCAAGCAAGGGCATCCGCATACGTGTTCTGATCCCAGGTTATCTAATTCAACTTGTGGTGGTCGAATTTTGTGAGCAAGGAATTTGCCATTTTCATGTAGGCGGCCATGCGGTCATTTTTAGCTGCATACTCCCCTTTCAACTGGTTGATGACTAATTTCGAGTCATAGAAAACAAGTAACCGCCGTGCACCAAGGTGAAGCATGCCTGAAATTCAAATCAGCCCCCAAAGCACTCTATTGATGGCACGGGTAGCTTTCTTGTCTCAAATATGACCTGTGGGGATAGACTGGACATAATTAGCACACGTACATTGGGCGTTGGTGTCGTAAGCGCCATAAACTTAGCCAAAAAATGCCTTTCGGGGCCGAAAATTTAAAACAGCCCCCGAAGCACTCTATGGATGCCATGGGTATCTTTCTCATGTCAAATAGGACTTGTGGGGTTAGGTGGGACGTTATTAGCATGCGTATGTTGGGGGTTGCCGTGACAAACGCCAAAAGGCTTATAAATAGATATTAAAGCTTATATATTACAGCTTATAAATATATATGTTATATAAGCATCTCTATATATTTAGTTTCATGAATAAAATATATATATGTGTACATTTTAGACTAAACTTGACTTGGGGCTCATGCATGACTTGGGAAATTTGTTTACACTTTACACTGAACTTGAATAAACTCTCAACTCAACCGAACCCATCTGAATTGTAACCTATTTGTGACTTTCGATCATGATTGCCAAGATTTTGACAATACCAACACATTTAAGTAGACTTTGTTCTATAAGCCAACATAAATGTTACACAGCACATACCTTCGCATTGAGTTTCCAAGTGCATTAAGTTTTATTCTAATACAATATTGTACACGGTACATACCTTTCCACATTTTCACATATTGTCATTGCGGAGATTTAGATGTTAGATTTTAAGTGTGAGAAACAAATCTTGGAAATGTGAAATTTACAAGTTACTGGGTAATAAATACACTCTTGAAATTGTATGATCCTGTGAAACACATGGACTATATACACCTCATCTGTTACAGGATCACTGTTGTGGCTGAACAACAGTCATGTTGAATTGGAATTTTAAGTGTTTTTCTCAACAAAAGAATGACTGTGAAGCTGAATAAAAATTCAGAAACTGTTGGAGCTAATAAACGAGACCGGTGTCATAATCTTTTCATGGCAACTGTGTATCTGTGGTGATCATTCAGCTTTAACCTTTTTTTGTTTATGCTTACATACAACTGTAAATTGTAAACTCAGGTGGTTCATCCTTTTTTTGTGGTTCATGCTTTTTTTGTTTATGCTTACATACATGATGCCAGGTGCGGAGAGAAGGGCGCATCAAGTGGGGTCCTGCCCCCTCAAACGTTTGTACATACTTTTTGTTAAAATTTTTTGTTTACAATGGAACTAATGGGGTGCCATTTTTGTTGTGTAGATGGCTTTTGGCATTGACATGTGGATCTTTTATTTTTTTGTCCGGAAGATAATTCACAGTTTTGCAAAGTTAGGAAGTTTTTGGTCATCCTCAGCTTTTTGCGTGGAAATTGGATGAATCGTACATATATTTTTTGGTGGGGTACATAGTATTTTTGGAACTTGTATTAATTGCTCTGGTGGTACATATAGATTACCTTTTGTCGCGGTACATATTACCATGGTAATTTGTACCATGCCAAATGGTCATTACAATGCATAGTGTAGTAACAATGTTTTGTGTATAGAGGACATTGTTTTGGTAACATAGTTGGAATGTATGACGTTATTATTTGTAATTGGAATATATCAGTTGGTTTGTATATAAGTTTACATTGTAAGGTGTTCTTTTTTGTTTGATGGTTATAAGTGAAACATGCATTACGGAATAGGTGATAATATATATATTGATTTGTTTGTATACCTATTATAGGTTGCGGTGGATATATACAGGTTTTGAAAAAAATTATTAAAATGAAAAAAACAAAACAAAAATAAAACATGACATTTTTGGTGACAAAAAAATTGGTAGCCAAAAAAAAGAAATAAATCTTTTGGCGACTAAATATTTAGTAGCTAAAATTGAAAATAGTTTTGGCGACTGATTGTTTAGTAGCTAAAACTGAAAACACTTTTGGCGACTAAACTGTGTAGTAGCTAAAACTAGAATAACCTTTCCGTGACAAAATCTTTTGTAGCTAAAAATGACACTATTGGCGACTA
Organism: Camellia japonica; assembly: GCA_030407325.1. Taxonomy (NCBI): domain Eukaryota; kingdom Viridiplantae; phylum Streptophyta; class Magnoliopsida; order Ericales; family Theaceae; genus Camellia; species Camellia japonica. The sequence continues at coordinate 83,617,959 of JAPPVO010000007.1, forward strand.
TTAATTTGGTCGCCATATATAATTGAATTTTTTGGCGACAAAAGATTTAGTAGCTGAAGATGTGAGTTAAATGAATTGATGTTCCCTTTGGGCGACTAATATCTTAGTCGCCAATATGAATAATTAGCGACTAAAGCACTGTTAGTCGCTAATAGCTGCTTTTTTTGCCTACTAAAAGATTAGTCGCCATTCTGTTGAATTTTTAGTGACTAAAAAAATTTTAGTCCCCAATACCTTCGCCGACGATGTATCCGCGACAAAGCCAGCGACCAAAATTTTTGGTCGGCAAATCATTTCGGCGACTAAAATCAATGCTTTTGGCGACTAAAACATTAGTCGCCAAAAGTGTATTTTTTTTGTGGTGGCCAAAGTGGATGTTTGAGAAGTTATTATTTTAATAGGTTTTTTTAATTTTTAATTATTTTAATAAGTTAAAATTTTTGTGTTTAGAAAGATTATTAATTTTTTTTATAGTTGAATGTGATGTTTGTGAAAAAAGAAGTGAAATGATTATGAATTTGATGTGACATTTTATCTTATTAGATATTTTAGTATATTTTGTCTTTTTTGTAAATTTTAGTCAAAAAATAGCCTATACCTAAGTTGCCAAACATCTTCAAAATGTCATATCTAACCCATAATTATTTATTTTTTCTCCTATAAAAATCAAAAAATTAAAAAAATCTATCCTAAAAAGACTTTTTAATCACAAAATAAAATAATAAAAAATCTAAAAATTAAAAAACTAACTCATATCCCAAATGAATCAAATATATATATATATATATGGAAAGATAAGTCTGCAATATCTATGAGGAGCCAAAGATATGCTCAGGAGAATGGGCTGAGAAGAAAATGTAACAATAATAATTGCTATGAAATGTAAAATCGAAATATTTTCAATTGTGGGTAGTGGACCCCATCAACAATTATCAAACACAAAAATATTAAATCAATCAATATACGTTGTCAGAAAGAGGATAGCTAACCGGAGGAATTGAATACTAATCACTGTGATTTTAGGTTTTTGATTGTTTTAAATTTTAAATAGTATTATTTTAAAATTAGTTAATTTTTTAGATATTTTAATTAATGTTCTTTTTAATTTTAGATTTACTTAATTTAAATAGATTTACAAATTAAAATATTTATAAAGAAATTTAAAAATATAAACAAATTATATATATATATATATATATATTTAGGTGTATCTAAATGAAATAAATTTGATAAGTTAGAAAATTAATTAGAACATTAAAAAAATTTATTAAAAATAAAAATATATAAATTCAAAATCCATTTTTTTTAAAAAAAAAAAAAAAAAAAAACTCCAAACCATAGATGAAGTAATTTTTCCACCAAAGAGTCCCACAACTGTTTGTCTCTCTCTTTAATTTTGACCCTTTTGTTATGACTATTCCTGTTGGGCCCTTGCATTTGTCTCCTGCTAAATGTTTTACACAATAATAAAAATAAATAAATAAATAAATAAAAGATGTTGCAAAAATTTAATATTTACAGAACAACACTGCTAAATTTATCGAATTTGTTTAATTTGAATTCATCGGAATGAGTCTCTTCCCGAAAAGAGTTTCATGTGCACTGTGGGAGCCAGAAAAATATCCCAGCTATAGGGGTAAAATATTCTAAACAAATATCATCTATCCCCTATTTAAGGAGGGAACCCCATACACAAGAGGTATGCCTCATTTTTCCTGCCACAAAGCACACACACTTTCTAAATCTTCATCTTCTCTCTTTGATCTATTTTAGCTAACTTTATCATCGGAGTGTCTCCGGCCGACAACCCCGGTTGGGTGGCGCCGATCATGATCATCCTTGCAGATCTACATGAGCCAAGCTCAACTCTTCGTTGGATCTCATCAACAATCCATGTGAGAGGATTTTTTGGGTCTCACAATTGACGCCATCTGTGGGAAACGTCTGAGAGTTCAACGAAGAAGATGATACATACATACTATTCTGCTTTTGCTCTCATCTACTGCAAGTTTATTTATATGTTCATGTGATTTGCATCAGTAGAAGTAAAGCTTTGCCTTCCATGCCAAACTCTCCATGTGCTATGAATTTTAGAATCAGATACAGAGAAAGAAACTCATGGGACCATTTCGCTATTTTCTCTCTCCAACCATTAACCCATTTTTATAGTCTTTACATATAAATTTATTCATCAATTTGATCCTTGTGGCAACCTACTTTGTAGATACTCATTTTAGTTTGTCAAGTCCGTAAGGATAACCGCCTCTCCTGACCAGATTGACTTGATGATGCAAGGACCAGTCCAGTGAGGTTTGAACTTGTCCCTAGGGTCATGAATGGGAGCTCGGTTGTCTTTCAGCACCATGTCCCCTTCCTTGAGATTCTGGGACTTAACCTTCTTGTTAAAAGCCCTAGCAATTCGACGTTGGTAGCCTTGGACATGATACAATGCTCTTAGTCTTCTCTCATCAAACAACATCAATTCCTTGAATCTGCTCTGTTGCCAATCTGCCTTTGTTATCTGACATTCAGCCATGACTCGTAGCGAGGGTACTTCAATTTTGATCGGCAAAACAACCTCCATCTCGTAGACAAGAGAATATGGGGTCGCCCCTGTAGATGTTCGGATTGAGGTTCTGTAGCCCTAGAGCGCAAATGGCAATTTATCTGGCCAGTCCTTATAGGTTTCCATAATCTTCTGTAGAATTCTCTTGATATTTTTGTTGACAACCTCAACGGCTCCATTAGTCTGCGGCCTATAGGTTGATGACTTATGGAAAGCGACATTATATTTTTTGAGCAAATCTATCACCTCTTTCTTGAAATGCGTTCTATTATTGGAGATAATTTCATTGGGCACTCCACACCGGGAGATGATATTGTTCTTGATGAACTTAGCTACATGCGATGCTTTCAATACAGAGTAAGACTAGGCCTTTACCCATTTCGTGAAGTAATCGATTGCTACCAGAATGAATTCATGCCCATTTGACCCTTTTGGCGTAACTGCGTCGATAACATCTATCCCCCAAACAGAAAATGGCCATGGTGAAGTCATGTTGTAAAGCTTTGATGGTGGAATGTTCATGAGATTGGCATGAATCTGGCATTTGTGACAGCGCTGAACAAAACTAATACAATCCTCTTCCATGGTTGACCAAAACTAATACAATCCTCTTCCATAGTTGACCATTAGTAACCTTGTCTAAGGATTTTTCAAGCGAGCATCACACCATTCATGTGGGCTCCACACTTTTCTCCGTGAATGGCCTCCATAAGGCGCTTTGATTCTTCTTCCTCGACGCATAGCTTATGCATTCCCAGATGCCCTTTTTTGTATAGTTTGCCTCCGCAGATAATGAATTGAATGGCTAAACGTTGTATTCCCCTTTTGTCCTTGGCATTTGCTCTTGGTGGATACGCCTACATTTCCAGAAAATTCCAAATATCGTAATACCAGGAGTTCTTGTCTGAAGCCTCATCTATCACGGCAATCGTTTCGTAGGTCGACGTGTACCTCTGTTCAATAATGATTGGACGCATCTCGACTCCCAATGGAATGTCTACCATGAAAGATAGAGTTGCTAGTGCATCAGCGAATGGGTTGTTCTCTCTTAGCAAGTAGGTAAGCGTTAACTTCTCAAACCTCGGAATTAGGATATCCAAGACCTGTTCATAAACCTTTATTTTCTCCTCTTTAACCCGCCAATATCCGTTGGCTTGAGACACAACCAAGTCCGAATCCCCGATAACGTCCAACCTTTTTGTCCCTAGTTCCAAGACGACTTCTAAACCAGCGATACACGCCTCATACTCTGCTTCGTTTTTGGATATTTTGAATCAGAGTTTGAACGCTAAGGGTATATGGGAGTCATCAAGTGCTATTAGCAACACACCGATCCCATAACCGTATTGATTGGCTGCTCTGTCAAAGTTCATTGTCCACGTTCTTTGTTCTATTCGCAGAATATCTTCATCTGGGAAAAGGTACTCCACTGCTTCATCCCCTTCTACTAGGTGATCAGCCAGAAATTTCGCTACAGCTCTCCGTTTAACAGACTTGCGTCTAATATATGTAAGATCAAATTTTGAGAGAAGAAGCAACCAAGGGGCTAGCATACCTGTAAGCGCTGGTTTCTCAAAGAGATATTTGATGGGATCTAATCTCGAAACCAGGATTACAGAGGGAGCTAACAGGTAGTGCCTCAACTTCTAGGTAGCCCATACCAAGGCTAGACAAGATTTCTCAAGGGGAGTGTAGTGGGTCTCATAATCCAACATTTTCTTGCTCAAGTAGTAAATGGCTTTCTCCACTTTGGCATCCGACTCTTGAGCTAACATACACCCCATGGTTGAGTTTTTCACTAATAGGTACAAGATCAGCTGTTTTCCTGGTTCTGGCAGTGATAACACAAGTGGACTCTGCAGGTACTGCTTGACCTGTTCAAAAGCGAACTGACAGCGATCGTCCCACTGGAACTTCTTCCCTTTCTTTAGGAGACCAAATAGTGGTTCACAAGTCAAGGTTAGTTTTGAAATAAACTGCCTTATGAATTGCACTTTACCCAGAAAGCCGCGCACCTCCTTTTCAATCCTTGGTGGTGGCATTTCTAAGATGGCCTTGATTTTGGAAGGATCTACCTCAATTCCTCTCTGTGTGATCAAGAATCCCAGCATTTTTCCTGTTGTTACACCGAAAGTGCATTTTTGCGGGTTCAACCTCAATCTATACTCCCTGATTCGCTGAAAGAATTTCTCCAAGTTAATGTAGTGGCCTTCTCGATCTTTGGACTTGACAATCATATCATCCACATACATCTCAACCTCTTTGTGGATCATGTCGTGCAGAATGGTAGTTGTAGCCCTCTAATAAGTGGCCCCAGCATTCTTCAATCCAAACGACATGACTCGGTAATAATAGGTGCCCCATGGAGTGGTGAAAGTGGTCTTCTCCCTATCCTTAGGTGCCATCAAGATCTGGTTATACTCGGAAAACCCATCCATGAATGAGAGCAATGCATGGCCTACAGTGAAGTCTACCAGCTCATCAATATGCGACAGTGGGAAATCGTCCTTCAGACTAGCCTTATTCAGATCCCTGAAGTTGACACAAACTCTAATTCTGCCATCCTTCTTCGGAACTGGAACAATATTGGCCAACCACGTCGGATATTCAGATACAAGCAAGAACCCTACCTCAATCTGTTTGGTAACTTCTTCCTTAATCTTCAAAGCCCAATTTGGGCAAACTCTACGCAGCTTTTGCTTAACTGGCTAGGCCTCAGGGTTGAGAGGGATCCGGTGCTATACAATCTCAGGATCGCTTCCAGGCATGTCTTCGTAGGACCAAGCGAAAACATCTTTGAAATTTTTTAATAAAGCGATTAAATGCTCACATTCCTCCGAAGACAACATGGACCCGATCTGGACAAAGCGAGGATCTTCCTCAGTACCCATGTTAATTGATACGATTTCATCTGTACAGGGCTTAACACGCATCTCTTCCTCATGATCAACCAAAATTTTTAAAACCCGAGGAATTTCTGCCTCTTCGTTTATGTCAGAATTTTGAAAATTAAGATCAGTACAACAAACCAAAGGCATGAAGAAGTAGACAACATTCACAGCATTCCCATTCAAAAAGTTTGGATCCTCGGTTACAGTGGACTCAAAGGAGAAACTAAAAGACGACCTGGACAGGACTTTGGCATTCGGGTTACCACTCCCAAAAGTACCTGACTTAGAGGAACCCGAATCTGACTCTGACTTCACAGACTTAGTGGAATCAGATCCAGACTCACTATCCGATTCAGAACTGTTGATGACGCCTTGCTCAAACTTCCAGACCAGGCGTGGAGCCTCAGATGCATCCACGATCAAATTGGATAAATCCGCTACTGGGGTAACCCCGATCATTGAGATAGTAAAACTATCCCTCAAGTTGGTGGTCTCAGCTCTAGCAATGGAACTCATCAGTAAGTCAGCCAGTGCTTTTCCCAACAGCTCCTCTTCTTCAATGCCCTGGTTTATAGTCTTTCCTTGATCTGTACCAGTGCTTAGGTTTGCTTGTTCATCTTCCTCTTCTAGTAACTGGTGCCCGAAAAAGATCTCGAACCCCGGATAGCTAGGCTTTGTTTTCCAATCATACCAAGGCTCTGGGAATCCACAGAATGGGAAATCTTCCCCTTGGCGAACAAAGTGTCCGTTCCGGGTCCCCCGTATAGGTTTGTGGACTAACTCATACTGCTTCCCAGTCCTCTTTGCTTTCAGGATTTCTTTCAGCTCCTGCCATTTCCTTTACCAATCTACAGCGGTAGGTTTGTATCCCAGCCCGAAAGCATGAGGGTTATGACTTAGCTTCTTAGCAATAGTACCTCCCTGCCTGCCACTTCGGCCTAGTCCTAACCCGGGCATATGCCCTTGTTTGTTCATCATGTATATGGATTGCGCACTCACATAATCTCTATCGCCCTCTGCCATGATGGTTTGGACCAATCGGGCTTCTGCCAGAGAGAAGCCGGAAAGGAACGCGTCCTCTTCCCCATGTATGATTTCCAATAATGGTGCCGTTGTTCCTTGGAGAGGATGGATTGCAGAGGTAGCGTACACAGTGGCAATCCCGCATTTAAAGGGGTACTTCACTAACTGATGGACTCTTGATGACACAGCCTTCATTTGATAGAGCAGGGTGTAGACACCCCATTTTTGACTGTCCTCAAGACGTGGACGTCACCGTTTGAACACTCGGTGATCATCCATGTTTGTGTTCATTTTGAGTTCCCGGAGGTCTCGGCTACGCGCCTTGCCTCAGGATCTCTCGACTCGACTGTTTTGTGTCTGGTTTTGCACCAAACACTTGTGTTTTTCCTTTGAGGGGCAGGGCAGGGCTTGTTGACCATCCCCTGACACCCACAGGCCATGGCTTGAGGCCACCGGCTATGTTTTGTTGCCACCGGCCAAATGTTTGGTTGGCCGGCACTCTAGATGGTCGACCGGCCATTTTTTTTGTTCAAATTGCATTTTTAGCCAGCCGACCACTGTTCATCTACTTTTGTAGATATTTTTGTGCCAGTTGTGATAGCTGGCACCCACCTTTGCTCCCCTCCATACATGTGTATGGAGGGATTTCAACCTTGTTAGCTTGCCTTGGAAGCTTTACAAGATTGAATCTTCTATAAGAGGAGGCCTCTTCTCCCTCTTCTAGGTGAGACAACATTTTTCCAGAGTTTTGAGTTCTGGGGTTAGGGTTTGTATATATCCTATCTCTATATCTCTCTATCTTTGTGTATTTGTGTATGTTTAGTCTTAGTATTGCACACAAACACCCACCATTACACCTTATCTTGGTTGCTGAGGGGCCAGAGGTCTGTTCTTGGTGTCCTTAGCTGGTTTGGACCTAAGGAAACTGCTGGTCCATCATTTTTGAAGAGGGTCTACAAGGGTAACCACTTTTCCCTTTTATTCCCCATTTTTGCATAGTTTTTTTGACTACCTTGCAACTGTTTTTAGACTTGGTGTATAACATATAAAAGTCTTTTTTTTGCCTACTCTAAATAGTTGTTTAAGAGTGTTTTGAGGTTTGAGGTTGTTTGACCCCTCTTAAGCCTTGTTAGGCTCCATTTTTGTGCATTTTTGGTGAGCTCCGGGACCATTGTGTTTGGGCCTCCTCACCACTGAAATCTTGAGGGATTTCAGTAGTGAGGATGGTGCCTTGAAGTCCTAAGAAGGAGAGGGCCACCTCCTCTCCTTGTTGTCCTTGAAAAGGGCCATTTTAGCCTCTTGAGAGAGCATCTTGTTTAAGTGTATGTTGGCCATGCCTTAACTGATTTTTGTGCTTATTATGTCATAATATAGCTCTGTTTTTACTTGGTTTAGGTACACCATGCTTGCTTAGCATACATGCCTTGTAATGCCATGTTTAGGCCTTAACATGCTTTAGGTTTTGATCCTTGTTCTAGCATGATTTTGGCCAAGCTTTGTGAAGCTTTTGTGTTTGTTTTAGCATGCTTAAGTTCTATTTTTGGTTGTTTTGGTTGACCATGACATGCTTAGTGTAGCCACCTTGCATTTTGGCTTGTTAGCCTTAGGTGTGTGAGTATGTAGCATGCTTTACTTGCCTTGTTTCAGTGGTTTGGAACCACTTATAGCATCATTTCAGTCCTCATGGTATGCTTGTATGCTTGCATTTGATGCCCCTTTAATGCTTTACAAGGTTGTTGTCATATGCTCCATGTTTGGCCCCTTGTGTATGCTTGCATGTTTAAGCCACTTAGATGCCATCTAGGTGTATCCTTAGCATTGTTTAGGTCTGCCTTGGACCTGTTTTAGGTCCTCTTAGCCTTGTGAAGCTTGGTTGACTTAGCCATGGTTTAAGCCTCCTTGGCTTGCCTTAAGTACTTGGACCATTATTGCATGCTTTGCTTGTTTTGATTAGCTGGTTTGGCACCTCTCCTTCATGATTTTCAGAGCTTTCTATGCATGCCATATGTCCATGTTTTGTCTCTTTTAAGTGTGCTTAAAGGTTACTTGTTTGATGCTTAAGTGTTTGTCCATTTGCATGCATGTTTGTATGTATGATTGTCCCTCATTTCCATAGCATTGGCCACTGTTTTAGGCTTGTTTGAGGGCTGCCTAAATTAGTTTAAGTCCACCCCTTAGCATGTGGTTACATGTTTTCCTTATGCCTTGCATGCCTAAATACACATTGCATGTCCATGTTGCACACTTAGCCTCCATGCCTAGGTTGCATTCCATTTGCATGCATGCTTCACCTCTTGAGTTGAGTATGATAGAGGTTGAGCTTCTTTGTTTGATTATGTGCATTGCATTCCATATCAAAATGCATACTTGGTTTCTTGGGCCATCACGCATTGAAATGCGCGATTGGTGGTCCGAGAATCGAGGCCCATCCCCTTTGAGTCATGAATATGATAAGGAGTGTGGTTGGTGCATACATTGCTTGAAATGCATTGCCATGATATGTTTTGCCCTCTGCTGCTGTCAAAACAGATTCTGCAGGAAGCTTCGGCCGGCCGGCCATCTTCAGTGCCGACCGGCCATCCATCAATGGCCGATAGCTTAATCAGTGGCCGGTGAACATTTCCCATGGCCGGTGGCCATTCCTCCTAGCCGATGGTGTTCCACAGTGTGCAGAGAACATATCCTGGGACTTGTGCAGTCTTCAGAGGAGGATAACAGTCAAAGCAGAGGCATCTTGTGCATAGCAGTGGCTTTCCGAGCGGAGCCGAGCATGCATTGCATTGGGCCCTCTTCCCGAGGCTGTCTACTGTTTTAATTAGCTTAGTTAATTTGCTTAACTAGTTAATTGTCTGTAATATTTTAATTAGCTTGTAGGTTAATTAATTGTATTATTCTTTCAGTCCCTTCGAGCGAGGGTAAATTTGTAATAAGTGTGGGTGCGTGTGTGCATGTCTTCCAACCCCCACTTCTTTCTCCTTTTTACTTACCTGCTTTTGATGGTTAGTATTTAGGACATGTTTAATTCAGTATACCTTATGCTATGCATGCGTGCATCATTCATCAGTATTGCATGCACCGGGCTCGGCGCATCATGCTAACTGTATAGTATTTCAAATCTAACTTGAATACATGCTATCTGTGCATTTCACATGTCATCCTTAGATTAGCCAAGCCTATTCTAGTGACATTTTGTATGTGTTGCATTAGCCACTTGACATGGACTTGGATCATGCATGATTGCTAACATGTTCTTTGTTTTGGCTCGGAGTACGATGTAAGTATTTATGCTTTAGCATCTCGCATGAGTGTGAATGTTAACATGCTTACCATGCGGCTAGATGCTTATTTGATTAACTGCCTGAATGCCTATGGGTGAAGGTTGGATTGTTTGAGTTGGAACAACTCGCTGAAATCCGTGTTTTAACCTACTTGCGAGTAGCAAATCTCAAAGCGTTTTCCAAACAAACGGATATGCAATGCTTCGTTCCAAATTAGGCGATCTAGTCTATACTTTTGTGTTGTGCGCATCACATAGTAATTCTAGCTAATTAACCGGAATAAGAACACATAACGTTTTCAAAATTGGATATCATGGTTAGTAGAGGCCGATCTTCAGATCGGGCGAGAGGGGGTGCTCATAGCTGACCTTCCCCGATCGTACCCAAGTTCCCGAGCCGAGGCAACTTTGGTGATGACGGACACGTGGCCTTAGGCAAACGAGTCAGGGTTTCCTAAATTCCCCAATTAAAAAATATTTAGGTGGCGACTCTATATCTGGCAAAGCAGTCCATGTTTGGCACTTCTTTCTAAAAATCTGTTTTCTCAAAACGATTTGCCGGATTTGGACTCTTTGGTTCAGATTTAGAACCGTGACGATTCGAGTCCAAACTGTGGTAGCATAAGGCCCTCGGGGCGCGTCCACACAGGGCCTTCCCAGTAGTAGGTTGAATGTGGTCGGAACATCCATGACATGGAATTCTACCTCATGTTCAGACGGGCCAATCAGGATATTGCTCTTGAACGTTCCCATGACATCCCGACTTGTATTATCATAAGCCCGGACAGCTTGGGTCATAGGTGTGAAGTCAATCGGCCTCAAATCGATGGCATAGGCAGTTCCGAGTGGACACACATTGATCGCTGACCCGGTATCTACTAATACCACCGGAATCCACTTTTTTCGACTCTCCAAGGTTACATACAAAGGCCTGTTGTGGTTGGCGCCCTCGGGAGGCAATTCTTTATCCGTGAAGGATATTATTGGCATAATGTCCCCAGAGGTGACCAACGACACCAATTGGTCAGCGGTGGTGTCAATGGGCAGTTTGGTTTGGTTCATTATTTCGAGCAGGGCTTGCCTATGCTCCCGGGACGCCATAATCAGTCCCCAAATGGATATGTTGGCCTGAATCTTTTTGAGTTGTTTCAAGACCATGTTCTCTTGCACATCCCTCTCTTTTGCTTTCTTGGCCTCCTTTCCAGAGGTTGCTGGCTGGTCTAACGCTGCGGGTTTGAAGTACCGACCACTCCAGGTCATATGATTGATCTCATCAGTATACCACGTGTCATCTGGGGTATCAGCTTTCCAACCTTCGTCAATGTATGTGTGACTTAGGTCGCTATCTTCCATCATTCTCCTGCAATCATGGCTGGGCTTGCATCAGGTTTTATCTGGAGCATATTAACGTCACGCGCTCCATCATCATACCATTTTTCTTCTACCACAGCTCGGGTTTCAACATCCCGGTACTTTCTGAGTTTCCTCAACATCCTCTTTCAGTCCTTGGGATCCCATTCTGTTTTCTTAGTGTTTTGAATGCTGCCGGTTGTGGACTCAGCTTCTTCTTTCCCTTTTCCTTTGTCTTGTTCTAGAGCTATCTTCGTTTGGATTTCCTCTATCATTTCCTTTTGAAACTATTCCAATGCTTATTCCTTCTCAATAAGAGGTGCAGCCTTAGCCTTACCCTTAACAACAACTTCTTCTTCTCCCCTGGTCTCTCCTGTTTACTCCTCCATATCGGACTCTTCCTTACTCAACCACCCATTGCTAGTTTTTGGCTGGCTCGGGTCCTACCATCCCATCAGTACACAGCTTGTGTCTTCTTTCTCAAAGAAGTAAAGCTCCTCCCGATCCTCTTTAATTCTGCCAGATCCTCCTCTAGGTTTGCTAAGTCATGCAGGCCTTGCTCGGGCCACTCATTCTGATTCTATGTCATTTGGTCTTCCCTGATAGCATTAATGCTGGGAAACTCTGGTAGTATGATCACTGGCTTTGGTTGATCGATGGCCACAATGTATAAGCTAGGATCATACTCCTCCGCAAGCGAGACCCCCTTCTCTATGACATTGGTATTAGGCGACCCTGTCTTCAGTGCATTCTTCTCTTTCTCCATTTCTATTGCCACGGGCCTCGGTGGGGTTTGTATTTCTATTGCCACGGGCCTGGGTAGGGTTTGTGGTGTTAAATCCATCATGCATGTGTCTGTGCCTTTTGGAATGACCACCTCTGGTTTTGGTAGATAGGACGAGGTAATGTATATGTTGGGGTTGAAGGTGGGCGGTAGTGTATGGATGTGGTTAATGTTTCTAGGCAGGGGGACTTGGTTATGTGTAGAAAGTAGATTGGTTGTTACGTTTGGTTTTGGGGGTGGGGTGATGACTTTGTTGTTGATGAGATCCTGAATCTCATGACGTAGGCTGTAGCACATGTCTGTGGGATGGCCATGTTGTTGATGGAAGATACAGTACTGGGTAGGGTCATGTTTGGGTGGCAATGGGTCTGGAAGTGGTTGGGGATTGAGAAGCTTGAGATGCCCCTTTCGCATCAATAACTTGAGAACTTGAGTTGGGCTCATATGAAGGAGGGTAAAGACTCTACGGTTTCGGGGTGGACCGATATTTTGTGAAGGTTGTGAGGTTGTGGCAGTAACAAATGGATCAGCCATTTTGGCCATTGTGATGACATTGCTGACATCTGCAGGCCGCAGAATAGTGCTACTGCTAGCATTGGTATTCCGAGAGAATGGCCTTCTTGCGGGTTCGCTTGTTCTGTGGATGATACCTTTATTGAATGCACTCTCAATCAAGACCCCCAGCTCATGTAAGGATGCGAATGTGGACAACGACGCCACTATCATTCTCTACAACATGTCTGGCTCTAGGTTCTGGACCACTAGACTTGTTCTATCTCAACAGGTCTATTTGTCATTTGGGCTGCCTTGGCTCTCCACCGGGCGACAAAATCGATAAATGATTCTTTGGGGTTCTGGGTAGTCGCCTCCAGCTCACTAATGGTTACTTCTATCTGAGTGTTATATGAATACTGAATGACAAATGCCTCAAATAGCTCCTCCCAATTTTGTTTTGTTGAGTCCTCCAATTTAGTAGACCAAATGGCCACCACATCAGACAGGGTTCTCCCAAACAACGAAAGCTTCTATGCCCGAGACAAACCCATGGGCCTCAATACATCTGAAAACAACCGGACATGCACGATTGGATCCCCACTCCCATCGAATCTGTCGATGTGGGGCATCTTAAATTTCTCCGTTAGTCTGATCGAAGCCTCAGTGTACCCATCTTCGATATCTGGAATGGAGTTAAAGCCCTGGGATTTCTTCAATGCTTTCTCTAATCTGGCAATCTTGACCAAGGCTGGATCAATTTCATTGATATCGAAAAGAAGAATCCCTGTAGGAGGTTGAACCGAAGGCTGATAAGCTATAGTCGAGAGAAATATGTCCTGACGATTTGGGACTGGTAGATTTTCTGCTGGTGGGGGTAGATTCGGGTTTGGCTGAGAAGTAGGGATTGGGTGCACAATTGACACTGATGCCCCAGATGTACGCCGCAGATTGGCAATGACTTTATCATGTGTAGCCATCCTCTAGTTACAGTATATGTAATAACTCGACCCTTGTACATGTTTACTGATATATTTTCAGACCCCATTTTGTGTTTTTTTGAATGCTCATTGTGGAGTCCTATGAGAAAGTAAGTGAACTCCATGTTTAAGGGTGTCCATCTGTTTAACAAGAAAAGTATCTGTCACCTTAGACGGTTTGAATCAGAAATTGGAAGCCTTAGGGGCTTAATTATTTGAAATTGATTTTATAATTGTGATCAGCCTAATTTTTAGGTAATATTAAGCATTTTTGGGAAATTTCAATTTCGGATGTTTAAACGATTGAATTTTGTCCTTATTCACCTTTATATATGCATGCTCCCTGGACAATTATTTAGATCTTATCTTTATATATCATTTCACATATTGCTTGAGAGGGAGAAGTTAGAGAAGAAGAGGAGCTCATCAAGAAAAAGGGTTGGGAACTTGTGGGGGATAGTAGAAGTAAAGATTCAAAGTATGTGTGTGTGTTTTGCTTAAATTATCCTCTCTTGTTGAGTTCTTTCTTAAATGATCTCTTTGGATGATTATGTGAATTAGAGTGTGTGGAGATTAAAGTAAATTTCTTAATTGATTGATGTTTAATTGAGTTGCTTATGCATATATGTGGAAAGACTAGCTTTTATTTCTTACTTCTTATGAAGGTTATGAAGAACTTACCTATATATATAGAGATATGATGTTGTGTGATGTTGAATGCAAAAGAAATTCGATTATGGTTAAGAATTCAAGAATAAGTGTTTATCTAAAGTAATATGTGTATTAGAAGTCTTTGCTAACATGAATTTTAGGCTATGTATTATCAATTTAGAATGTTAATTTGAGCCTTATGAAGATGTACCAAAAGATGGAGTTTTGTAGCCATTTTCAGACCAAAACAGGGGAATTGCCGCACGTGCGGGAGTCACTGCCGCACGTGCGGCAAATGTTGCATTTTTGGGTTTTGGTTCTGCCTAAAAGGCACGTGCGGGACCTCAAGGCCACACGTGCGGGGCCAACTGCCGCACGTGCGGGGCTCACAGCCGCACGTGCGGCTCATGCTGAAAAACCCAGATTGCTCCGTTTTGTGTGTAGGACCCTCTAATGTTGTGGGAATATTTATTTGATGCCTATTCGATATTTATATTTCATTCGAAGTAAAGCGAAACGGAATGTAACTTGATATGGAAGATGAACTAAAGTGTAAGTTGTGAATGTGTGCAGGGCACACTCCGGGAGGGACAAGCACGTCATCTCAACGCTGTGAGTAGTAGTACAACTAATAGTTGCTATTAGTATTCTGTTACTTCCGTTAATTATGTAATTATGCAAGTTATGTAAATGATTCAAGAATAAGAATAATTAATGGAAAGAATGAAATTACTTTCATATGACGGTGGAACTTTGTAAGACACTGAAATCAGTTTGCTCTAAGATATGAAACAAAGTGCTGCACAGAACTAAGTGCTACGATGTGAGCCACCTCTAGAATCCGTGTGAGACACCTCTTGGGTTCAGACATGTATATGTTCAAGGGCTTAATGCCAATACATTCAAGGGCTCAATGACAATATGTCTAAGGGCTCAATGCCAATATATTCAAGGGCTTAATGCCAATGCATTTAAGGGCTCAATGCCAATATGTTCAAGGGCTCAATGCCAACTTGTTTAAGGGCTTCGCGCCACAATGTTCAAGGGCTTTATGCCACTTTATTTAAGGGCTTATAGCCATTATATTTCAAGATTTTCTAATTCAAGCTATTATGTTTCAAGACTGGGCCTAAGGCCGTTATGAAATTAGTACAGAAGCAGACCCTCTACGTGTGCACTTTCAAATGCATTGATTTATTATGTCTCAAGTTAAGCATTGTTTCATTTAAGTATTACTATTCACTGAGCCTGGCTTACTCTGTGTTATGTTTGTTTATGTAGGTAACCAACCAGGTGGTCAGTCCTAGCCATGACACCCGTCTCCCTTTGTCAACCCTCATGTGTCCAGGCACTTTACGGGCCATTTATTTTGTGTCGTTTATTAAGTTGATTGGCCTACTTTTGATTGCCTATCCAAGGATTAAATGTATATAACTTCAATGGTTTTGTATACGCCCGATGTTAGGGCTGGGACTGTATATGTGTATGTGTATAATAGCTAAGGGATATTGTATTTTTGGGACTTTATGCATCTTATATGGTGCATGTGATGTATGAGATCCTGGCATGTAGAAGTAGCTCAATGGGTTTTATATGTATCATTAGTTACGTGCTTCCGATCAGGCCCCGTGTATTTGTATGTAAAGCAGGCCAAGTGTCCATTTCTGAACAAGTCATGCCCAAACTTTTAGGGGCGAGTTTGGGGCGTGACAGTATCCATAGTTCTTTGGACAACAATCATCATGGCAGCAAATTCCTCTGCGTTTGGTGTTGTGTTCTGTGCCATTGCTAATCCAGGTGAACTAGATGCTGGTGAATTGATCGATTGAGAATGGGTAGGTGTTCGTGGAGTGCTATGTACTGAATCTACTAATTATCTGTTCCTTCTCCGTCGAGTGATTGGAGGAAGCAAGACTAGCACGGGCTGACCACTAACAAGGTCTCGAGCTTTGCACAGCCTGCCGAAACAAGTCCACACAACATGGGGAATATCGGGTCTTTCTGAAGTTATGATGATAGACTACCTAGCAAAAAGAAAGAAAGAAAAACAAAATAAAAAATCGGACAGCACTCCTACCCCAATTCACAACAGTCAAGACACATAATTGAACTGTAATGCCCACTAAACTCTGCTCTCAAACTCGTACTGTTATGAACCATCTTGTACAGTCTCACTGTAGAAGCATGCATCAAGTAAAAGAACCAAAACACCCCTATGAGGGCGGTAGGGTTACCCTATCCGAGATTTTTGGCATGATCTAGGCTGCACTATTTCAAACAACGAGTTTCACAACATCCTACGAATGGATGGCATCCTGTCCTAATTTGGAATAGTCACTATAGTTTCACTATATGCAACTAGGTTGAATGGTCAAAAGGGTACCTTGGCAAGATTACCTAATATACCTCTCATAGCTAACACCGAGAAGTGAAAGGAGGATCAAATGGTATAGCGGTAGTCTAGATCCAAGGGTTGTGTTCCCAACATGGCAGAGCCCATGACCAGTCAACCTTTTGGCAAGCCTTTCGGGCGAGCCTTCGACAAACCGTCTAGGAATAGTAGTCGGGAAACACAGTGAGTTTTAAGCACACCAATGCAAATGCAACTGCAAAGAACATATAAGTATAGATAAAAATTCACATCATGAGTTTCAAGTCAAGTTCTCTAATTACCCAGCAGAGTTGCCAGAAACTGTAGCTCAACTTTCTGCGCTCCTTTCGGAAGGTGAATAGCCCTACAGTTCGAACTCCACTTGTGGTTCTGAATCTGATTCACAAAGTGCAATGTGAAATAGTGAAAACTCAAAAGAGTCAAAATCCGGCAATTCTTTTGAAAAATCGATGTTTGAATCAAATGCCAAAAATGGACTGCTTTGCTAGATTACAGAGTCGCCACCTAAATATTTTTGGAAAATTTAGGAAACCTGAGACTCATGCCAAAGGCCATTAGTCCGTCATCACCAAAGTGTCTTGGCTCGAGAACTTAGGTACGAGAGAAGAAGGTCATGAATTGAGCACCCCACTCGCTCGATCAAAGATCGGCCTCTACTAATCATGATGTGTTTCTTATTTACATTATATGCTCTTGTTCCGATTTTATTAGCTATTCATTACTATGTGACACACATACAAATATAGACTAGTTTGCAAGAATTAGAACATTTGATCTCATGTTTTGTTTTAAAATTGTTTTGTGAATTTGCCACTTGAAAAAGTGGGCTAAAATGGACATTTAATCAAATCATCCCAGTTCAAGCATCTAGCCTTCATCCACAAGCATTCAAGCATTTAATCATTTAAGCACTTAGCCTCATGTAAGTATGCTTTGACATGGCAACACAAACATCCGATGCAAGATGCTAAAACACAAAATTGCTCACCTAGTACTCCGAGCCAAACAACAACAAGCTAATTAGCAAACATGCATGTCCTTAATCGATGCACCATGACTAATGTAATACATGCGATATGAAACTAATAGGCTCGGCTACTAATTTATGACATGTGAATCAATTTGCTAACAAGCGGTCTAAGCACGTATTCAAAGAATTATTTAAATGACAATGCAAGTTAGAATGATGAACCGAGCCTCGGTGCATGCAATACAAGTGGATGCAAGGCATGGGGGTGTAGACACCCCATTTTTGACCGTCCTTAAGACTTGGACGTCATTGTTTGAACACTCGATGATCATCATGCCCGTGTTCGTTTTGAGTTCCCGAAGGTCTCGGCTGCGCGCCTTGCCTTAGGATCTCTCAACTTGTCTGTTTTGTGGTTGGTTGTGGACCAAGGACTTGTGGTTTTGCTTATGAGGGAAGAGGGTAGCTTGTTGGCCATCCCTGCAGCCCATCGGCTAAGGCATGATGCCATCGGTCTTGTTTTCTTGCCATCGGCCATAAGTGTTGGTCGATCGACACTCTTTTTGGTCGATCGGCACTTCTTTTGGTCGATCGGCCATATTTTTGAGCTGAGACCTTTCCATCTGCTTTTTGCAGATATTTTGTGCCAGTTGTGACAACTGGTGGGCATAATTCTCATCCTCCATACACGTGTATGGAGGGATTTTCTTTCAAGACTCAAGCTTGTTGAACAAGCTTGAGAATTGAAATTCTATAAGAGGGGAGCCTCCCCTCCTTCCCAGAGGTTCTGAAAAATTGATATACAAGTTCTATATCTATCTCTCTTTCTATATTTTACCTCTCTCTCTTGTTTAACCTTTGTTTGTGCCCAAAAGTGTAGATTCTTCACACTATTGCACACAAACACCTACTAGAACACCATCCTTTGGTTGCTGAGGTCCGTAGGAGTTGGTTTTGGAGTTCTTGGACTGGTTTTGCTCAGAGAAGGCTGCTGGAGTTGTGTTCTTGAAGGTGTTCTTCAAGGGTGAGTCAACTACCTTTTGATACCCCATTTTGCCTTAAGCTTTTAGACCTACTTGCATACAGTTTTAAGCTTAAATCTAAACTACAAAAAGTTCTAATTTTGCATGTTTGTGATGATTGTTTAAGGTCACTTTTTGGTTGGGGGTGGTCTACCCCCTCTTAGGCCTTGTTTGGCCTTGTTTTGAGCCATCCCTTTTGGCCCTTGTTCTAACCCTTTCATGACTTTTCTACCATTGAAATCCAAAGGATTTTCAGTGGTGGAGAGGTGGTTTTGGAGTCTTGAATAGGAGAGGGACACCCCCCTCTCCTTGTGTCTCACATGCTTGCATTATTAGCTCATATTGGTAGCATGTTTGCTTGGCATGTTTTGGCCTCATTTCAGCTGGTATTTGGTGTTATCTTAGCATGCTATACCTCTGTTTTAAGTTTTTTTGATAGCCTCTTACATGCACCATGTACTTGTCTTGCAATCCTCTCTGTTGTCTTAACATGCACCTTGCATTTGGACCATCATTCTTGCATATTTTGGCTCAACTCAAAGGAGCTTTTAGCCTTGTTTTACCATGCTCTAGCTCTGATTTGTATTGTCTTGGTCATGCTTGCATTGTTTTGTATAGCCTTGGTACAATCTTGCTTGTTGGCTTTGAGTGTCCAAGTCATTAGCATGCATTGCTTAGACTATTCTCATGATTTGGCATCATTTGAAATGATATTTCAGTCAATGTAGTGTGGCCATACACTTGCATTTGTCATCCATTCAACGCTTTGAAGAGTTGGTGTTTTATGCCTTAAGAGTGGACCATTGTGCATGCCTTTATGCTTAGGCCTTTAGGATGCCATCTTAGTGGGTTTTTGGGCTTATTTTAACATGCCATAACTCTATTTTTTATCGGTTAAGTCATGCCATGTTTGGTTGTAATAGGTGTAGTGCAATCCCCTTTGTTGGCCTTACTTGCATCATGCCCTATGCCCTTCATCTTGGCTTATTTTAGCTTTGGCCCATGCATGTTTTAGACTCCTTTTAGCATGATCTAGGACTGTTTTGGTTGTCCTTGGCTCTTTGGGGCTTGATTCATGTGGCCTTAGTAGAATGCATGTTATGCTTGTCTTGTTTGGGTGGTTTGGCATCATTCCTCACATGATTTCAGAGCTTATTGCATTGCCACATTCTCATGATTGTCATGTCTTGCTCATGTTTGAGGATTGTGCATTGTTGCCTAGTTTGCGGGCCAATATGTGTGCATGCATACTTTGCCTTTTGGTGCCTTGGTTTTGGTATTTTGGCCACTGATTTGTGCATGGTTGAGGTCTGCCCATTTTGGTTTAAGTCCATCTTTGCATGTTGTTGCATGGTTATCCATGTTGCATGCTTGCTAGTTTGCATGTTGTTGCATGCTTGTCCATCTTTGCATGCCATGCATGTTTGTATGTTTAGGTTGCATTTTGCATACTTGCTAGTTTGCATTTTGCCACATGCTTGTTTAGGTTGCATTGCATTTGGCATGCTTGTTACCTTAGCCTTGTGTGCATGTTTGAGTCATATGGCATTTGGCATGCTTATGTTGCATTGCATAGCTTTTCCATGTTGCATGCATTGCATCGTGTTTGGTTCAGGGTGTCAAACCAAACACGAGGACCGAGGGACGTTTTGTACTTGAAGTGATGAAACGTGCCTCAATCCTCGGTCGCCGACACTCTTGATCTAACATGATAGAGTATGAGGCATTCATGTGTTTTCGTGCATTCATTCCATATTGATGTATGCAATTCGGCCTCTTTGGTCATCATGCATCGAAATGCGTGATTGATGGCTCAAGAGTCTAACACTACACTCCTTTGAGTTCCAAACATGATAAGGGGTGTAGTTGCACAACATTACCTTGCAAATGTATTGCCATGCCCTTGTTTGTCCTCTGCTGCAGCAAAAGGAGCAGTTTGCAGGAAGAGATGGCTGATCGGCTATCTGCAGTGCCGATTGGCTAACAATGTTTGGCCGATAGAATAAAAGGTGGTTGATGACCCCTTTCCCTTGGCCGATGGCCATATCTTTTGGCCGATTACCTCTCAGAGTTCCCATGAGTTGGTTTAAAAGCATCCCAAAATTTTTTACAGTTTTTAGAAGTCAAAGCAGTGCAAACAGAGGCAACATAAGGCATGGCAATAGATTTCTGGGAGGACGCGACCGAGCATGCATCTCTTCATCGCCTGCGAGGTCATTTCAGTATTCATGATTAGTTCATGTAACTTAATCATTCATTTGGTCTTGTAATATTCATTTAGCTTAGTGTAGCTATTTGTTTCAATTTGGATTGTAATAATTAATTAGCTTGCTAAGTTAATTAGTTTTGATTCTGTAATAATTAGTCTAATTAGATTATTAGATTAGTTGCATAGGTTAGCGTAGCTAGCTTAGCTTAGTCATTCGGACCCTCCATCGAGAGGGCGCATTTTGTAATAAGTGTGCGTGAGTGTGTGAATGTTTTCCAACCCCACATCTTTCTCCATTTTACTTAACCACTTACGATGGTTAGTTCTAGGTCATGTTTCAATTAGCATTCCTATGCTCGCATGTTTGCATCCATTCATCTGCCTTGTATGCACCGGGCTCGGCGCATCATACTAACTACATTGTATTTCAATTCCTACTTGAATACATGGTTATCAAAGTTGCATCTCATATGCCATCTTAGAATAGACGAGCCTATTTCTAGTTGCATTTTGCATGTGTTGTATTAGCCATTGTTGACATAGCTAGGATCATGCATTGATTACTAACTAGCTATTGTTTTGGCTCGAAGTACTAGGTAAGTGTTTATGCTTTAGCATCTTGCATGAGTGTGAGTGTTGCCATGATAGCATGCTTGCCATGAGGCTAACTGCTTAAGTGTTTAATTGCATGAATGCCTGTGGATGAAGGTTGGATTGCTTGAATTGGAACAATTCATCGAAATGCGAGTTTTAAGCCCACTTGAGGTAGCAAAATCATGTTTTCTAAGCCCACTTAAGGGTGACAAATCTACGTCTTAGCCTACTTGCAAGTAGCACCTTCAAACCATTTTCAAACAAACAAACATGAGATGTTTTGTTCCAACTTAGGCGATCTAGTCTATACTTGTATGTTGTGCGCATCACGTAGTAAAGATTAGCTAATTAACCGGAATAAGAACGCATGTGTTTTCAAAAATAAAATATCATGTTAGTAAAGGCCGATCTTTGATCGGGCGAGCGGGGGTGCTCATTGCATGACCTTCCCCTCTCGTACCCAAGTTCCCGAGCCGAGGCAACTTTGGTGATGACGGACACGTGGCCTTAGGCACGAGTCAGGGTTTCCTAAATTTCCCAAAACAAAAACATTTAGGTGGCGACTCTGTATCTGGCAAAGCAGTCCATGTTTGGCACTTTTTTTTATAAAAATTAGTTTTCCAAAACGATTTGCCGGATTTGGACTC
Organism: Camellia japonica; assembly: GCA_030407325.1. Lineage (NCBI taxonomy): Eukaryota > Viridiplantae > Streptophyta > Magnoliopsida > Ericales > Theaceae > Camellia > Camellia japonica. The sequence goes on from JAPPVO010000007.1 coordinate 83,639,804, forward strand.
TTTGGTGATTTATCGGTCTTGCATTGCACTTTGCGAGATTAGATTCAGAACTATGACATTGAGTCCGAACTGTAGTAGCTAATGAACAAAGCAGATTTCGCGCCAATTCCGTGCGTAGAGCTGGGACGTTCGGGCCCGTCTACAGGGGGATGCAAACAAAACATGATGCTCTAATCTAACCAACATAAGTAGGTAAATAAAAGGGAGAAAGACATGGGGTTCAAAGACATGTACGTTATTACAACATTTGCGCCCTCACACAGGAGGGTGCGAATCAAAGTCCAAAAGTCCAAATTAAACTAACTATTACAAAACTGAATGAATAAATAAAAATAGGGTAAGCTAATTAACTAGATAATTAGGCTATCTATGTTATTACAACGGATAACTGAGATTATTACAAGAATTACAAATAGTCAATAATGAATAATTACAACACTTAATAATTAACAAGACTAATTACAATAAACAATGTTAAATTAATTAATTACAATAATCATAATATAAGTGTAGACACCCTATTTTTGACCGTCCTCAAGACTTGGACGTCATCATTTGAACACTCGATGATCATCCATGCTCGTGTTTGTTTTGAGTTCCCGAAGGTTACGGCTGCACGCCTTGCCTTAAGATCTCTCAACTTGTAAGTTTTGTGCTTGGTTGTGGACCAAGGACTTGTGGTTTTGTTTATGAGGGAAGAAGGTGGCTTGTTGGCCATCCCTACAACCCGTTGGCCAAGCCTTGTGCTTATCGGCTTTGTTTTCTTGCCATCGGCCATAAGTAGTGGCCGATCGGCACTCTTTTTGGTCGATTGGCCATATTTTTTGGCCGAGACCTTTCCACCTGCTTTTGCAGATATTTTTGTACTAGTTGTGACAGCTGGTGAGCACAGATTTCATCATCCATACACGTGTATAAAGGGATTGATTCAAGTCCTTAGCTTGTTCAACAAGCTCAGGAATTGAATTTCTATAAGAAGAGAGACCCCTCTCCCTTTCCAAAGGTTCTGAAATCTTGATATACAAAACATATATCACTCTCCCTCTATATTTCTTCTCTCTCTCTATATTTGCCCTTGTTTGTGCTCAAAAGTGTAATTTCTTCACACTTTTGCACTAAAGCACCTACTAGAACACCATACTCTTGTTGCTGAGGTACTTGAGGGTTTTGTTTGAACTCAAATTTTGGTTTTTAGCTCAGAAAGTTGCTGAAGTTGCCTCTTTGAAGCGGTTCTACAAGGGTGAGTCACTCACCCTCTTTTAAGCTTTGTGTTCATTGCTTACTTATCCTTATTTGCATACTTATTTTGGCTTAGCTCTTAACTGTGAAAAGCTTCATTTTCATGTGTTTGAAATGATTGTTTAAGGTCTTGGTGTTGGGGGTGATCTACCCCCTTGAGTGCCTTGTTTTGCCTTGTTTTGGGCCACCCCTTTAGGCTTTTGTTTTTGTCTTTGCATGACCTTTCTACCACTGAATTCCAGAGGAATTTCAGTTGTGGAAAGTTTATTTTGAGGCCGTAAATAGGAGAGGGTCATCCCCTCTCCTTGTGTCTTGCATGCTTGTATAAATAGCTCATCAAAGTAGCATGTTTGTCTAGCATGTTTTGGTTCCATTTCATCAATTTTTTGGTGTTATTTTAGCATGCCTCAACTCTGTTTTAGGTTGGTTTGATAGCATCTTGCATGCTTCACATACTTGTAGTGCAATCTTGCATACTAGCATAACATGCATCATGTGTTTGGACCATCATTTTTGCATGTTTTGGCTCAACTCCAAGAAGATTTTGTTCATGTTTTACCATGCTTAAGCTTTGATTTGTGTTGTTTTAGTCATGCATGCATTGCTTTGTATAGCCGTGGTTCAATCTAGCTCACTAGCTTTGTGTGTTGGGTCCATTAGCATGCATTACTTGGACTATTTTCATGATTTGGCATCATTTGAAATGTGATTTCAGTATGTATAGTGTGGCCATACTCTCTCATGCTTCACTATTTCAATGCTTTCGGTGAGTCATGCTTTATGCCTTAAGTATGAGTCTATATGCATACCTTATTGCCTAAGCTGTTGGGATGCCATCTCAGTGGGTTTTTGGTCCTATTTTGACATGCCATGACTCTAATTTTTGTTGTTGAAGCCACCTCATGTTTGGTCTTAGTAGGTGTAGTGCAATACTCCTTTTTGGCCTTGCATACATAATGCCTTATGCTCATCATGCTAGCTTATTTTGGCTACCTTCCATGCATGTTTTAGCATCATTTTGGCATGTTCTAGGACTGTTTTGGGTTGCCTTGGCCATTTGCTTCATGTTTTGTATAGCCATAGTGCAAGTACCAATGCTAGCTTCAAGCTTTGAGCCCTCTTGCATGTCATACTTGTATTGTTTGGTTGATTTGGCATCATTCCATACTTAATTTCAGAGCTTATAGTGTTGTTACACTTCCACTTTTGTCACTCTTTGAGCACTCTTGAGAGTTGTGCTCTTATGCCTAGGTGATGGGCCATTACATGTGCATGCTTTGTTTTGCATTTCATGTCATCATTTTAGCATTTTGGCCACTGTTTTGGACAAGGCTGAGGTCTGTCCATATCAGGTTTAAGCCCATCTTGCATGTTGTTTGCATGGTTGTTGGCATGCTCATGTTGCATTAGCTTTGTTTGTGTGCTTAGGTTGCATTACATTGTTCACATGCCATTAGTATGACTAAGTCAATCATGTTGCATCGCATGGTGCTCGCATGCTCATGTTGCATTACATTGTTTGCATGCCATTAGCTTTGTTAAGTTGTGCATGCATTGCATTGTGTTTGGATGGGGTATTAGTCCAAACACGAGTAACGAGGGACGTTTCATACTTGAAGTGATGAAACGTGCCTCAATTCTCGGTCGCCGACCCTCTTGAGCATGCATGATAGAGGTTAAGGCATTTATGTGTTTTTGTGCATTCATTTGCCATTGATTTGTGCACCTCGGTCTCTTTGGCCATCATGCATTGAAATGCATAATTGATGGCTCGAGAGCCAAGTACTACACACCTTTGAGCCTTAGACATGATAAGGGGTGTAGTTGCACACACATTTTCTTGCAAATACATTGTCATGCCTCTGTTTGTGCTCTGTTGCAGCAAAAAGAAGAGTTTGCAGGAAGTAATGGTCGATCGGCTATCTAGTGTGCCGATCGGCTATCAATAATTGGCCGATAGCCTCAAAATTGGTCAATGACCATTATTCTTTGGCTGATGGCCATACCTCTTGGCCGATGACCTCTTAGCATGTCCATGACGTGGATCAGAAGTGTTTTGGAGATTGGCACAATTTTCAGAAGTCTAAAACAGTGCAAATAGAGGCAACATGAGGCATGGTAACGGATTTCCGAGCGAGGCGATCGAGCATGCATCTTCGAACTCTTAGAGCTGAGTTGAGGCTTTGTAATTTGTAATTAGCTTTACTTGATTAGTTAGCTTTCGAATTTGTAATTAAACTAGCTAATTTGTTAATTAGTTAACGTGTTGTAATAATTAGCTTAATGTTAGCTAGTTATTCAATTTGATTATGTAATAATTAGTCTAATTAGATTATTAGATTAGTTAGAATGGCTTAGCGTAGCTAGCTTAGTGTACTCATTCGGACCCTCCGTCGAGAGGGCGAATTCTGTAATAAGTGTGCGTGAGTGTGTGAATGTCTTCCAACCCTACGTCTTTCTCCCTTTTACTTAACCACTTTCAATGGTTAGTCTTAGGGCATGTTTCAATTAGCATACTCATGCTAGCATGTTTGCATACATTCATTTGTACTGCATGCACCGGGCTCGGTGCATCATACTAACCGCATTGTATTTCAATACATTTACTTGAATATGTGTTCAACAACATGTTATCAAGTTACATTTCATATGCCATCTTAGAATAGCCGAGCCTATTTTTTTGCATTTCGCATGTGTTGCATTAGCCATCTTAACATAAACTAAGATCATGCATGATTTCTAACTAGTTGTTGTTTTGGCTTGGAGTACACTGTAAGTGTTTATGCTTCAGCATCCTTGCATGAGTGTAAGTGTTGCCATGATAGCATCCTTGCCATGAGGCTAACTGCTTAAATGTTTAATTGCATGAATGCTTGTGGATGAAGGCTTCATTGCTTGAATTGGAACAATTCATTGAAATGCGAGTTTTAAGCCCACTTGAGAGTGGCAAAATCATGTTTTCTAAGCCCACTTGAGGGTGGCAAAATCCACGACTTAGCTTACTTGCGAGTAGTACCTTCAAACCACTTTCAAACAAACAAGGATGAGATGTTTTGTTTCAAACTAGGCGATCTAGTCTATACTTGTGTGCTGTACGCATCACGTAGTAAGCTAGTTAAAATACTGGAATAAGAACACATGTGTTTTCAAAAACAACATATCATGCTTAGTAAAGGCTGATCTTTGATCGGGCGAGCGGGGGTGCTCATTGTATGACCTTCCCCTCTCGTACCCAAGTTCCCGAGCCGAGACAACTTTGGTGATGACGGACACGTGGCCTTAGGCACAAGTCAGGGTTTCCTAAATTTCCCAAAAACAAAATATTTAGGTGGCGACTCTGTATCTGGCAAAGCAGTCCATGTTTGGCACTTCTTTATTAAAATCAGTTTTCCAAAATGATTTGCTGGATTTGGACTCTTTGGTGATTTACCAGTCTTGCATTGCACTTTGTGAGATTAGATTCAGAACCGTGACATTGAGTTCGAACTGTAGTAGCTAAAGAACAAAACGAATTCGCGCCCTCGCGCGCGGAGCCAAAGAGTTCTCGGGGTGGTCTACAGTTTCTGGCGACTCTACTGGAGATTTAGAGAACTTGACTCGAACTCGTGATATCTTGTTTTGATTACACTTATGTGTCGCTTTGCATTGCATTTGCATTGGTGCAACTAGGACATTGTGTTTGCCGTATGCTATTCCTGAACGGTTTGCCAGAGGCTTGCTTTGAGAAGCGTGCCATAAGGCTGGCTGGTTGCGGGCTCTGCCACGACGGGAACACAAACCTCGGTTTTTACCGGGGCACCTTTTTTGACCATTCGACCTAGTGCATATCGGAATCCATAGTGACTATTCCAAGCTTGGACATGTTGCTTACCCGATTATAGGTTGTTTGAAACCGATGTGTGCGTAGTAAAACCCTAGCTCTTGACGAAATAGGACAGGGAAACCCTACCCCTCCATAGGGTTGTTTTTGGCTCTCACTTGCTTGCTGTGTGCTTTTAGAGTGTGTCTCTACAAGAATGCATATATCACTTTGCAAGTCTGGGTATCAGGCCTGCGGGCATCAGTATTTGGGGAATCGGTTTTACCTGAGGGTATCGGATCTGGCGCAGTGATTTGGGAACAGTGATCAGTGGTTGAGAGCAATTCTTTCAGCTTGTGTTTGTCAACTATGTGTTGTCTTTATTTAAGCTGTTATGTTGTCCGTTTTTCTGCTCATTTGTATCCTTATTATGCTTTATTTATCTTTTTACAAGGTAGTTTAGCACCATTGCATCCGACCAGGCAGATATTCCCCGAGCACTCTGGGTTAGAGGTCGAAGACTTAATCTATCCGCGGATCTGATAGACGGACAAGCGGTGTTCCTTTCTTTACTCCCGGTTGCTAGACGGAGGTCAGCTAGGCGTAGTGTATCAGCATAGCGGTTGCCAGATCAGTGGTCCTTGAGTAGTCGGGCTGAGATTTCAATTTCTACTGCAGGAACAGATATACCGATTGTTCAGTTAGATCAGCACAATATGGCAGGTATAGAGGAGATGATGCGTCAGATCCAAGAAAGTATGCAAGCCATGCAGCAGGGTGCTGCTTGCCAAGCAGAATTTGCTGCACGCCAAGCCGAGGTTATTGCACAATAGGCAGAGCTGATTGCTAGACTTCAGCAACAGCAACAACCACAGCAAGCCGAAGCATTTGCTTCGCACCTAGCTCCTCTCCCACCAAGAGTTCCAATACTCGGGGAGACAGCCAACGTTCAGGAAAATACGGACGTTCCAACGGGGCCGGCTCCACCCACAATCCTACCCCAACTATCCAAAGCGCCGACCAATATAGTGGACACACTGTTTGAGTTCGAGGTGGATTTGACAGCGCTAAAAGTTAGCAAGCTAGAAAAGCTGTTCAAGAAGTCTCAAGGCGTGAAATCCATTCCGGATATAGAGGATGGGTACACCGACTCAGCCGTGACTCTGCCAGACCGGTTTAAAATGCTGCACATAGACCATTTCGACGGGTCTGGAGACCCTATGGTGCATTTGCGGCTGTTCTCGGATATACTAAGGCCGATGGGCCTCTCCAGATTGCAGAAGCTTTCTCTGTTTGGTTGGAACCCGTCGGGTGTAGTGGCTATTTGGTATGCAAAACTGGAGGACTCTATTAAGAGGAGCTAGGAGGAGATAGCTGAGGCCTTTCTAGCTCCATACTCCTACAACACTCAGATCGAGGTCACAACTCGTGATCTTGAGACAACTAGGCAAGAGCCGAAGGAGAGCTTCTCCGATTTTGTCACCGGTGGGAGGGCCAAGGCCTCGATGATGACCATTAGGCCGGTCGATAAAGATCAAATACGGATGGTTGTGCGCAACCTCCAGCCCAAGCTCATGCAGAAGATGATCATCCTCCCCCTCCCCACCTTTGCAGATCTACATGAGATAGGGGTACAGATCGAGGACACCATGAAACAGGGCCTCATTGATCATGAGAGAGAGCAGCCCAAGAGGGCATTCAACCGCAGTACGAATGCAGGCACAAGCAGTGCTGCAACTGCCAGAGCTTCAGATGTGGGTATGGTCACCACTACCACCCCAAAAATCCTTGCAGCTACACTATTCACCGGTGCGTCCGGAAGTAGCTTGCAAACAGTCAGGAATCCACCCCGAGGCCAGAGAACCTTTACCCCGTTGTATATGTCTCTGTCCAAAGCTTTGGGGGTTTTGATCAGGAAAGGGCACTTGAAGCCCCTAGAGCTGCGGCCATTGCCAGAAAAGCTTCCTCCCTCCCATAACCCGGCGAAGTACTGCGCCTTTCACCAACAGCATGGTCATGAAACTGACCAGTGCTTTAGATTGTGTCATGAGATTCAAGATCTCATTGACAACAGGGTGATTGTTCTCCGGAGAAGCCGAATGTCACCACCAACCCACTCCCACCACATAACCGAGCTCTACCTCCCAAACGCATCAACTCGATCCAAACTGGGGTTGTGTCATATGACCCTAGCATATATATCACCCCTTCTCACCTACCCAAGCCGAAGGTGTTCATTCATGACAGCACTGACTTGTGCATGTTGGACATCTCCCAAACCTAGCCTGAACCGGTGGTGACTATCAAAGATAGAATTAGGTCGACTGTGGAAGCAGATAGGAATGATGAATCGGAGCCCGAGGGGTCTGCGAACTTCATGTACAGCCCAAGCGGTTACATCACGCCAACAGATTAGCCCAAGCCGAGGGTAGAATTGCCAGTGGGGGTAGAGATTTGTGTAGTTCGAGAGAATGGACCTAATCAGGGGCTAAATGACCTAGCGGATCTAGAAGAGGACATTGTAAATCTGCAGTTCTTTGAAGAGCAGGACTCAGGGGACGTGACTGTCAACTGGTTCGACTTGGATGGGTCAGCAGAAACTACCAGGTGGCTCAATGACGAGCCAGATGTTGTTGAGCAGCCTCAACCAGAACAGGGTCCGTCAGGGACGGGGACATCAACGGTGGATGGAAGGGTCGAGGAACAGAGTGCACCGTCGGAGAGCACCGGTGTTAAGAATTTTGCTCAGAATACAGGCAGTTTGAGTATAGAAGATATTGAACAACAGGCTGCACTGAAGCAGTTTGAGCAGGAAAGGATTGACGATTTTGAGAGGGCCAGAAAAGCCAAAGCCCCTGCAGGGACAGAACGTGTTGTGTGCACAAGAATAGAACGTGTTGTGTGCACAAGAACGGAACGTGCTGTGAGCACAGGAATAGAACGTGCTGCGAGCATAGGAATAGTTGTAACGGAGCTGGACAGGTGTTTGTCAGCTGCCGATGGCATGTGGTGGGAAGACGACGACTTATGTCTTGCCCACACAGATGAAGATCGGGGAAACAACCATCTGGATGATACCTGGTATGTTGGCAAGGTTGACCACATGACTAGGAGTGGGCGGTATTTCAAGCCCCCGCACTTAGATCAACTAGAGGTGCCCAGAAAGGACAAAGAGGCAGAGAGGTAGAAAGATAAGCTGCTTGAAGAGGAGGCTGTGTTGAAACAGCTGAAGAAAATCCAAGCAGACATCTCCATCTGGGGACTACTCATGGCTTCAAGAGTTCATAGGCAGGCTGTCATTTCTTCCATGGACAAGGCCAAACTTTCAATTGAGACCACACCTGAGCAGTTGGTAGGGTTAGTTTTTCCGGGAGGAGCTTCCCCAACGTTGACCTTCACCGACAAGGAACTGCCGCCTGAGGGCTCGGATCGCCACAAACCACTCTACATCTCTGTGGAGTGTAGAGACAAATGGATACCGGTGGTTCTTGTCGACACGGGATTCGCCATTAACATGTGCCTGTCGAGGACGGCATATGCAATCGGGTTGAAGCCCGCGGATTTTGTGCCAACTGCCCAGGTGATAAGGGCCTACGACAATACCAGCAGAGAGGTGATGGGGACTGTGAAGATTCGGACTCAAGTTGGTCCAGGACAACAGGATATTGACTTTCATGTCTTGGACGTTCCCGCAACCTTTAATCTACTCCTAGGGCGACCGTGGCTGCACCAAGTAAAAGCAGTCTCTTCCACCCTGCACCATATGCTGAAGTACCCCCACGGGAAGGGAATGGCTATTGTTTTTGGGAATTCTTCAATCCATCTGCCGCCAGAGGTGTCTACACCAATTCTGGAGATCGAGCATGGCGCGGAGGATGTGTTCCTGTCAGGATTTACCCTAGCAGAGGCCTGGGTTGTACAGAACATACTAGCTGTTGATGAGGGGCTATATGTCAGTGCACAGTCTGTGTACCTCATGAACATGCTCCAGCACATCCCTGGGATGGGATTAGGGAAAAGTGGCTGGAAGGGCATTATAGCATCGGTCGAAGTGCCGTACAACCCACATACCTTTGGTTTAGGTTATCTGCCTACCAAAGAGGATTGGGCAAGGAAAGGCAAAGAGATGGCCGTAAGAGCCAAAGCAAAGCAAGCTGGGAAGCCTTATGAGTTGGTACACCGGCCTATCCAAGGCACCCTGAATGGACGCTTTGTCCGGGAGGGGGAAGACTTTCCATTCTGCGGCTTCCCAGAGCCATGGCTAAACGCAGAGAAGAGGCGCCTGTCGGGATTTGAGATCTTCTTTGACTTGCAGTTGTCCAGGGATGATGTTGCCGAAGAGCAGACAGACCCACCAGCTAGGCTGAGCAGTGCAAGGAGGAGGTTTTCGAAAGCACAAAGATTGAAATGGGGGTAGCACTGGCTTGTCTACTCTCAGATCCTCCGATCGTACAAGAGTACTTGGGGGATAACCTAGCATCCATGATTGGGAATGAAGCAGCTGCGAGCCCATCTTCAAACATTCTGGATGCGTCCATCGCACCCTCCCTCGTTTGGCAGTATGAGGAGGGATTTTTATCGAGCAGCACCGGGTCAGGTAGTGAGCCGGAATCTGATTCCACCGAGTCTATGGAGTTGGAATCAAGTTCTAGCTCGTTTGAGTCTGAGTCCGGTATTCTTGGGGGTGACAACTCGGATGCCGTAGTCCTGTCTTGGTCGTCTTTTTCTTTTTCCTTTGAGTCTGTTGTAATAGAGGAATCAGGCGATTTGGAAGTGATTAATGAGAATTGTGCGGCTGTGGCCTTCGAGTACTTTTCTGTGCCTTTGATTGACTACATTAATCAGGACTTTCAAAATTTCGATGAAAATGACGAGGAAGAAATTCCTCCGATTTTGAAATATTTGCTTGAGCAAGAGCAGGAGAGGTTTGTAAAACCGCTGGTTGATGAAATCACCCAAATTAATGTTGGTACTGAGAAGGACCCGCGACTGGTCCAGATCGGGTCCGCGTTGTCTTCGGAGGAGCGCGGGCGCTTAGTCGCTTTGTTAAAAGATTTCAAAGTTGTTTTCGCGTGGTCCTACGAAGACATGCCTAGAATCGATCCTAAGATTGTACAGCACCGGATCCCTCTTGACCCAGAGGCCCGACCCGTTATGCAGAAGCTCAGAAGGATCCGCCCAGACTGGGCTCTCAAGATCAAAGAAGAGGTCACCAAGCAAATTGACGCAACGTTCCTGCTGGTATCTGAATACCCAACTTGGTTGGCCAACATAGTTCTGGTGCTGAAGAAGGACGGCAGAATTCGGGTATGTGTGGACTTCAGGGATTTGAATAAAGCCAGTCCGAAGGATGACTTTCTTCTGCCGCATATTGACGAATTAGTGGACTTCACTGCGGGGCATGCATTGCTCTCATTCATGGATGGCTTTTCTGGCTACAATCAGATTTTGATGGCACCCGAAGACCGGGAGAAGACTGCTTTTACCACCCCGTGGGGAACCTACTGTTATAGGGTACTGCCGTTTGGGCTGAAGAATGCTGGAGCTACATATCAACGGGCCGCGACCACAATTTTGCATGATATGATCCATAAGGAGGTTGAAGTGTACGTGGACGACATGATTGTCAAGTCCAAGGAAAGAGAGGACCAGTACACTGCCTTACAGAAATTCTTCCAACGAATCACAGAGTATCGGTTGCGGCTGAATCCTCATAAATGTACATTTGGTGTTACAGCAGGGAAAATGCTAGGGTTCTTGATCACAAAGAGAGGTATCGAGGTTGACCCTTCCAAAATCAAGGCCATCTTAGAAATGCCACCACCGAGGACTGAAAAGGAGGTGCGAGGCTTTCTGGGTAAAGTGAAATTCATAAGACGGTTTATTGCGAAATTAACCTTGACTTGTGAACCACTTTTTGGTCTCCTGAAGAAAGGAAAGAAATTCCAATGGGACGGCCGATGCCAAGCTGCTTTTGAACAGATCAAGCAATATTTACAAAACCCACCTGTGTTATCACCGCCTGAGCCAGGGAAACCGTTGATTCTGTACCTTTCAGTGACTGAAACTACAATGGGCTGCATACTTGCACAGGAGTCTGAGGACAAGGTGGAGAGAGCTATCTACTACCTGAGCAAGAAAATGCTGGATTACGAGACCCGCTACACTCCGCTGGAGAAGGCTTGTCTAGCCTTGGTATGGGCCACCAGGAAGCTGTGGCACTACCTGCTAGCTCACTCTGTAATACTGGTTTCGAGATTAGATCCCATTAAATATCTCTTCGAGAAACCAGCACTTACAGGTAGGCTAGCCCATTGGTTGCTTCTGCTTTCCGAATTTGACCTCAAGTATATGACACGCAAGTCAGTGAAGGGGAGAGTGGTAGCGGAGTTCCTAGCCGATCACCCAGTTGAAGGGGATGAAGTAGTTGAGTACCTGTTTCCAGACGAGGCCATTCTGCATGTCGAAGAAGAGACTTGGACGATGTACTTTGACGGAGCGTCAAACCAATACAGGTATGGGATAGGGGTGTTGCTGATAGCACCCGACAATTCCCGCATACCACTAGCATTCAAACTTCGGTTCAAAGTATCAAACAATGAGGCAGAATATGAAGCATGTATTGCCGGACTAGAAGCCGCCCTAGAACTAGGGGCAAAACGGTTGGATGTCATCGGGGACTCGAACCTTGTTGTATCTCAAGCTAAAGGAGATTGGAAAGTTAAAGAAGAAAAGATGAGAATCTACCACCAGACCTTGGACGCTCTGATTCCTCGGTTTGAGAAACTGAACTTCGCTCATCTTTTAAGAGAGAACAACCGATTCGCAGATTCATTAGCAACTCTATCTTCTATAATAGACATCCCTTTCAGAGTCCGGATGCCTCCGATCATCATTGAACAAAAATTTGTGCCGGTCTACGAGCTGATTGCTGCCATAGATGAGGTACAAGATGAGAATCCTTGGTATTACGATGTCTGGAACTTCTTGGAGAAGGAAGTTTATCCACCAGGGGCAAATGCCAAAGATAAAACGGCAATTCGAAGAATGGCTGCTCAGTTCATCGTCTGCGGGGGGAAAACTGTACAAGAGAGGTCATCTCGGGATGCATGAGCTGTGTGTTGATGCTAAAGAATCCAAGCGCCTAATGGAGGCCATCCATGGAGGAGAGTGCCGAGCGTACATGAATGGGGTGATGCTAGCCCGAAAGATCCTTAGGCAGAGTTACTACTGGTCCACCATAGAGGAGGATTGTATAGGCCTTGTCTGGCAATGCCACAAATGCCAGATCCATGCAAACCGCATGAACATTCCACCGTCAAAGCTGTACAATATGACTTCGCCGTGGCCGTTTTCAGTTTGGGGGATTGATGTAATCGGGGCTGTCACTCCAAAGGGGTCCAACGGGCATGAGTATATTCTGGTAGCGATAGACTACTTCACGAAGTGGGTTGAGGCCCAATCTTATGCGGTGTTGAAGGCATCACACGTTGTAAAGTTCATCAGGAACAACATCATCTGTCGCTACGGGGTCCCGAACGAGATTATTTCAGATAATGGTTCCCACTTCAAGAAGGAGGTGATCGACTTGTTGGAGAAGTACAACGTGGCTTTTCATAAGTCAACTACATATCGGTCTCAAACCAACGGAGCAGTTGAGGCCGACAACGAGAACATCAAACACATTTTGCAAAAGATGGTGGAAACCTACCGAGACTGGCCAGATAAGTTGCCATTTGCTCTGTGGGGCTACCGGACTTCAATTCGAACTTCTACTAGGGCAACTCCGTATTTCTTGGTTTATGGGATGGAGGCTATTCTGCCTATCAAAGTTGAGGTTCCGTCATTATGAGTATTGGTTGAGTGTCAGATAGCTGAGGCAGATTGGCAAGAACTCATGCTCTTTGATGAGAGAAGGCTGAAAGCACTGTATCATGTTCAGGGTTATCAACGAAGAATTACCAGGGCTTTCAACAAGAAGGTTAAGTCCAGGAATTTGAAAGAAGGGGATTTAGTGCTCAAAGACTACCGAGCTTCCATCCACGACCCTAGGAGCAAGTTCAGACCCAATTGGACTGGCCCTTACATCATCAAGTCTATCTGGTCGGGTGGAGTTGTCATTCTGATGGACCTAGATGGCCTAGAGTTCTCCCAACCAATCAACATGGACAAGTTGAAGAAATACTTTCCCTGAGTGGCTCGTTAGGCCGAAAACCCGAAAGGGCGACCTAGGCAAAAGCTAGAGCATGAAAAATTTGAAATAATAAAAATTGAGCTCGCAAGGTTGAAAACCCAGAAAGGGCGGGCTTGGCAAAAGTTAAAGCGTAAAAGGAGAGAGTTAATACACGAGTGAACCTGAACCGAATTACGTAAGGCTTGATTCCCATCTTTGGGACACGTAGGCAACTTCATTCCGAAGTCCAGCCATAAACACTTCCAAATCAACTTTGTCCGTGTGATCATGTTGGTCATCTTTGTCTATTCTGCATTCAAGAGCTCGGTTATGATCTCTAGTGCAGTGCTATTCAGACTAGGGGCAACTTCCCAGTTGTTGGGATTCGGAGTTGTGCATCTCGAGGATAGATCTCTGGCGTGTCCAGTTGTGATCCATATCGAAAATGGTTTTGAAAAGTTTTAATAAAAGTTGATTTTGCTCAAATTAATCTTTTTACAACTTAGACCATTTTTGGATTAAACGAAAAATTTTCAGTATCCACAACCTTAAATTACATTGATTTCAATACAGAGTTCTCCTGCTCTTGAATACAAATTGAAGTTGCTTTTTATTACATTCATAAAGAAAACTTGAAAGTACTAATTAAAGAAAATAAATTCGGGGCATAGTCAGGTGTCCCTGCGACCCCTCCCAGAGCTTGTGGAAGCCTCTGATGCCAAAGTGGGCCCGATCTGCGCCTCCTCATCAAGCCAAGCTATACACTCATCAGAGAGGGTGCAACTGAAAGTAGGAGCGGGGGCCAGAAGCTCTCTCGTCCTCCATGCTGTAGCATACCGAGCCAGCTGCGTGCCTCGGACCAGAAATGCAGTAGGGTACTCTATTCCCTCTTTCGGGCAAATCTGATCATGTCTGAACTGGCGCCGAAATCGGAATGGGAAGTAAAAGACACAGTGTGTTAGGCCGATCAACTGAATCCCGGGCTGGCGAGTCATGCTGTAGCTCATTGCCGGTAAATTGAGCCAGGGGCAGCGCCAAGCAATGTCGAGAGCAGTTAAACTACGCATCCATTCGCACCACCATTCCTCATCGGGGGCATCAACTAGACGTCGCCGGAAAAAATAGTCGTGAGCTGAATATGTCGGCATGAGTCCATAACCTTCAATTTATCCATCAACCATATCTGGGGAGGGATAAAAAATGAGAGATTAAAGAATATAGAGGTGTACGTTGAGAGAAAAGTGAGAAAAGGGTTTTAAGAGAAAAACCGAGCCTGAGGGCCGAGTGACGTGAGAAATATATGTGAGATGGGATGGGAAACATTACCTGTAGCAGTAATGGACTCCCTGCGATGAAAAGCGTCCAAACCCATCAATGTCTCAGCCAATGTCATGGCAATGCAGCTCCCGCCTTCTTTCAAGCCCTCAACAACCTCAATCAAACGAGTGCTAAACCCACCCGAGCCTGGGGTAAGCAAGAAATGAGACAACATGCACAAGCAAAGAGCATGTTGCCGAAAACCCTACCAGTGATGGTCGCCGTGATCACCGGCATCAAAAAACGACGAATCAAGCTCGGAATGTGTAGCTCTCTATCGCAAATCAATGACCGAGCGTCATGCAAAGTAAGCCCACACATCCGTCCTAAGGCTTGGACGTAGCCGAAGCGGAATTGAGGCAAGATTTCTTCATCGCGCTCTGATTCCATTAAAGCTTGGAAGTCCTCGAAAGTGGGACACATCTCTTGTCCGCCAAAGCTAAAGACGTGTGTTACCGGATTCCAAAACCTTGCCGCGACATGAAGGAATGAAAAACGCAGCGGGGTGCGACTCAACGTGAATAGTGCATTTATGCTAAAGTCCCGGAAATTCAGCTTTTCCGAGCCATCCAAGTTGGCAATCCAATTTGTGAGATTTTGGACAAGAAATGCTTCCATTTGGTATAAAAATTGAGCTGAAATGGAGAAACTACGAAGCTGGGGCTTTTGTAGAGGATAAGGTGTTGAGTGGAAGACAGGTGGCAGCATTCTGGAGGTTCTTGCCATTTTTGGCCGATCGACCAAAAAGAGTGCCGACTGGCCATCTTTTTGGCCGATCGGCTAGTAATGATGGCCGATGGTCATTTCTTATGGCCGATGGCCTCTCACCTTGGCAGATGGCCCTTACTTTTGTCCTCTGAGCTGTCTATGTGTTGGAGATGTTCAGAACTTGTGACTGGTTCCACTTCAAATGCCTTTCGGTGATGATTTTGCGAAGTCACACCTGTGTTATTTCAATTTGTTTATCGAGTTGTTGTACTTTTGTTTATCGAGTTGTATTTTGTGTTCTTTAGTCCTTGTTTTGCTTATCGAGTTGTATTTACATTTGGTTAGCATGTCAAGTTCTTTGTTTTGCTTATCGAGTTGTTTTGTTGTCAGTTGGTTCACTACCTGATTAATGCAATTAGAGCATTTAGTTTTCAAAACAAAGTTCAATCTCATTTACATTGTTATGTAATGTGATGTGATGCGATGCTTAGAATGTACAAATGTAACACTTTTTTAACAAAAAGAGCTATTTCATTCCATCATATTTTCTTTTGCAAAAGTACAAAGTTTTGAAGAAAATAAAAACCTGCCTGAGGCAGTACAATGTGCAAAAACTACTAGGAAAAAGAAAAAGAAAGCAAAAAAGAAGTGCAGCATCTGGATCGGCGCCAGTCGCCTCAAGTGTGGGAGTCCGTCCTCGTCCTCTTCCTGGACGAAAGGCCAGGATCGCCACCGTCAGCTCCGCTGTCTGAGCCTGAACCGGAACCATCCCCAGCCTCATGCTGAGACAACTTTGCCTCTGCATCAGACTCGTCATCATCTGGGGTAGGCGCCCGTGAGCTACTCTCAGAGTGAGTACGCTCGGCATTGCTGCGGCTGCGTACTGAGATCCCTCAACCTGCTCTCCTCGCTCCTCGGGCAGGTACTGAAGGTCCTGCTGAAGTACCCCCTGCGGCCGGTATCTGGAATGGGGCCTAAAAAGAACAAATTGGTAGATGCATCAGTTATGCTATGCAAAGTCAAGTATGGTATCGAATACAGTGTATGAGTACAGTGTATGAATGCTGTGAGCAGTGTATGAATACCGTATACAGTGTATAAGTACAGTGTATGAATGCTGTGAGCAGTGTATGAATACCTTGAGCAATGTATGATTACAGTATGAATGCTATGAGCAGTATGTGAGTTACAATGTATCAGTGCCGTGAGTGGTATATGAGTGCAGTGTATCAAGTGTCGTATTGATAATGTGATGTATCAGATCATGTATGGAACAGATTATGCAAAGTTTTGGGACTGAGGTTGAAAGAATTTACCGGGATACCATAAATGCTCAGCTGGTCTATGCTCCTCTATAGCATCCCCATCACTGAGGCTGACAACTCCAGAGCCTGTCCAGTATACTTGATGAAAGCCTGCAAAAGTGTTGAAGTAAATAATATTCTGCGGGATATCAAATGAAATGAAATGACTGTACAGAGTGAAGAGTATAGCACATACTGGAGTCGAGCCGCGAACTCCGACGAGCTCATATTCAGCCGGAGGAGGAGCGATGGGTATCTGATAAGTCTCACCACCTTGTCCTCGGCATGTCATGGTGGTGGGCAGCTCTGGCCACTCTGCTCTCCGTCCCCTCCGGGACCCACTCCTGTCGTGGTCCTGAGTCGCCCTCGGTGCTCCTGCTCCTCCCACAAGGGCTGTAGGCCTCTCCCTCTCGACTCGAGGAGCACTGGCTAGAGGTCACATAAGATGAGTCTCGATGAAGACAGTGTAGTCGCCCTCATCTCGGAAAAAGTCAGCATCCCAACCGATCATGAAATCGATCATCTCCTGCAGGGTGTACCTCTCTGTATGCCTCATATGTGTGGGAGGTGGCCTCGAGACTATCTGCTCAGGTAAACCAAGGGTCTGCTGCAAGAAGCGCTCACCCAAATACCAAGCCTGACAGACCGGACCCTCCAGCAAAACCCAGAACCGGGTAGTATCCCGAGCACCCATGTACTGGTCTTTCACTGCATCCGGCAACGCGGCACAGGGCTGTCAGGTGATCTGCAAATGACAGGATATACAGTTTGTTATCTGCTGTTGAAAGTACAATGTAAAGCGAAAATAAAATAAACTATAATGTTTAAAATACCTCTGTTGCGGTAATGGCGTCGAAGTATCTACGGAAGAACAAGAAAGACTCCCGCGACCTCCACTCGCACCTCACATCGTATCGATGAGAATATGGGACAGCGAGGGGCATCTCCACCTCTGGCTCTGGAGCAAGCCTCGGGAAGTAGGTATACACCCACAACTACAGAATGTAACAGGGTAAGAATGAGTATGTTTTATCAGTAAAGCAGTATGCAGATAAAGTAGAAACCAGAGAATGGTGTGCAGTGTATTGTGCAGTGTGTGCAGTGTAAAACCAGTGTAAAGCAGATTGCGTGTATGCAGTGTGTGTGGTGTACAAATAGTGTAAGGCAAAACTGTAAAATAGAAAGTGAAGGTGTACCTCCCAGGCTCGCCAGTAGCCTCCTAGAAGATGTCCGTTGTGGTGGGATGAAGAGCTCATGTATCCGTAAAGCGTGGCCAAGCCTATGCCACCCCAGTAGTAGCCCCGGATTCGGTTCACGTCCACTAACGCGCTCAGCAGATAAAGACCAACTGTGTTCGCCCGGTTGGCGAAGAGGGTGGTGCCCAATAAGAACATGATGAACCCTCGGGCATATTGCTTGACCTCCTCGCGGGTCATTAGCGCCTGTACTCTGAACTGGTCCTCGAACCAGGAATACCTCACGAACCCTGGCCGAGAGAGAGGTGGGTGAGCGAGCGCCAAGCAAGAACATCTGGGCAGCATCCCACTCGCCCATGTCAGTGTCGAAGGGGATCGGATCACCCCCTACTTCGATGCCAGTGAGCATGGAGAAGTCGAAGGGAGTCATCGTCATCTCCCTTGCTGCGGAAAGGTGGAAGGAATCGGTGGTGTCCCACCACCTCTCCACCAGCGCACCTAGAAGGGGCTTACTCGCAGTGAGGTGCGAGAGTCCCATGCAGAAAATGCCGAAGCCGGCCTCGTCAACAATCTGGCAGACCTTATCAGGAAACTCCATGTACCAACCCCGGGCAATGGTATTCCCATACCCCCGGAAGGCATGGGAATCTCCCTGTGTTCAAAACAAACAAATGCGAAGCAGTGTTAGAAATATAGTGTTTGAATATGTTCAGAATTGATGAAAATGCAGTGTGTGTGCGTGTGTTCGAGTTTACACAGATATTATATATGAACGTGCTCAGGGTGAACTGAGCATGTGATCTACAAGTGTGTTTGTGATGATCAGATAAAGGGTAGTATCAACTATCCAGGATATACGATCTACATTGCAAAAAGTAAAGAAGAAGAGTATACCTCAGCGGCATCGTAAGAAAGGTTCGACTCCGGCTCACGTAGCAGGAGCTCCAGTGGCGCACCTCGCGCGTAGCTCTTGAACTGGTGGATACTGTCGGGCGGCAATACTTGTATCGCAGGCCGGTACGTCGCCGGATCAAAAGGTAAAACACTGAGAGGCAAGACTCGGGATCCGTGTCCATCTCTGGAGGAGTCCCACCCCGTGGAATATCGTCTACCATCTCAAGAAGAGTGCAAAAATGGTTGAGGATATGGAAAGTGGGCAAAAATGCCAAAAGTCAACTGAAAGTCAACCCCGAGGGGTGAAAATGGAAAAAAGGTCGAAATGCGGAAGATGGCACGGAAACCAAGGCTAACTCAGGGGAAACAAACCCCAAGTGGTGGAAATCGAGAATGTGGCACCGAAATCACGTTTCATTCGGTTCAAAGTGTTTGGAACGAAGAGGGTTTTGTGAATCGAACGTCGTGGAAGCTTGGAAAATGGGAGAAAAGTACGAATCGAAGGGAAGAAAATGCCCTAGAGAGAGAGAACAAGAGTTTTCAGCTAAGGAGAAGTGAGGAAATAGGGTTTGGAACCCTATATTCAAAGACCCGAAGCAAATGGACAAAATTGCCCCAAATCTGTCACTTTTGGCCGATCGGCCAAATTGTTGGCCGATCAACTAAATATGTGGCTGATAAGCTCATTTGATGGTCGATGGATGGCCGATGGTTTCCCCTTGTGGTTGATGGGTCTCCAATGCCCTTGTTTGGGGTGATTCTGTTGATTGGTACCCTCATCTTTCAAGAAAATGCAAGAAAGTACACTTTTGAAGCTTAAGCGGCCTTCGTGGTGACCTCGAACCATGTCTTCCGTGTGCGGCGCTCAATATGCACAAGTTGTATCCTTTTTCGTATCCTTTGGTATATTGCAAGATTCAAGAATTGCTCGAGAATTGCTGTTGAATATCTTGCCTTATGAGCGTTTTGTCATATTTGTAAGACGCGCGTTTGTTATATGCCTTTTCACTCTTACATTGAGCATGCCTCATCTTGTTTTGAAGCTGCATCTCAACATCACGAATAACATGCCTTTACCATGCTTACGTTGAACATGTGCCTCTCTTTGTTGTTGCATTGTTATGCACACACTATATGCGTTGTCGCGCACGTTTTGTTTGCATTATCATGCACATCTCACTCGCATTGTTATGTACACACTATATGCGTTGTCGCGCACGTTTTGTTTGCATTATCATGCACATCTCACTCGCATTGTTATGCATACACTATATGCATTGTCACGCACGTTTTGTTTGAATTGTTATGCACATTACTGGCGTTGTCGCGCATGCTTTTCCTTGCATTGTTATGCACATTGCTTGCGTTGTCGCGCACGCTTTTCCTTGCATTGTTATGCACATTACTTGCATTGTCGCGCATGCTTTTCCTTGCATTGTTATGCACATTTCTTGCGTTGTCGCACACGTTTTTCCTTGCATTGTTATGCACATTGCTTGCGTTGTCGCGCATGCTTTTCTTTGCATTTATGCACCTACACATTGCTTGCGTTGTCGCGCATGCTTTTCCTTGCATTGTTATGTACATTGCTTGCGTTATTGAGTATGCTTTTCCTTGCATTGTTATGCACATTGCTTGCGTTGTCGCGCACACTTTTCCTTCCATTGTTATGCACATTGCTTGTGTTGTCGTGCATGCTTTTCCTTCTATTGTTATGCACATTGCTTGCATTGTCGCGCATGCTTTTCCTTGCATTGTTATGCACATTACTTGCATTGTCGCGCATGCTTTTCCTTGCATTGTTATACACATTGCTTGCGTTGTTGCACATGCTTTTCCTTGCATTGTTATGCACATTGCTTGCGTTGTTACGCGTGCTTTTCCTTGCATTGTTGTGCACATTGCTTGCGTTGTCACGCATGCTTTTCCTTGCATTGTTATGCTCGTTCTAGTGGCATTGTCATGCATCTTTTCACTTGCATTGCTATGCATCTTCTCACTCGCATTGTATATGCATGTGTTCATCTCGTATTGAAATGATTTCTTGATCTAACGTTGAACGTGTGTTTCTACTATATTGTACCTGTTGAATTTCTTTCTTTTGCAGGCACGATATTGTATGTACGGTTCATTTGAAGTTGGTGGAACCAGATGATATTGTATATACGGTTCATTCAAGAGAAGTCCCGGTTTAGTTTGACTGCTACCCTTCTCCACTTGCGTTTGACATGCGTTTGGACGTATCTCCCTCCTCTCGCGTTTGGCACGTGTCTGGATGACTACGCTTTCTTGCACAGTTCCTTCCTCTCCTGCGTATGATACGTTGAGAGATGTTGTGTTTGAGACTCCGGGTATTCTCGGTAGTCGCTTTTAGTCTTCTCCGCGTGAGACGCAGTGAGAATTATAATTTTCTTACATCCTTTCTGTTGGAATGTGTAGGACTATTCTTTCTTATTCGCTTGCTTAAACTGTTGTATTTATTTTGCATATATGCTTCATTACAGCTCTCTTGGCATGATCATAAGTTATGCTCGGTATTGTGCATGTCATTTGCATCTTGCCCCTGCCTACGGGCGCATCTCTTTGTTATCTTGTATGTTTGTCTAAGTCTTCGGCCTTGTCAAAATGGGTCGTCTCTGGGCTTTGACATTCACTCCCGTCATCTTATGACTTTCGAGTTCTATCAAAGAGGGGAAACTATAGACACCCCATTTTTGACCGTCCTCAAGACTTGGACGTCATCGTTTGAACACTTGATGATCATCAATGCTCGTGTTTGTTTTAAGTTCCCGAAGGTCTCGGCTGCGCGCCTCGCCTTAAGATCTCTCAACTTGTCTGTTTTGTGCTTGGTTGTGGACCAAGGACTTGTGGTTTTGTTTCTGAGGGAAGAGGGTGGCTTGTTGGCCATCCTTACAATCCATCGGCCAAGCCTTGTGCTTATCGGCCTTGTTTTCTTGCCATTGGCCATAAGTAGTGGCCGATCGGCACTCCTTTTGGTCGATCGGCAATATTTTTTGGCCGACACCTTTCCACCTACTTTTGCAGATATTTTTGTGCCGGCTGTGACAGTTGGTGAGCACAGATTTCATCCTCCATACACGTGTATGGAGGGATTGATTCAAGTCCTTAGCTTATTCAACAAGCTTAGGAATTGAATTTCTATAAGAAGCGAGACCCCTCTCCATTTCCAGAGGTTCTGAAATCTTGATATACAAAACATATATCACTCTCTCTCTATATTTCTTCTCTCTCTCTATATTTGCCCTTGTTTGTGCTCAAAAGTGTAATTTCTTCACACTTTTGCACTAAAGCACCTACTAGAACACCATAATCTTGTCGTTGAGGTACTTGAGGGTTTTGTTTGAACTCAAAGATTGGTTTTTAGCTCAGAAAGTTGTTGAAGTTGCCTCTCTGAAGTGGTTCTACAAGGGTGAGTCACTCACCCTCTTTTAAGCTTTGTGTTCATTGCTTACTTAGCCTTATTTTCATGCTTATTTTGGCTTAGCTCTTAACTGTGAAAAGCTTCATTTTCATGTGTTTGAAATGATTGTTTAAGGTCTTGTTGGTGTTGGGGGTGATCTACCCCCTTGAGTGCCTTGTTTTGCCTTGTTTTGCCTTGTTTTGGGCCACCTCTTTAGGCTTTTGTTTTTATCTTTGCATGACCTTTCTACCACTGAATTCCAAAGGAATTTCAGTGGTGGAAAGTATATTTTGAGGCCTTAAATAGGAGAGGGTCATCACATCTCCTTGTGTCTTGCATGCTTGTATAATAGCTCATCAAAGTAGCATGTTTGTCTAGCATGTTTTGGTTCCATTTCAGCAAGTTTTTGGTGTTATTTTAGCATGCCTCAACTCTGTTTTAGGTTGGTTTGATAGCATCTTGCATGCTTCACATACTTGTAGTGCAATCTTGCATGCTAGCATAACATGCATCATGTGTTTGGACCATCATTTTTGCATGTTTTGGCTCAACTCCAAGAAGCTTTTGTTCATGTTTTACAATGCTTAAGCTTTGATTTGTGTTGTTTTGGTCATGTATGCATTGCTTTGTATAGTCGTGGTTCAATCTAGCTCACTAGCTTTGTGTGTTGGGTCCATTAGCATGCATTACTTAGACTATTTTCATGATTTGGTATCATTTGAAATGTGATTTCAGTATGTATAGTGTGGCCATACTCTCTCATGCTTCACTATTTCAATGCTTTCGGTGAGTCATGCTTTATGCCTTAAGTATGAGTCTATATGCATGCCTGATTGCCTAAGCTTTTGGGATGCCATCTTAGTGGGCTTTTGGTTCTATTTTGACATGCCTTGACTCTAATTTTTATTGTTGAAGCCACCTCATGTTTGGTCATAGTAGGTGTAGTGCAATACTCCTTTTTGGCCTTGCATACATAATGCCTTATGCTCATCATGCTAGCTTATTTTGGCTTCCTTCGATGCATGTTTTAGCATCATTTTGGCATGTTCTAGGACTGTTTTAGGTTGCCTTGGCCATTTGCTTCATGTTTTGTATAGCCATAGTGCAAGTACCTATGCTAGCTCCAACCTTTGAGCCCTTTTGCATGTCATACTTGTATTATTTGGTTGATTTGGCATCATTCCATACTTAATTTCAGAGCTTATAGTGTTGTTACACTTCCACTTTTGTCACTCTTTAAGCACTCTTGAGAGTTGTGCTCTTATGCCTAGGTGATGGGCCATTACATGTGCATGCTTTGTTTTGCATTTCATGTCATCATTTTAGCATTTTGGCCACTGTTTTGGACATGGCTAAGGTCTGTCCATATCAGGTTTAAGCCCATCTTGCATGTTTTTTGCATGGTTGTTGGCATGCTCATGTTGCATTAGCTTTGTTTGTATGCTTAGGTTGCATTACATTGTTCACATGCCATTAGTATTACTAAGTCAGTCATGTTGCATCGCATGGTGCTCCCATGCTCATGTTGCATTACATTGTTTGCATGCCATTAGCTTTGTTAAGTTGTGCATGCATTGCATTATGTTTGGATGGGGTATTAGTCCAAACATGAGAAACAAGGGACATTTCATACTTGAAGTGATAAAACGTGCCTCAATTCTCGGTCGCCGACCCTCTTGAGCATGCATGATAGAGGTTAAGGCATTTATGTGTTTTTGTGCATTCATTTGTCATTGATTTGTGCACCTCGGTCTCTTTGGCCATCATGCATTGAAATGCGTGATTGATGGCTCGAGAGCCGAGCACTACACACCTTTGAGCCTTAGACATGATAAGAGGTATAGTTGCACACACATTTTCTTGCAAATACATTGCCATGCCTCTGTTTGTGCTCTGTTGCAGCAAAAAGAAGAGTTTGCAGGAAGCAATGGCTGATTGGCTATCTAGTGTGCCGATCGGCTATCAATAATTGGCCGATAGCCTCAAAATTGGTCAATGACTGTTATTCTTTGGTCGATGGCCATACCTCTTGGCCGATGACCTCTTAGCATGTGCATGACGTGGATCAGAAGTGTTTTGGAGATTGGCACAATTTTCAGAAGTCTAAAACAGTGCAAACAAAGGCAACATGAGGCATGGTAAGGAATTTCCGAGTGAGGCGATCGAGCATGCATCTTCGAACTCTTAGAACTGAGCTGAGGCTTTATAATTTGTAATTAGCTTTACTTGATTAGCTAGCTTTTGAATTTGTAATTAAACTAGCTAATTTGTTAATTAGTTAACGTGTTGTAATAATTAGCTTAGTGTTAGCTAGTTATTCAATTTGATTATGTAATAATTAGTCTAATTAGATTATTAGATTAGTTAGAATGGCTTAGTGTAGCTTGCTTAGTGTACTCATTCGGACCCTCCGTCGAGAGGGTGAATTCTGTAGTAAGTGTGCGTGAGTGTGTGAATGTCTTCCAACCCTACGTCTTTCTCCCTTTTACTTAACCGCTTTCAATGGTTAGTTTTAGGGCATGTTTCAATTAGCACACTCATGCTAGCATGTTTGCATACATTCATTCGTATTGCATGCACCGAGCTTGGCGCATCATACTAACCGCATTGTATTTCAATACATTTACTTGAATACGTGTTCAACAGCATGTTATCAAGTTACATTTCATGTGCCATCTTAGAATAGCCGAGCCTATTTTTTTGCATTTCGCATGTGTTGCATTAGCCATCTTAACATAAACTAGGATCATGCATGATTTCTAACTAGTTGTTGTTTTGGCTCGGATTACACTGTAAGGGTTTATGCTTTAGCATCCTTGCATGAATGTAAGTGTTGCCATGATAGCATCCTTGCCATGAGGCTAACTGCTTAAATGTTTAACTACATGAATGCCTGTGGATGAAGGCTTCATTGCTTGAATTGGAACAATTCATTGAAATGCGAGTTTTAAGCCCACTTGAGAGTGGCAAAATCATGTTTTCTAAGCCTACTTGAGGGTGGCAAAATCCACGACTTAGCCTACTTGCGAGTAGCACCTTCAAACCATTTTCAAACAAACAAACATGAGATGTTTTGTTCCAAATTAGGCGATCTAGTCTATACTTGTGTGCTATACACATCACGTAGTAAGCTAGCTAAAATACCGAAATAAGAACACGTGTTTTCAAAAACAACATATCATGCTTAGTAAAGGCCGATCTTTGATCGGGCGAGCGGGGGTGTTCATTGTATGACCTTCCCCTCTCGTACCCAAGTTCCTGAGCCGAGGCAACTTTGGTGATGACGGACACGTGGCCTTAGGCATGAGTCAGGGTTTCCTAAATTTCCCAAAAATAAAATATTTAGGTGGCGACTCTGTATCTGGCAAAGCAGTCCATGTTTGGCACTTCTTTATTAAAATCAGTTTTTCAAAACGATTTGCCGGATTTGGACTCTTTAGTGATTTATCAGTCTTGCATTGCACTTTGTGAGATTAGATTCAGAACCGTGACATTGAGTCCGAACTGTAGTAGCTAAAGAACAAAATGAATTTGCGCCCTCTCGCGCGGAGCTGGAGAGTTCTCGGGGCGGTCTACAATAAGCGAGGATGTGTGAGAATTGCATGCATGCACATGCACAATGTTCAAGAACAACCCTGTCTGCCCCAAGCTTACCCTGTTTCACATCAGCCACTGCCCTCTGTTTTCTACAAAAATACACTACTGACCAAACTTTGAGGGCCGGCCGACCCTCAATGAAGCCTGGCCAGGCATAGAGAAGGCCGGTCGTGCCTCAGTTTTGTGCAAAACTCTGTTTTGTGTTCTAAAGTGAAAACAGTGCAGACAGAGTTGTTCAAGCTCTGTTTGTCCCTTTCTTCCTTCTCTGTCATGGAAAAGCCTCGAGAGAAGGTTAAAATTGATTCCAAAGCCATTAATGAGCAAATTGATTGCTTGATGATCTCGGATACAATTTTGGACAAAAAATCAATGAAATGCAATGAATATGACCACCCCTCCCTCTTGTCATGGAGTGAACTCAAAGAGGGTGGTAGAGACGCTTCAAGAATCATCAAAACGCCATGAATTCACACATGATCACTCTTGACTCGATAAACTTGGCATAACGTCCGGCCAAATCTAAGCAATTTAAGTCATTTTCTTTATGTGTGTTGATCCAATTTTAAACCAATTTGTTTAGTCATTTCCATTCTTTAGTTCATTTGTCCATGGTGATTAAGTCCTCTAAAAGGAGAGAAGCATCAAATGGGAAATAATTCTCAACATGAAAGAGAGATTACACCATTAACAATGAATCTCTGTAGAGATTAAGCCATTAAGCGCAAAACTCTAGCTCATGTGTTGAATAACCATCAACCATTTGAAAAAACTCTCAGATGAAAGAAAGAAGTGGCAAGTTGATTATTATAATGAGGTTATTAAACATGGAAATGTGTTAAAGAAAAGCTAGAATAACATGCAACAAGCTATACAAGCAAACTTATGAGACAACAAATGAACTAATCAAAGCTTGAAGTAATTAAATAGAATGAGACTGCCCTAAAATAGTCTAAAATAAGCCTAAAACAGTGGACTCAATGGACTTAACAGTACCTCTCCAGTTCGATTTGGAACTGGAGAAAAGCCAAACCCTAATTTATAATATGATCCCACAATAACAAGATTATATATACATCATTAATATAAAAGTTTAGTGATTTTTTAATTTTTTATTTGGGTACCTATGCTTTCTTGAAATCATAGTTTCCTAATTTAGGTGGTATCCTGACATGAATATTATTGGTTAAAATAAGAATATTTATTGCCTTATCCTTTTTGGCCTTTTTGCCCCCTGTATAGTTATTAGATATAACCTCTTATCTTTGTGCAAAGAATATCTTTTGTAGCCATTTGGGTGTAATGAAATTTACCATTTTGGCTTGTATATATAACTACTTTTTGTAAATGGATGACCCCCAGCTCTTGTCTTATCCGAAATCTGAACATACATTGTCATTCCGAGATCTAAAACACATCACTTCCTCTTCTCTAGCTGAAACTGGACCCATTTGTACACCGAAGCACATTGGATCACTCCAAGGAGATTTCTTAGATCTTCTCATTCTGCTGAACACAATTCTATCTGACCGGTCAAACGTCAATCCGGCTGAACCATTCGGGTGGCCTTCGGGGTAGATTTGACTTTTCAACCTTTGACAGTTTATGAAAACGCACGAAACCATTTGAAAGCTTCTTATAGCCACTCGAAACCTTTGTTGTGAGTGGCATCATTATTCTTACTCCATTCTTATGAATGGGAACACCTCTCCTCCCCTTTCTCCTCATTCTCCTCTGAGGGTTGATTTTTTCTACTATCCATACAATGATGCCTCCTCTGATGATGGCTCAGGCGATGCCGTAGTTCTAGACTTACACTTGGAGCATGAAAGAACTCGTTCCAAAGGTTATGGTGGTAAGAGGAGACACATTCGTAGAGGTCGGGAAGAACCATAGGTTGTCCCGGGAGAGATTAGTAGCAACGATGGAAGAAGGGTCTGAGGTCAAAGCAAAGCCCTCAGACGATTTGTGAGTTATGACTTTGTGCAGTTTTCAAATCTTGTTGAATCAGTTCCACTTTCTCAGTCATTTCGTGCACAAGTTTCCGTCCCAATAACGGTCTATTGCCTACTTCGGCCCAACAAATTGGGGATCAACATTTCTTTCCGTACAAAGCTTCATAAGGAGCCATC
Organism: Camellia japonica; assembly: GCA_030407325.1. Classification (NCBI taxonomy): domain Eukaryota; kingdom Viridiplantae; phylum Streptophyta; class Magnoliopsida; order Ericales; family Theaceae; genus Camellia; species Camellia japonica. The sequence goes on from JAPPVO010000007.1 coordinate 83,667,581, forward strand.
CCGATACTCGAATGATAGCTGTTATTGTACACAAACTCAGCTAGTGGCAAATAAGCTTCCCAATTTCCTTGAAAATCTAGTACACACATTCTGAGCATATATTCCAAGGTTTGAATGGTTCGTTTAGATTGGCCATTTGTTTGTAGGTGATAGGTACTACTCAACCTCAATTCAGTTCCCAAAGCTTGTTGCAAACTCTGCCAAAATCTTGACGTAAACTTTGAATCTCTATCAGACACAATAGATACTGGCACTCCGTGCAATCTCACAATCTCATTCACATAAATGTTAGCCAATTTATCCGTATTATAAAAAGTTTTGATAGGTAAGAACTGTGCAGATTTAGTCAAACGATCAATAATTACCCAGATAGAGTCCATATCTTGAGAAAAACAAGGTAAATCAACAATGAAGTCCATCGTAATATGCTCCAATTTCTATTTTGGTATTGGAAGCAGCTAAAGTAATCTAGCGGGTTGTTGATGTTTAGTTTTCACTTGTTGGCAATGCAAACACTTAACTACAAAATTTGCAATACACTTTTTCATTCTAGGCCATCAAAAATTCTGTTTCAAATCACGATACATCTTCGTATTTCATGGATGCATGGCAAATTTAGAATTGTGAGCCTCAATCATAATATGCTTTCTTAGGTCAGAACAATCTGGTACACAAAGCCTACCCAGAAATTTCAACATGTTATTTTCATATACAAATCCCGGCCTTGGTTTTGATTCAATTTCATCAACAATCTTTTTCAGAAATTCGTCCTATAGTTGTTTTTCTTTAACTTCTTGAAGTATGGCTGGTTGTGTAGATATGGCGCCTAGAACTCCACCCTGTTCACGCAAAACAACATCGATTTCATTTATTTCTAGCTCATACAACAATTATTTCTGACTGGTAAGCAAACATGCCAAATTCTCGATGGATTTTTTTACTCAAAGCATCTGTAACTGTATTTTCCTTTCTTGGATGATACAGAATTTGTAAGTCATAATCTTTATTCAACTCAAGCCATCTTCTTTGTCTCGTGTTTAGTTCTTTCTGAGTGAAGAAATATTTCAAACTTTTATGGTCCGTATACACTTCACAGGTCACTCCATACAGATAATGACGCCAGATTTTCAAAGCAAAAACTACAGCTGCGAGTTCAAGGTCATGGGTTGGATAGTTCTTCTCATGAGGTCGGAGTTGTCGAGAAGCATAAGCAATGACCTTACCATTTTGCATTAGTACACACCCTAGGCCTTTGTATGAAACATCATTGTAAATCTGAAACCCATCTGTACCATTAGGCAATCAAAATTGGTGCAGTCACTAGTCTAGTCTTCAATTCTTGAAAAGCGGTTTCCCTCTTATCATTCCAATCAAACGGTACATTTTTCTGTGTCAACTGTGTCAATGGCATCGCAAGTTTGGAGAAGTCTTTCACAAATCTTCTGTAATAGCCAGCAAGCCCCAAAAAACTTCTAACTTCAGTCACAATGGTTGGCCTTGGCCAGTTCATAATAGCTTCATCTTTATTGATTACATGTCCCAGAAATGTCACACTGTCCAGCTAGAATTCACATTTGGAGAGTTTTGCATACAATTTCTTTTCCCTCAGAATTTGTAGTACAGTTTTCAAATGACTTTCATGTTCTTACTTGCTTTTAGAGTAAATCAAAATGTCATTAATAAACACAACAACAAATTCATCAAGGAATTGTTTGAACACCCTATTCATTAGTTCCATGAATGCTATTGGTGCATTAGTTACCCCAAAAGGCATTACCAAAAACTCATAGTGCACATAACTAGTTTGGAATGCAGTTTTCTCTATGCCTTCTGCCATAACTTTTAATTGGTGATGTCCAGATCTAAGGTCTATTTTTGAAAACACTTGGGCTCCCTGAAGTTGGTCAAATAAATCATCTATTCGGATGGAACACCCTATTCATTAGTTTCATAGTGGATATTTGTTTGAACACCCTATTCATTAGTTTCATAGTGGATATTTGTTCTTGACAGTTACTTTGTTCAATTCCCAATAGTCTATACATAACCTCAAAGACCCATCTTCTTCTTAACAAACAATACTGGAGCACCCCAAGGTGAAGTACTCAGATGGATAAATTTCTTGTCTAACAGTTCTTGTAGTTGGATTTTCAATTCTTTCAATTTAGAGGTTGACATTACATAGAAGGTTTTGGAGATAGGTTGTGTTCCAGGTTATACTTCAATGGTAAATTCAATTTCTCTATCAATCAAATCACCGGGTAGTTCATTTGGAAACACATCAGAAAATTCATTGACTACAGGGATGTTCTCTACATTAGTGTTATTTGTGGGCACAGCCAATAGACAACACAAATAACCCCAACACCGCTTTCTCAATAGGTTATTAGTATTCATTGCAAAGATCAAATATGGAGGAGGAACTACCCCTTTCCCGGTAAACACAAACTTAGGCAACCCAGTCGGCCAGAACACAACATATTTATTCACACAATCTATAGTGGCATGATACTTGGTCAACAAATCCATTTCCAATATACAGTCAAAATGATCAAGGCTCAAAGGTAGCAGGTCAACATACAATATCATATCACCAATCACAATATCACATGCTGGATAAACAGAAGCACATACCATAGAACTCCCAGATGGTGTAGAAATAGATAATAAATAATTCATAGATTCTAAGGGTCTAGTCAACTTCCGTGAGAAAGCATGTGATATAAAGGAATGCGTAGAACCCAAATCTATCAACCTAAGCATTTTGAGCACAAGTAGGAATTATACTTGACACTACTGAGTCAGTGTTCTGCATATCTCCAGGCACAAGTGCAAACACCTGACCCTGCCTTAAAGTTTCTCTCCCAGTATTGGTTCGCACATTTGATCTTGGTGCAGAAGTGGATCCGGTTGAACTTGCCGTAGGACGGTTGGCATTGTCGAACCCGAGCGGACAATCTTTTACTATGTGGCCAGTTTTGCTACACTGGAAACATTCACCAGTTGCACAATAATAGACACCTTTATGTTTTCTTCCACATTCAGAACAAACAGGTGTAGATCCACTACTTTGGCTTAAGTTGCTAGTAGACCCCGTGTTTTGCTTCTTATTCATTGTAAATGAATGCCCCGTTTTGAAATTGTATCCAAATCTTTTACCTCTCTATTCAGTTGTTGGGGCCTTCGCTTGTTTCATCGTTGCTAGATTAGCTTCTATCATCAAAGCTCTGTCCAGTACATCCATATACTTAGGCAATTTCAGAACACCCACTCGGTCAAACACATCTAGATTCAACCCTCTTTCGAATTTATGAACTTTCTTGTAATCTGTATCTACCATGTGAGGAGCAAATCAAGCTGATTCAGTGATCTTAGCTTCATTCTCAGTAACTGACATATTGCCTTGCTTAAGTTGTTCAAACTCGAATACCTTTCGGTTTCTGAAGCACTAAGGGAAGTACTTTTCGTAGAAAATTTCTTTGAACTAATTCCATGTCATGGCCCCATTACTATCTTGGATCAACATCCACCAACGCCGGGCTTCTTTTTTTAAAGTGTAAGTAGCCAATAAAATTTTCTAAATTTCGGTACATGGAAAAACTTCAAATAATTTTTCAGTTTCTAACATCCAAGTTTCAGCTTTCAATAGCTCAATACCACCCAGAAAAGTCGGTGGCTTCATCTTGTTAAATTTCTGCATCAAACTAATAATGCCATTGTTCAGTGGCTCAAATTGTACTGGGAAAGGCGGAGGAGGTAAAGGTTGTTGTCTTTGTTGCTATCTCAAGGATTTGATTAAGGCCTCTAGCATTCTTTCTATTCTGTCCATCCAAGCATCAGAGGACTCAGTTACATCATCACTTCTTGTTTTCTCCATTTTCTATAAGTAAACAGGACAATAATAAACATAGGAAAATAATCTTCGCAGTTTCACAATGGTTATATTCACACACACGCACACACATGCAGATATAATGTCCCTAAGTCTTTTCTAGGACATCCTATAGGTCATATGGACTTGTGTGTGCGGTATAACACGTTGTAGACACCCCATTTTTGACGGCCTTTATGACTTGGACACCATTGCATGCACACCCGATGATGATTTTATATGCTTTCCAAGTGCTCGAAGTCCTTAGCGAAATGCCGTAGCTTTGAGCCTTTCAAATCCTGCACCCCTGTTGTCTTGTTTTAGACTAAGCCTTGGTCCTTCAAGCCTGCAACTTCTGGTGACCTGCCGACTACCTTATTAGGCTGTTGGCCATCACTTTTGGGCTATCGGCCACTGATGTGGCATGTCGGCCACCAGTTTCTTTTGCAGATATTTTATGCCATTTGTTTGGACAAATGCATGCATCTGCACCCAAGTGTAGGGCTGGATATCCTTGTAGAGAATTCATGTGTTTCTATATAGAGGAGACCCCTCTCTCATGTTTTAGGGTTAGAAAATTTTAAGATCAAAATTTTTCCTCTCTCTCTCTCTACAATTCTCTATCTCTCTCTAGCCAATTCCTACACTTTTGCCTCCAAATCCTTAACCTTTGCCTATACACCCTTAACCAAATATCACCATCTTTGAGCTGAGGTACTTTTGAGCTTGGTTTGAGCTCTAGAGGGTGTGTGTACTTGGTTTTGTTGCCTAGAATTGATATTCTCTTCTAAAGGTATAAGACTTTGCCTATTTGCTTGCTTACTTTGCTATTATTCCTACCGTTTTTCCATTGTTTTTCGGGGTGTCAAAACTCTGTATTTTTGGGCTGAAGTTTGGGTCTAAGGGCTATTAAAGGTTAAGGGGTTGATAGCCCTTCTTTGTACCTTGTTTTGGAGGCCTTTGCCCTTGTGTTTCCCACCCTTTTACTATGTTTTTCTAAACTTTTAAACACTGATTTTCAGAGCTTTTTCATTGGCCAAAATCATGTTTTGAAGTCCAAATTTGGAGGGGTTAGCCTCACCTCCTTGTGTCTTGCTCACTAGCCTCGTTTGTGCCATGTTTTAGCATGTTAATCTAGCTTTTTTCAGCTCAATTCCAGCATGTTTTAGGACTTTTTTAGACTATTTTAGCATTGTTTTTGGGCTGTTAGTTGCCTTTGAGCTTTGTTTTGCATGCTTATAGTGCAATTGTCTTCATGAGTTTGGTATTTTAGGACTTAAACACCATTTTATTTGAGTTGATAGCATTTAATTAAGCTTTTCTCATTCATTTCTAGCACTAACAATCTCTACAACCTCCCTCCTTTCTTGGCATTTTGTTTTGCTTTGAAAATGGTTCAAACTACTTGCTTATTTAAAGCATGGGATTGAGGTGTCATGCTTAATGGTTTAATCCCTTTGGGCTTCATTGCAAATGGTATGATGTCTCTTTCATGCCTAAGACAACTCTTGATTTGAGTCTTCTTTCCATTCGAGACTTAAACTCACCCTTTGGACTCAATGTATTAAAGAATTGAAAGGTAATTAAAATGGAGTAATTAAAATGGAGACTAAAATGGTGAAAGATAATAATTTGGTTGTGTTCAATTGGACGTTAATTGAACACATGGAACTTGGACCATTTCATACTCACTAGTGATGAAATGATTCAAGTCTCCAAGGTCATAACTTCCCTTGATCTTTCATGATAGGGAGGTGGTTTTTGAGAGTCCCATTTTGTTGCATTTATTGAACTTGCACACTTGGTTTCACAAGCCATAATGCAATGGAATTGCATCCATTGATGGTTTGTGAACCAAATTTGCTACTCCTTTGATTTATTCATGAAAATGAGGGGTGAGTTGTGCAAACAAACCCTTGAAATACCATGTATATACTCTGTTTGTCCTCTGTTGTAGCAAGGAGAACTGGACAGCAATGGCCGGCAAGCCACTTTCTATGGCCGGTAGGTAGCCGGCAGAAGCTGATGCAAAATTTCTATAGCTGATGCCACTTTCTATAGCCGGTAGGTATCGGTAACCTTCATCATTGGCCGGCCGACCACTGATGCAAAATTTAGCAGTGTGTTCTTCGGGCAGAGCAAAGTTGTTCTGGAAGTAGGCAACAGTGTTGGTGTTCTATTGTGCAACAGAGGCTGTTTGGAAGCAACACAACGACTTTTCGGGTGGAAACCAAGCACGCACATGAGCATCCCACGTATTCCGAGCTCGTTCAAAGTTCACATATTTACATTAAATATTTGTTGTAATTAATTAATTGTAGCTAATTAATTTTGTAAAGTGTTGTATTTAATTATTTAGTTTTCATGTTGTAATAATTAGTTAACTAGAATAGTTAGTTAATTCATTGTGTTGTAATAATTAGTTAAGTAGTTTAGCTATTTATTCATTTGTTTTGTAATAATTAGCTTAGCTTAGCTTTAATTAGTTAGCTAGTTAGCTAGTTTATTTATCCGAACTCTCCTTCATGAGAGCGCAATATAATAATGTGTATGTCTTCCAACCTCACGTCTTTCTCCTTTTTATTTACTAGCCTATGATGGTTAGTTTAGGGACATCATGTTTTGTTTAGCATACTCCATGTTTGCATCCATTTGTATTGCATGCACCGAGGCTCGGTTCATCATTCTAACTGCATTGTTAGTTCAATACTTCTTTGAATACGTGCTTAGACCGCATGCTATTTAATTGATTCACGTGCCATATTATTAGCCGAGCCTATTAATTGCATATTGCATGTGTTGCATTAGTCATATTGCATAAGTTAGAATCATGCATTTTTCTACCTCATTTCTTTTTTGGCTTGGAGTACTAGGTGAGCCTTTACTCGTTTTAGCATATTGCATGAGTGTTGATGTTGCCATGTTTAGCATGTTTGCCATGAGGCTAATTACTTAAGTAATAAAATTACTTGAATGCCTGTGGATGAATGCTTGTTGCTTGAATTGGAATAATTTGAGTAACGTTCATATAAGATCACTTTTTCAAGTGGTACAAATTCGAAACAATTTTTAAAACAAACATAAATCAAGTGTTCCAATTCTCATGATTTAGTCTATACTTGTGTGTGTGCGCATCACATAGTATTGCTAGCCTAATAACCGAAACAAGAGCATATAATGTACATAAAAATCATATCATGATTAGTAGAGGCCGATCTTTGATCGGGCGAGCAGGGGTGCTCAATTCATGACCTTCCCCTCTCGTACCTAAGTTCCCAAGCCAAGACAATCTTGGTGATGACAGACATGTGGCCTTTGGCACGAGTCATGGGTTTCCTAAATTTTTCAAAAAAAAAATATTTAGGTGGTGACTCTGTATTTGACAAAGCAATCCATTTTTGGCAATTTGATTCAAAATCGATTTTCCAAAAGATTTGCCGGATTTGGACTCTTTATTGTTTATCAATTTCACATTGCACTTGTGAGATTAGATTCAAAACTGCGGGAGTCCGAACTGTAGGGCTTATTTTCGACTTCCGAAAGGAGGCGCGGAAAAAAGTCGAGCTACAGTTTCTGGAGACTCTGTTGGGGATTTAGAGAACTTGACTCGAAATTCATGATATGAAATTTTATTTACATTTTTATGTTTCTTTGCATTGTATTTGCATTGGTGCATTTAAGTCACTGTGTTTGCCATATGTTATTCCTGGACGGTTTGCCGGAGGCTTGCCTAAAAACTTGCCAAAAGGCTGACCGATCGTAGGCTCTGCCACGATGGGAACACAACGCTTGGATTTGGACTACCACTGTATCGTTTGATCCTCCTTTCACTTCTCAGTGTTAGGTGCGAGAGGTATATTAGGTAGTCTTGCTGAGATACCCTTTTGACCATTTGGCCTAGTTACATATCGAACGCCATAGAAACTGTTCCAAACTAGGACAGGATGCTTACCCGAATGCAGGATTGTGTGAAATCGCATTATTTGAATAGTGAACCCTAGCTCCTGACAAAACTAGGACAGGGTAATCCTACCCCCTCATAGAGGTGTTTTGGTTCTCATTTAATTGGTATGTACTTTACAATGAAACTGTACAAGAACGTGTATATCAGTTGCAAGTTGGGTATTAGTTTTGGGGGCAGAATTCAGTATTGAGTGCAGTCCTACAACTTTGATTACATCTATGTGTTGTTTACATCTAAGCTGAGGTGTTGTGCGATTTCTGATTACTGCTTTCCTTTTTGCTTTATTTCTTTTTGCTAGGTAGTATAACATCATAGCTTTGGACAGTTCGGATATCCCCCAAGCACTCTGGACCCGTGTTAGAAGGCTTTACAGAGCCGGAGATCTTGTTAAGGGATAGCCAGTGTTTACTTCGCTCCCCCCGATTACTAGACGGAGGAGAGTAAGGCAGAGTTCATCGGTTCAATTTCTACAGCAGTCACCCCTTACTTCACCTGCATCTAGTGAGGATTAGTCTTCTACATCCAGTCCATTACGTGATCACTCGCCAATTCTGATGGCACAATATCCTCCAGTTAACATGGAGAACTTAATTCTCCATCTTCAGCAAACAGTTGAAAATATGTAGCAAGACGTTGCTCGTCAAGCTAAGGTCATAGCACGTCAGGCAGACGTAATAAACAGGTTGCAACAACAACAACCACAGCCAGCAGTGACTTCTGCGTCTCATGCACCTCCTACGGGTATCCCAGCACTCGGAGCCACTACCCATGTTGAGAATCAAGGCAATTTCGCAGAGTCGATCCCACCTCAAGACTCCAAAGCACCTGTGTATCAGACTGAAGCTCCATTTGAGTTTGAGGTTGACCCGACTATGCTTAAAGTCAACAAGTTAGAGAAGCTCCTCAAGAGGGCACATGGTGTTAACTCTATCCCTGATATAGAAGATGGATGTACCGACTCTACAATGACATTGTCAGATCGGTTCAAAAGCCGCACATTGATCAGTTTAATGGTTCCGGAGATCCATTGGTTCATCTTCGGAAATAGTGGCTATATGGTATGCAAAGCTAGAAGATTCTGTGAAGCAGAGTTGGGAGGAAATGGTTGAGGCCTTCATTGCACAGTACTCACACAACAAGCAAATCAAGGTCACAACCCATGATCTTGAGGCAACGCGCTAGGAGCCAAAGGAGGGCTTTTTAGAATTTGTGACGAGGTGGAGGGCCAAAGCTTCAATAATGACCACATGACCTTCAGAGAAAGATCAGATAAGGATGGTAGTCTGCAATCTGTACGGGAAATTGTTGCAGAAGATGATCATCCTACCTTTGTTCGCATTCACCGAGCTCCACGAGATGGGGGTTCAGATTGAAGACACCATGAAACAGAGGTTGATCACTGATAAGAAAGAGCAGGTCAAGAGGCCTTTTGTGCGTAGTTCCAATGTAACCATTAGTGGTAGCACAGCTGAGCGGCTATCTGATGTGAGTGTTGTCACCACCACAACCAAGACTGCCAATCCCTTTGCCAATACAACACCACAAACTTCAAACAACCCTGCTCGATCCCAGAGGACCTTTACTCCACTCTACATGCCTTTATCTCAAGCCATGAAGGTGTTAATAAAAAAGGGACACCTCAAGCCATTAGAGCCTTGCCCACTACCTGATTCTCTCCTATCTAAACATAACCCAGCTAAGTACTGTGCGTTTTACCAGCAGCACGGTCACGACACCGACCAATGCTTCAAGCTGCGTCATGAGATTCAAGACCTCATTGATAATAAGGTGATTGCACCCCCCCAGAAACCAAACCAACCCTCTCCCAGCCCACAATCAAGTTCCCCCACTACACAATCTAAACTTAATCCATACATTGGCAATCCCCTACAACCTCAGCGTATATATTACTCTATACCACCTACCCAAACCGACGGTGTTCATTCCTGAAAGCATAGGTTTGTGCATGATGGACACGTCTACACTGCAACCTACACCTGTGGTCGAGACAATTGGCATAGAGGAGAGACTGGCATTGGAGGAAAGTACAAGTCCGCTACCTAAGCACTCTAAGGACTTGTTTGGGGGGGGGGGAGTATGATCCAAGCTGCTACATTGTGCCAATTGATCAAGTCAAGCTAGAAGTGGTGTTGCCAACAGCACTAGAGGTCAATGTGGTTAGGGAGGATGGCCCAAGCCAAGGTTTGGATGATCTGGTAGAGCTAGAGGAGGACTTAGACAACCTGCAGTTCTTTGATGAACAAGATCAAGGGGATGTGCAAATTGATTGGTTCAATTTGAATGGGTCAACAGACAACTCTGGGTGGTTGAGTGATGAACTTGACATGGAGGAAGGAACTAAAACAAAATCGGAAGAAAATGGAGCAAGAATCGCTGCAGTGGCCAGAATGGCTGACGAAAAGGGAAAACTGCCGGAGAACACTAGCGTGACAATTTTTGCTCACGAACTGGGCACTGTGAGTACTGTGGATACAGAGCAGGAAGTGGCGCTGAAGCAGTTTGCACAAGAGAGTGTTAAAGACAACCAGAAAGTTGTAATTGCCCAAGGCCCTGCAAGGGAAACTTGTGAAGTGAAAGTAATCCAAACGAAGTTAGACAATTGTTTGTCGGCTGTTGGAGGTGTATGGTGGGAGGATGAAAATCTACATCACACCGAATATGATTGGGATGAATGCCTCACAGACAACACGTGGTACGCTGAAGAGATTGATAATATGACAAGAAGTGGGTGGTATTCCAAGCCACTGCACTTAGAACAGGCTGAGGCCTCTGGGAAAGATAGGGAGGTTGAGAAATAGAAAGAGAAGCAGTTGAAGGAAGAGGCGGTGTTGAAGCAATTAAAGAAAATCCAAGCCGACATCTCAATCTGGGGTCTTCTTATGGCCTCCCGGGTGCATCGACAGGTTGTATTATCAACAATGGACAAAGCCAAACTATCCATTGACACAACCCCTAAACAACTTGTAGGACTGGTCTTCATAGGTAGTGTCGGGCCAACCCTAACCTTTTCTAATAAAGAACTGCCACCGGAAGGCTCAGCTCACAACAAACCTCTGTATATATCTGTTGAGTGTAGAGACAAATGGGTATCGGTAGTGTTGATCAACACTGGTTCAGCTATCAACGTCTGTCCTTCCCGTACGGCTTATGCCTTCGACCTTGGACCGGCAGACTTTGTGCCCACAACCCAAGTGATTCGGGCATATGATAATACAAGCAGAGAGGTTATGGGCACGGCACAAATCAGAGTTCAAGTGGGCCCAGCTCAGCAGGATGTTGAGTTTCATGTCCTGGATGTCCCAGCTACCTTTAACTTACAGCTAAGAAGGCCCTAGTTACACCTTGTGAAATGTAATGACCCCAAAATGTATGTCACAATTATCAGTAATTAATTATGCTTTAATATGAATTAATTGAAGAATATCTGTTTGAATTAGAAGAATATCTGTTGAGCTTATAACTTCGGGACTGAAATTGATGACCGTAATGGGTTCAAAAAACGAAATTAAGCACGTCTATATGTTACCGAGAATTTTTAGAGTTATTTGGGACATTTAATTTAGAACTGAATTTCGTCTGAATCGCTAAGCCTTGTTTGGCTCAAGTTTATGGCATAATTTGATATATATGATATATATGATATATAGATAAGGCTTGACCCTTGTTTGACTCAACAAAAGGAAAGAAGAAAAATCTGAGAGAGAGAGAGAGAGAGAGAGAGAGAGAGAGAGAGAAGAATTCGGGAGAAAGGGGAGAAGAAAAAAAAGGGAAAGAAGAGAAAGGAAGGAAAATTAAGCTAGATCCTCTTCAATTAAGGAATCAAGGTAAGAATTTCTCTCTAATTACTTGAAATAAGGTTAATTCCTGCATGATCTCATGGTAAAAAAGTGGATTAAAGGAGGAATTATGTTTGATTTGAGCATACATGGCATCATAGTTTATATTTGTCATATTTTGAGGGAGACCTCCATGGATTTGAAGAAAGGAAGCTTTATGAGCATGTATTATGAGTTTTCATCTCAAGTCAAGTTTGGTTCTTTTATATGATGCATATGGATTTTGTTTAGAATTTATGATGGGTAAATCAAGTTGTTTTGCAAGTGTTTGAGCCTTGAATTTCATGATTTTGGAGGTTGATTTTGGCAAAATGGAGACCCACGGTTTAGCAGAAAATGGAACTGGTTTTCATCTAGATTTTCGAAGGCCGCTCGAGCGTGGGTCTGGCCGCTCGAGCGGGAATTTCGCTCATCCAGTATTTTTCTCACAGTTGCAGTCCGCTCGAGCGGGGGTTTTGCCGCTCGAGCGGAGAGCTATTTTTTCAGAAATTTCATAAATATTTTAATGCATGTTTTGGGCATTCTCATTACATTTTGGCATTCCTAAGGCTTAATTAAGTTATGATAATGAGATTATGAGATGATAACACCATTAAGAAAAGAATAGAATGGCATGAATTACGTGATGTAATGATAATGTGTATTGAAGGAATATGTTATAATGTTGTTACTTGCAGGTCAAGAGGTGAAGACCGTGCAACCGGTTTTGGAAACCCACTGTGAGTAACATTTCTGTAAAGATATGTTATTATGAATTATGTTTAAAAGTGCTACGTTATGCTATGGTTTTGAAATGATAAATGTTTTCTGTGAACGAATGTCCAGTTTGCGAATCTAGTATGGCATCCATAGATAGTCCTAAGTGGACCAGTTTACGAGATCTCGGTATGTGTTTAATCGGTGTCCGGGACCGGTTACTCTAGTCGTTAGTCGACACATGTTATGTTCTATGGAGTATGCCACTATGTATGTTCTTATGAGATAATTATGATTACGTATATGAATGTTATGTTTGATGGATTTATATGAAATGTTGGGATTCGTTCACTAACCCTTTACGTTAATGTTACTTGCTGAGCTTTAGCTCATTGTTTGTATTTATTTATTTATAGGTGAGCCCTCAGGGAGTCAAGCCTAGGCAGGGTCTTGTTCGAGCCGCTGTTTTGAAGCCAACCAGATGTCTTGTGTGCCTCCGAGCTGGGGCTAGGCCTGGAAGGCCGTATGAGTTTTGGTTTGAGTTGTATTAGTGGCAAGTGCCTATGTTTTGTATATGATCTTTTGATCCATGTTATGTACAGTAGTGGGTAAATTAACATTTTTGGCATGTAAATACTTGTTCATATAAATGCACAACTCTTTGGACTATTAGTGTTTTGTTTTCACTTCCGCGAGCCTCGTTTATTTATGTTATGTACAAAAAGGCCTGTGGTAATCTAGAATTACTGGCCGGTTCCGATGCCAACCTTCTAGGGGCGGGTTTGGGTCATGACATGAAAGTAGTCTCCTCTACCCTCCACCAAATGGTAAAATATCCTCATAGAAAGGGAGTGGCGATTGTTTTATGGAATTTGTCTATCCATCTCCTGCCAGAGGTAACTACACCAATGCTAGAGATCGTTCATGGCAAGGAGGATGTGTTCCATTCAGGGTTTACGCTGGCTGAGGCCCGGGTAATGCAGACTATCTTGGCCACTGATGAGGGCATGTATGTCAGTTCCCAATCAATCTATGTAATGAACAAACTGCAACGTGTGCCAGGAATAGGACTTGGAAGAAGTGGCCGGAAGGGCATCACGGCATTAGCCAATATGCCGCATAATCCACCTGGCTTTAGTCCGGGTTATGTACCCCCCAAAGAGGATTGGGTCCGGAAAAAGGAAAGAAATGGCAAGCAGAACCAGAGCCAAGCAGGCTGGGAAACACTATGAGCTTGTTCACAAGCCAATCCGGGGAACACTGAATGGCCACTTTGTTCAGGAAGGTGAAGACTTCCCCTTTTGCAGCTTCCCCGAGCCCTGGATGAATTCCACAAAGCAGCGTGTTCCTGGCTTCGAAATCTTCTTCGACCTACAGTTACAAGATAGTGATGCCGAGGAAAAGGCTGAGCCAAGTACTGAAGCTGAACGAAGCATGGAAAGTGACTTGGCAGCACTGGTGTGTCTCCTTATAGATCCTCCGGCTAACTCAGAGAGCTTGAGAGATAACCTGACCATCTCCATGATCGAGGACCAACCGGGTGTGAACCCGTCCAGTAGCATTTTGGATGCATCTGAAGCACTATCTCTTGTCTCGCAGCTGGAGGAGGGCTACCTATCTAGTTCTGAGTCGGGTCATGAGCCAGAATCTAATTCCACAGAGTCTGTGGAGTCAGAATCAGATTCCGGTTCTTTTGAGTCCGAGTCTGGTATTCCTGGGGGTGATAACCCGGATGCCAAGGTCTTGTCCAGGTCCTCTTTTTCTTTTGCTTTTGAGTCAGTTGTAACCAAAGAAAAGTTAGACCTCATGAATGAGAATACCGCTACTGATTCTGAGTATTTCTCTGTGCCGCTTGTTTATTGCATTGACCAAGATTTTCAGAATTTTAATGAAAATGAAGAGGAAGAAATTCCTCTGGTTTTGAAAAACTTGATTAATCAAAAGAATGAGAGGTTTGCAAAACCCTGCGCTGATAAAATCATTGCTATTAATGTGGGTACTGAGAAAAATCCATGTCTGGTCCAAATCAGGTCCACGTTGTCTTCGGAGGAGCACGAGCGCTTAGTCGCTTTATTAAAGATTTCAAAGATGTTTTCGCGTGGTCCTATGAAGACATGCCTAAAATCAATCCTGAGATTGTACAGCATCAAATCCCTCTTGACCCCGAGGCCCGACCCGTCAAGCAGAAGTTGCGCAGAATTCGTTCAGATTGGGCGTTAAAGATCAAACAATGGGTCACCAAGCAGATCAAAGCAGGTTTCTTGTTAGTATCTGAATATCCAACTTGGTTGGCCAACATCGTCCCAGTGCCAAAAAGGGATGGTAGAATCTGGGTGTGTGTGGACTTTAGGGATTTGAACAGAGCCAGTCCGAAGGACGACTTCCCTTTGCCTCACATCGATGAATTAGTGGACTTCACTGCGGGCCATGCATTGCTATCTTCCATGAACGAGTTTTTCGAGTATAACCAGATTCTAATGGTGCCTAAGGATAGAGAGAAAACTGCATTTACTACGTCGTGGGATACCTACTGCTATCGGGTTATGCCATTTGGGCTGAAGAATGCCGGAGCTACCTATCAAAGGAATGCAACCACCATTCTGCACGATATGATCCACAAAGAGGTGGAGGTGCACGTGGACGACATGATTGTGAAGTCTAAAGAAAGAGAATGCCACTACACCGCCTTGAAGAAATTCTTTTAACGGATCAGAGAATACAGATTGAGGTTGAATCTGCAGAAGTGTACTTTCAGCGTAACAGCAGGGAAAATGCTGGCTTTTTTATCACACAAAGAGGCATCGAGGTAGATCCTTCCAAAATCAAGGCCATCCTAGAAATGCCACCCCCAAGGATTGAAAAGGAGGTGTGAGGCTTTCTGGGTAAGTGCAATTCATAAGACGGTTTATTTCCAAATTAATCTTGACTTGTGAACCACTATTTGGTCTCCTGAAGAAAGGAAAGAAATTCCGATGAGATTGTCGATGTCAATTTGCTTTTGAGCAGATTAAGCAGTACCGTCAGAATCCACCTGTGTTATCGTTGCCGGCGCCGGGGAAGCCTTTTATTCTGTGTCTGTCAATCACAGACACCACAATGGGATACATGCTTGCTCAGGAATCTGAGGATAGGGTGGAGAAAGCCATCTGCTATTTGAGCAAAAAAATACTGGATTATGAGACCCACAACACTCCGTTAGAGAAAGCTTATCTAGCCTTGGTATGGGCTACCAGGAAATTGAAGCACTACTTGTTAGCTCACTCCGTAATTTTGGTTTCAAGATTAGATCCCATCAAATATCTCTTTGAGAAACCAGCGCTTACGGGTAGGCTAGCCCGTTGGTTTCTTTTCCTCTACGAATTTGATCTCAAGTATGTTACTCGCAAGTCAGTCAAGGGGAGAGCTGTAGCGGAGTTCCTGGTAGATCACCTAGTAGAATGAGATGAAGCAGTGGAGTACCTATTCCCAGATGAAGCCATTTTGCAAGTCGAGGAAGAGACTTGGACAATGTACTTTGACGGAGTGTCCAATCAATATGTTTATGGGATAAGTGTGTTACTGATAGCACCCGACAATTCCCATATACCTTTAGCCTTAAACTCCGGTTCAAAGTGTCCAATAACGAAGCAGAGTATGAGGCGTGTATTGCTGGTTTGGAAGCAGCCCTAGAACTAGGGACAAAAAGGTTGGACGTCATCGAGGACTCGAACCTAGTTGTGTCTCAAGCAAATGGAGACTAAAGGTCAAAGAAGAAAAGATGAAGGTTTATCACCAAACCCTGGATGTTCTGATTCCTAGGTTTGAAAAGCTGACTTTCACACATCTACTGAGAGAGAACAACAGGTTCGCTGATGCTTTATCAACTCTATCTTCTATGATAGACATCCTGCTTGGAGTCCGGATGCGTTTGATTATCATTGAGCGGAGATATACGCCGGCCTATGAGACTATCTCCGCAATAGATGAAGCACAAGACAAAAACCCTTGGTACTATAATAGTTGGAACTTCTTGGAAAATGAGAGATATCCACCAGGGGCGAATGCCAAAGACAAGAGGGGAATACGGCGAATAGCCATCTAATTTATCATCTGTAGAGGTAAACTGTACAAAAAGGGTCATATGGGAATGCACAAGTTGTGTGTCGAAGAAGAGGAATCAAAGCGCCTGATGGAGACCATCCATGGAGGAGAGTGCAGATCGCACATGAACGGAGTGATGTTAGCCTAGAAGATTCTCAGGCAAGGTTACTACTGGTTCACTATAGAGGAGGATTGTATTGGTTTTGTTCGGCGATGCCACAAATGCCAAATTCATGCCAATCGTATGAATATCCCGCCGTCAAAACTGTATAACATGACTTTACCATGGCCTTTCTCAGTCTGGGGAATCAACGTCATCGGCATAGTCACACCAAAAGGTTCGAATGGGCATGAATACATTCAGGTGGCAATTGATTACTTTACAAAGTGGGTGGAAGCTCAGTCCTATGGAGTGCTGAAAGCATTGCATGTGGCTAAGTTTATCAGGAACAATATCATTTGCCGATATGGACTCCCAAATGAGATCATATCAGATAATGGCTCCCACTTCAGGAAAGAGGTGATAGACTTGTTAGAGAAGTACAATGTGGCTTTTCATGAGTCATCTACATGTAGGCCGCAAACCAATAGAGCTGTTGAGGCTACCAACAAGAACATCAAGAATATTTTGCAGAAGATGGTTAGACCTACAAGGACTGGCTAGATAAATTGCCATTTGCACTCTGGGGCTACAGAACTTCAATTCGGACGTCTACGGGGGCAACTCTTTGTTCTCTCGTCTATGGGATGGAAGCTATTCTGCCAATTGAAATAGAAGTCCCGTCGCTGCGAATTATGCCTGAGTGTCAGATAGTAGAGGCAGACTAGCAACAGAGCAGGTTCGAAGAGCTGATGTTGTTTGATGAGAGAAGGCTGAAAGCATTGTATCACGTTCAAGGCTATCAACGTAGAATTTCTAGGGCTTTTAACAAGAAGGTTAAGTCCCAGAATCTCAAAGAAGGAGATATGGTGCTGAAAGACAACCGAGCTCTCATTCATAACCCTAGGGGCAAGTTTAGACCCAGTTGGACTGGTCCTTACGTCATCAAAGCTATTTGGTCGGGTGGAACTGTTATTCACATGGACTTGGATGGCTTAGAATTTTCCCAACCAATCAACATGGACAAGTTGAAGAAATACTATCCCTGAGAGGCTCGCTAGGCTAAAAACTCGGAAGGCCGACCTAGGCAAAAGTTAGAGCGTGAAAAATTAGAAATAAAGAAAAACTGAGCTCTCAAGGTTGAAAACCCTAAAGGGCGGCCTTGGCAAAAGTTAGAGCGCAAAAGGAGAGAGTTAATACTCGAGTGAACCTGAACCGAACTACGTAAGGCTTGATTCCCATCTTCAGGATACATAGGCAACTTCGTCCTGAAGTTCGGCCGTAAACATCTCCAACTCAACTGTCCTATCCATGTATCTGATCGGGTCATCTTTGTCTGTTCTTTCCCTGAGGGTTCGGTTGCAATCTTCACTATGAGCAAAGAGCCGATTACAATGCTGAGCAGTGGTGTTGAAACAATGAACAGTTATCATCTTTTGATTCGGAGTTGTACACCTCGAGGATTGATTCCATGCGTATCAAGTGGTGATCCTTTTCGAAAATGGTTTTGGAAAGTTCCAATAAAAGTTAATTTTGTTCAAATTTTACCTTTTACAACTTAGACTACTTTTGGACCAAAAGGAAAATTCTCAGTGCTCACAACTTTAATTTTATTGATTTTAGCTTAAAGTTCTCTAATTCTCTGATACAAATCAAAGTTGCTTTTATTACATTGAAAAACTTGAAAAGAAAGGTTAAAGCAATAAACTAGGGGCATAGATGAGTCAGGTGCTCCTATGTCCTCCGCCCGTGCTTGTGGAAGCTTCTGAAGCCAAAGTGGGCTCGGTTTGTGCCTTATCCTCGAGCCAAGCCAAGCAGTTGCCAGAAAGGGTACAACTAAAACTAGGGGCAGGGGCCAGAAGCTCTCATGTCCTCCAAGCATTGAGCTACCTAGCCAAGTGTGAACCCCAGATGGGGAATGAAACCGAGTACTCTACCCCTCCTCTAGGCGAGTCTAATCATGCCCAAACTGACGTCTGAATCGGAAGGGGAAGTAGAACACACAATGCGTAAAGCTGATCAACTGTATGCCAGGTTGCTGAGTCATGTTCTAGCTCATCTCGGTCAGGTTAAGCCAGGGACAACGCCAAGCTATGTCAGCAGTAGACCTGTTTCACAGCCAGTGGCACCACTATCCCTCATTCGGGAAATCCACTAGTTAGTAGCGAAAGAAATAGCCTCGAGCTGAGTACTCAAGGCAAGAGTCCACTACCTTTAGATTATCCATAAGCCATACCTGGGAAGGGATGAAAGAATAGAGAGATGTATGCTGAGAGAAAAGTGAGAAATGGGCTTTGAGAGAAAAACAGAGTATGAGTGCCAAGTGATGTGAGAAACACATATGAGACGGTGTGGGAAACAATACCTGAAGAAGTAGTGGGCTCCCCGTGAATCTGGTGGTCTCTCGCTGATGAAAGGCATCTAAACCCATCAAAGTCTCAGCCAGCACCAAGCCAATGCAACTCTTGCCCTTTTTCAAATCTTGGGCCACTTCGACCAACCGAATGCTGGACTTGCCGAAACTAGGGGCAAAAAGGAAATGAGCAAGCATACATAAACAAAGAGCGTGTTGCCAAAATCCTAGCCAGAAAAGGTCGCTTCGGTCACTGACGTTGGAAAAGTGATGAATCAAGCTGGGAATATCAAGCTCTCCGTTGTGAACCAAAGATCGAGCCTCGTGTAGAGTGACCCCACACATCCGTCCCAAAGTTTGGATGTGGCCAAAACGGGGCTGAGGTATGATTTCTTCATTGCGCCGAAATTCCATTAGTGCTGAAATTCTCCAATTGTTGGGCATATTTCTTGTCCCCTGAAGCTAAAGACATAAGTAATTGGGTTCTAGCATCGTGTCACGGCATGAAGGAACGGAATGCTAAGTGCAGTACGACTCAGTGAAAAAGTGCATTTATGTCAAAACCCCAACAATTTACCTTTTTTGAGCCGTCTAAAGTCGCAATCCAATCCGAGAGCTTTTTGGCGAAAAATGGCTCCATTTGTGAAAAAATTGTAGCTGAGATGAAGTTCTGGAGAAGAATTCATGAGACTGAACCTTTTGTAGAAGATAAGACTGTGAGTAGAGGCCAGCTATCAATAACCTGGCCATTCTCACCTCTGATGGCCGGCAGGATGCATAATGGTCGACAGGTGGCCGGCAGGCCATCCTCTATGGCCGGCAAGCTCCCTCTCCGACTGGCAACCCTTTTCTGGTCTGCTGTCCACCTGTGTGCGGAGCAGTGCTAGAAGCATGTGTTTTGTTTTGGGTCCCTGAATGTTTTAAGGTCTTATTTTGAGTCCCTTTTGGTTTTTAGAAGGTTAGTTTATTTATATTGAGTTGTTTTTGCTTTGTTTATCGAGTTGTTTTTGCTTATCGAGTTGTGTTTTGCCTTTTATAGTTTGTTTGTTGGTCGGTTCATTACCCGATTAAGAATAATTATTTCAATCAAGCGCTCTTGGCTAATTCAATTTCATGTCCATTTTCATACAAATATGGTGCTCATGATGCAAAAAATAACAACACTTTTTATAATAAAAAAAACTGCGAGGTTTTACTCCGATCATGTTTTTTTTACAAAAGATGAGTATAAGTTTCAAAGCAAAATAAAACATGTCTGAAGCTATACATCTGCTAATGCTACCGAACAAAAAGAAACTAAGTAAAAAATCAAAAATCAGTGTCAGTCGCCTCAGGCCTGAGAGGCCCTCTTTGTCCTTTTCCTCAGAGGAGAGGACTCTGGGGCACTATCTCCATTAGCACTGTTGGCTGAATCAGTCTCTGAGCTAGAACCAGAGCCGGCATCGTCTCTGCTCTCTGCCCCAGAACCTACCTCAGCATCTTCACCTCCACTCTCAAAACCTGAGCTTGCATCATCATCTCCACTCTCGGATGACTCAGAATGCTAGCTCGCTACCCCGTTGGAGTCACTGGTCTCAGTATCATAGGCTCCGGAGCACTACTCCGGCCTCAGGTGACTCTATCCCTCTCTCTCCTCCGTGCTAATGGAGGAGGTACTACTGGTGCAGGTGCTGCGTCGCTGCCGACGTACTCGGTATAGGTGGGATCTGAAAAAGACAGTTAACATATCAGTTATAATCTGTGTATCAGATGCAAGTATAGTGTGCAGAATAAGTGGTATGCAGAAATCAGATACAGTATAAGTGTAGTGTATGAGTGCAATGTGCCAATGCAGTGTATAAGTACAGTTTGGGAAACTATAGTTGAAATGCCAATGTATCAGTGAAAATTTGATAGCATGAAGTGCAAACTAAAGGAATTACCGGGATGCCGTGGAGACTGAGTAGTGTCTCCCTCCTCTACACCATGTCTATCAAGGAGGCTATTAGCTCGAGAGCACCCCCTGTGTACTCTATCGATGCCTGTAAATGCATTTGGATGATCAGTGTTTGCAATAAACATATCTGAAATGAAATATGGAGTACAAATCGTAAAGTATAGTCGATAACTTAGTCGAGCCTCGAACCCCGACAAGCTCATGCCCAGCCGTAGCCGGCTCAATTGGGACCTGGCAAGCATCCCCAGTATGCCCCCAGCACGTCAATGCGGTGGGAAGCTCTGGCCAATCGGTCTTCTGCCTCGCCCAGGGAGCCCCTCTAGCACACGCCCTGGTCGCCCTAGTCACTCTATGCGCTTCTCTCATTGTAGAAGCCCTCGCCTCCTCTCCTCCACGAGCACCTGTCAGAGGTGGCATTTGATAGGTCTGTATGAAGATTGCATAGTCGTCATCTGCCCTGAAGTAGTCAGCATCTAAGCTGACCATAAACTGAGTAACTGCATCCTCGGATAGGCTGTCTGCTAATCTCATGGACTCCGGCGGTGCCATCAGAACGATCAGGTCTGGTAAGCCCATGATCTGTTAGACGAACCTCTCACTCAGGAACTAGGCTCGGCAGATTGGGCCCTCAAGTAGAATGCGAAAACAAGAAGTAGCCCAGGCCCCAGCGTGCTGGTCCCGTATCCCAGCTGGCATCATGGCCCAAGGCTGTCACGTGATCTACAAACAGAGAGTGTATAGATGTTTAGTTATTGTCAGTTACTAAAATGTGAATCAAAACAGTGTTAAGGCAAAAATGATTGTGTTTCGGGTTACCTCGTAGGCAGCCACCGTGTTGAAATAATGCCGAAAGAATGTGAACGACTCGCGGCTTCTGCGCTAGCACCTACCATCATATCGCCTCGAATAGGGAACTGCTAGTGGGAGCTCCTTCATGGGCTCTGGAGCAAGAGCTGGGAAATAAGCATACACCCACGGTTGCGGAGAAAATGTAGTGATATGTGAGAACTCAATGTATGAATAGATACAGAAAGTGCAAAGTAGAAAGCTCAATGTATGAACAGATACAGAAAGTGCAAAGCAGAAAGCTCAATGTACGTACAGATACAGAAAGTGCAAAGCAGAAAGCACACTGTATGAACAGATAAAGAAAGTGCAAAGTAGAAAGCATAATGTATGAACAGATATAGAAAGTGCAAAGCAGAAAGCACAAGTGCTGAACAGATATGAAGCAGAAAATGTAGAGTAGAACATGTAAAGTGCAAAGAGGTAACTGAAATGCATAACTCCTAGGCTTGCCAATACCTCCCACGATGTTCCACCTGTTCGAAAACAAGGTGGTACCAAGGACAAACATCAGAAAATCGCTCAGCGAACCAGCTATATCTGACCATAGCTGTCCGATATAAGGGTGGACACGCTTCCAATAGCTCGACCCAGGCAGCCTCCTACTCTTCCATATCTGTGTTGAACGGGATCGGATCACTCCTTACGCCTAAGCCGGTGATCATGGCAAAATCGTAGGGAGTCATTGTCATCTCCCCGGTAGTGGAGAAGTGGAAGGAGTTGGTGGTGTCCTATTATCTCTCTATGAGTGCTCCCAGAAGATGAGGGCTAGCGATGACTCGTGTCAAACCAGAGTAAAAGAGGCCGAAGCCAGTCTCGTCCACAATGTCGCGAACTCTAGCAGGGAGCTCGTTGTACTAATCTCGTGCAGTCATGGCTTCGTACCCTCTGAAGGCACGAGACTCGCCCAGTGGCAAAGAACAGATGAATCAGATAAGGCAGTGATAA
This sequence comes from Camellia japonica, assembly GCA_030407325.1. Taxonomy (NCBI): domain Eukaryota; kingdom Viridiplantae; phylum Streptophyta; class Magnoliopsida; order Ericales; family Theaceae; genus Camellia; species Camellia japonica. The sequence goes on from JAPPVO010000007.1 coordinate 83,690,232, forward strand.
AAGTATAATCAGATAAAAAGCAGTGCAAGAAATGCAAGAAAAGAAAGGCAGGAATGCATGAAAACATAACTCATACCTCAACAGCAATGGATGAAAGGTGAGAAGCCGGCTCCCTCAGCAGGAGGTCCTCCGATACACTGACAATGAAGTCGCTAAAGTGCCTAATGCCACCGGCTGGCAAGATATGTGTACGGGGATGGTACCTTGCTGGATCAAAAGGGCGTATCCTTAACGATAGTGGCTTTGGCTCCTCCTCAGGCTCAAACTCTACCTCAAGGTCGGCCTCGATGCCCTGAGTCGCCTTGCCAGCCTCGGCAGTGACCGGCTGCTCCGCTTTAGCAACAGGTGGAAGTATGAGGGGAATCTATGGAGGAGCCTCGTCGTGTGGTACATCATCCGCCATCTGGAAAATGGGTGAAAAGTAGGTGAAAAATGAAGAAAAATGGAGAAAATAGGGTAAACTTGGAAAAAGTCAACCCTAGGAGAGAGAAAATTGAAGAAAAAGTCAAAGCCCAGAAAAGTTTGCGAAACCCAAGAGAAACTCGAGAGGAACAAGTCTAGAAGGGTCAAAATGAAGAAAGAAGTGTCGAAATCAAATTTTGTTCGATTCAAAGTGAAGAGAATCAAGAGGGTTTAGCGAATAAAGTTTGCGTGAGGCGTTGGAAAATGCGTAAAAAGCTTGGATCTAGAGAAGGAAAGTGTCTAAAGAGAGAGAGAGGGAAGGATTTCGTCCTAAGAGAAGTGAGGAAATGAAGTGTGGAAGCCTATACTTAAAGACCTGTGCATGAAAAGACAATTTTGCCCCGAATTTCCATCGGTGGCCGGTATGTGGCCGGCAAGGTTCACTGCTGGCCGGCAAGGCTGTTCATGGCCAGTAGGTGGCTAGCAAGTGGCTGGCGGCCTCCCTCTGAGTCCTTATGTTGTTTTGTGTCTTTGTTTCCCAAGAGTTGTAAGGAAGGTTCATTATTGGGTCCAGATTGTCTCTATGGAAGCTCAAAACTGTGTTTTCGGTACACAATGTTCATCACTTGTCAACATGAATGGGGTGTATCCTTTTTAAACATATTTCAGTTCCTCCGAGAGGTAAATTGGAAGGTGCCATCGAATGTCGCTTTTGTTCATTTTGTCGTCATTCTCCTTTCATTCTCTATTGTTGCATAGAATATGCATTTCACGTATTTGTTGCATAGAATATGCATCTCCCATATTTGTTGCATAGAATATGCATTTCATATATATTGTTGCATAGAATGTGCATCACACATTGTATACGTATCTCGCATCATTTATATTTCGCATAGAATATGCTTTGGTTGATCATTTTGCATGGAACATGCGTTCTCACTATTTCAATTTATGATCTTGTTCACTCTGTGCATCTATCGCACTTGTTCACTTCATGCATCTATCGCACTTGTTCACTTTCTGCATCTATCACACTTGTTCACTTTGTGCATCTATCGCACTTGTTTACTTTGTCCATCTATCGCACACCCCTCAGTTTTATCTCGGGACGTGCAAAGCGCGAGCCCAAGTGGTTTTCTTGTATCTCAAGGCACGTGGCACACAGCTCTGGGAGGGTTTCATCTTGGGACGCGTGAAACCCGAGCCCGAGTGGTTTTCTTTCATCTTGGGATGTGCGAAATGCGAGCCCGAGCAATTTTATCTTAAAGCCGTGACGCGCAACCCTAGGCGGGTTTCATCTCGGAATGCGTGAAACGCGAGCCCAAGTGGCTTTCTCTTATCTTAGGGTGCGTGATGCATAGCTCTGGGCGGGTTTCATCTCAGGACGTGTAAAACGTGAGCCCAAGCGATTTTCTTTCTTCTCGGGACGTGCGAAGCGCAAGCCCGAGCGATTTTATCTCAGGGCACATGACACGCAGCCTTGGGTGGCTTTCATCTAGGGACACGTGAAACGCGAGCCCATGCGGCTTTTTCTTATCTCAGGACACGTGACGTGTGATCTTGAGCGGTGTTGTATCTCGAGACATGTGAAACGTGAGTCTGAGTAGTTTTCTCTCATCTCGGGACATGTGGAAAGCTAATCCGAGCTGGTTCTCTTATTTCTCGAAGCGCGTGAAACGTGAATCCAAGTGTCCTTCTGTACACGATCCTAAGCGGTTTTTGTTCCTTGGTTTCTCAGGAAGTGTGAAACACGACCCCGAGCGATTTTCTCAGTTTCTCAAGATGTGTGAAGTCCAACCCTGAGCGATGTTTTCTTTCCTCATCTTTTGTTTTGGCATGGTTGGAGTGTGGTTTTATCTTTTTGCATGGAAGCGCATCCCAGCTCATTCATGTGTTGTTATCTCATTATCTTACTTGTTGTATCATCTCGCATGATCATAAGTTTTCAAAATAGCCGGCTTCGCGAAGCGTGTGAGTCCCACTTTCAAAGTTACATTGTGCATATCATTTACATCTTGCCCCAGAACTATACTGGTTTGATTCCTTGCAAAGGGATACGTAAGCAGTCTGCGGGCGCAACCATTTATTTATGTCTTGATTGTTTGTCCAAGTCTTACAGCCTTGTCAAAATGGATCGTCTTCGGGCTTTGACATTTACTCACGTCGTTTCATGACTTCGAGCTCTGTCAAAAAGGGGTAACTGTAGACACCCCATTTTTTATGGCCCTTACGACTTGGACACCATTGCATGCACACCCGATGATGATTTTATATGCTCGCCAAGTGCTTGAAGTCCTCAGTGAAATGTCGTAGCTTTGAGCCTTTCAAATCCTACACCCCTGTTGTCCTGTTTTAGACCAAGCCTTGGTCCTTCAAGCCAGGAGCTTCTGGTGGCCTGCCGGCCACCTTATTAGGCTGTCGGCCATCATTTTTGGGCTACCAGCCACTAATGTGGCTTGCTGGCCACCAGTTTTTTTTGTAGATATTTTATGCCAGCTATGCCAGCTATTTGAGATCAATATTTACAAATATTTTGCAAATAAGAGACCCCTCTCTCATATTTTAGGGTTAGAAAATTTTGAGATCAAAATATTTCCTCTCTCTCTACAATTCTCTCTCTCTCTCTCTCTCTCTCTCTCTCTCTCTCTCTAGCCAATTCCTACGCTTTTGCCTCAAAATCCTTAACCTTTGCCTATACATCCTTAACCAAATCTCACCATCTTTGAGCTGAGGTACTTTTGAGCTTGGTTTGAGCTCTAAAGGGTGTATCTACTTGGTTTTGTTGTCTAGAATTGATCTTCTCTTCAAAAGGTACAAGGCTTTGCCTATTTGCTTGCTTACTTTGCTATTATTCCTACTGTTTTTTCATTGTTTTTGGGCTATCAAAATTCTGCATTTTTGGGTTGAAGTTTGGGTCTAAGGGCCATTAAAGGTTGAGGGGTTGATAGCCCTTCTTTGTACCTTGTTTTGGAGGCCTTTGCCCTTGTGTTTCCCATCCTTTTACTATCTTTTTCTAAGCTTTTAAACACTAATTTTCAGAGATTTTTCAGTAGCCAAAATCATATTTTGAAGTCCAAATTTGGAGGGCTTAGTCTCCCTTCCTTGTGTCTTGCTTACTAGCCTAGTTTGTGCCATGTTTTAGCATGTTAGTCTAGCTTTTTTTAGCTCAATTCCAGCATGTTTTAGGACTTTTTTTTAGACTATTTTAGCACTATTTTGGGGTGTTATTTGCATTTGAGCTTTGTTTTGCATACTTGTAGTGTAATTGTCTTCATAAGTTTGGTATTTTAGGCCTTAGACACCATCTTATTTGAGTTGATAGCATTTATTTAAGCTTTTCTCACTCATTTCGAGCACTAATAATGTCTGCAACCTCCCTCCTTTCTTGGCTTTTTATTTTGCTCAAACTACTTGTTTGTTTAAAGCATGAGATTGAGGTGTCATGCTTAATGGTTTAATCCCTTTGGGGTTCATTACCGATGGTATGATGTCTCTTTCATGCCTAAGACAACTCTTGGTTTGAGTTTTCTTTCCATTAGAGGACTTAAACTCACCCTTTGGACTCAATGTATTAAAGAATTGAAACGTAATTAAAATGGAGTAATTAAAATGGAGACTAAAATGGTGAAATATAATAATTTGGTTGTGTTCAATCGGACGTTAATTGAACACATGGAACTTGGACCATTTCATACTCATTAGTGATGAAATGATTCAAGTCTCCAAGGTTGTAACTTCCCTTGATCTTTCATGAGAGGAAGGTGGTTTTTGAGAGTCCCATTTTGTTGCATTTATTGAACTTGTACACTTGGTTTCACAAGCCATAATGCAATGGAATTGCATCCATTGATGGTTTGTGAACCAAACTTGCTACTCCTTTGATTTGTTCATGAAAATGAGGGGGGAGTTGAGAACTGGGCAGCAGTGGCCGACAGGCCACTTTCCATAGCCGACAGGTGACCGGCAGACCACCATTGATGGCCGGTCGGCCATCACTGGTGGTTCGCAACCTTCATCACTGGCCGACCGGCCACTGATGCAAAATTCAGCAATGTGTTCTTCAAGTAGAGCAGAGTTGTTCTGGAAGTAGGCAACAGCGTTGGTGTTCTATTGTGCAACAGAGGTTCTTTGGAAGCAAAACAGCGGCCTTCGTGAAAGATGTGACAACTTGAAGATACCGAGCTTGTTTAAAAAATATTAGAAAATTTTATTAGGTGCATGAATTCGTATTAGCTTGTTAAACTATTTAGATTAAATATTTGTTGTAATTAATTAGTTGTAACTAATTAATTTTGTAAAGTGTTATATTTAATTAGTTAGTTTTCATGTTGTAATAATTAGTTAACTAGAATAGTTAGTTAATTCATTGTGTTGTAATAATTAGTTAAGTAGTTTAGCTATTTATTCATTTGTTTTGTAATAATTAGCTTAGCTTAGCTTTAATTAGTTAGCCAGTTAGCTAGTTTATTCATTCGGACTCTCCTTCATGAGAGCGCAATATAATAATGTGTATGTCTTCCAACCCCACGTTTTTCTTCCTTTTATTTACTAGCTTGTGATGGTTAGTTTGGGGACATCATGGTTTGTTTAGCATACTCCATGTTTGCATCCATTTGTATTGCATGCACCGAGGCTCGATTCATCATTCTAACTGCATTATTAGTTCAATACTTCTTTGAATACGTGCTTAGACCTTATGCTATTTAATTGATTTATATGTCATATTGTTAGCCGAGCCTATTAATTGCATATTACATGTGTTGTATTAGTCATATTGCATAAGTTAGAATCATGCATTTTTCTAACTCATTTCTTTTGTGGCTTGGAGTACTAGGTGAGCTTTTACTCGTTTTAGCATATTGCATGAGTGTTGATGTTGCCATGTTTAGCATGCTTGCCATGAGGCTAATTGCTTAAGTGATAAACTTGCTTGAATGCCTGTGGATAAAGGCTTGTTGCTTGAATTGGAATAATTTGAGTAATGTTCATATGCGATCACTTTTTCAAGTGGTACATATTCGAAATAATTTTCAAAACAAGCATGAATCAAGTGTTCCAATTCTTACGATTTGGTCTATACTTGTGTGTGTGCGCATCACATAGTAATGCTAGCCTAATAATCGGAACAAGAGCATATAATGTACATAAAATTCATATCATGATTAGTAGAGGCCAATCTTTGATCGGGCGAGCGGGGGTGCTCAATTCATGACCTTACCCTCTCGTAGCTAAGTTCCCGAGCCAAGAAAATCTTGGTGATGACTGACACGTGGCCTTTGGCACGAGTCATGAGTTTCCTAAATTTCTCCAAAAAAAATATTTAGATGGCGACTCTGTATCTGGCAAAGCAGTCCTTTTTTGGCAATTTGATTCAAAATCGATTTTCCAAAAGATTTTCCGAATTTGGACTCTTTGGTGTTTATCAATTTCACATTGCACTTGTGAGATTAGATTCAGAACCGCGAGAGTCTGAACTGTAGGGCTTATTTTTTATTTCCAAAAGGGGGCAGGAAAAAAGTCGAGCTACACACATGCTTTGATGCCACTCTGACACGACCCAAACCCGCCCCTATAGGTTTAGTATCATAACTGGCTAGTAATCTTGGGATTACCGAAAGTCTCTGAACAGATTAAACAAAATTAAGGGGCTAGCATAAACAAATGTCAGGATATATTGTCCATATAACTGTGTAGACATACATGGGATAGAAAATTGAAAACTTAATTTACATAATTAAGACGCCATCCTCGTGTCACCATATATACAAATAAACAAAATGACATGTTTGGATGTTAACAGAAGAAAAATACAAAAAGTCTTGAACATGTTCACAAAAACTTGACCACTTCTCAGAACGGGAACCTCCTCGGGAGGCACAGTGGCTGGCTGACAGAACAGATCTCCAGGCAATCATCACTGAGCCTGGTCATGCACCTGATCACCTACATACATAAATAATATAGTGAACTGGAGCTGAATGAATAATAATAGAGTAAAGGTTTTAATGAATGATGTCTGTAATAGATTCAGAAATCAGAGTTCAGAGTCAAAAACAAATTCATATTCATATTCAGAACTCAGAATTCACATATAGTCAGATGTGGTATATCCACTAGCGCTAACAAAATAGATGACCCATAATTACATGGGACATACAGATGATCCATGATCACATGAGACGGTCAGATACAGAGCAGATACAGAGCAGATGATGGTTATGCTTAACCAATTCCTTGATGGAACCTCTAGTACCAGGTAACAAATAACATATATCACATGATGTTAAGGATGCCACGATTACATTTCAAAAATTCGGACAATCAATTATTCTTACAGAATATAGTATTTCAAAAAACTTTCATATCATATCATTCAGAAAATAATTAAAGTTGAACATAGCTTTACAGAGTTGTTACTCACAAATAGCTCCAGTAGTAGAACAGTTAAAACAGACAGATTAGACAGTCTATGGCATATGACCTACACAAACAGATAGTGGATACACATTGAAACACATGCTCAGAAAACACTTAACCCATTTCTTTTCTATCTTGGTGAGTTTATAATCCTTATCCTCATTGTTATGTCTTAATTAAGGCTTAAGAATGTCTAAGACGCAATGAGGATGCCAAAATGCACTTGAAAACACTTTGCAAAATTTTCAGAAATAAGGCAGTTCGCTCAAGCAGACCCCTTGGTCTGCAAAAATTCTGAGAGCTCTCATTCTACGCTCGAGCTCAACTTCTGGTTGCTCGAGCCAAGGTTCAAAAATAAGAGTGGTCGCTCGAGCATAGGTCCTGCCGCTCGAGCGAAGGCTCAAGTCTGTAAAAGTACTGGGAGCTCTTATTTTATGCTTGAGCGCAACTTTTGTCACTCAATCCAACCCCCAAACTCTGCAAAAGTACTAGGAGCTTGCATTCTTCGCTCGAGCATAGACTCCACCGCTCAAGCGAAGAGTGCGAATTCTGGAATTTCCAAATTTTCCTCCCAAGTTCAAAACTCAAATTCAAAGCTTCAAAACACATCCTTTGGGCCTAAAACTTGAGAAAAACAATTCTAAGCTTATAAAACATCATGAATTGAAAGCCATGTCGCAAAATCACGGCCTAAAAGCAAGTGAATTATTCAAAACAAATCTTGAAACTAGTATATATACAACATGCATGTAATCTTTTGAACTCAAATCTCCCAAATCATGATCAACTGAGATGTCTAGTACAAAAGCATGTAGAATTCTCAAAACAAAGTCAAGATAAGAACATGCATGTGGGAATTATTTGAAAACAACTTCAAAATGGAATGAGATATGCATTCATGTATGATATGATCTTCTTTTCTACTTCCTTAGCTTAATTCTTCCATCTCTTAGCTCAATTCTCTTAAATTCATGTATTAACCAACTGAATTACAAAACTAAAGGCTAGAATTCTTACCTTAGGTGTTCAATTGAGTTCTAGATGCTAGAAGCTACTTAAGCCTTATATAGGCTTCGTTATGTTAATCCAATTAAGCTTGATTAGGCCTAGTTAATTCTAATCAATTTATTATAATTATTGGATTTCGAATCGAATTTCAATTAAACCTACCATAAATTTCTAAAAATTGCCCATTACATATTAAGATAGTCAATTTCGTGATCAGATATTGATAAGGCCTTCAATTTGCATACCGAAATAGAAACACAGATAGATATTCCTACCATGGATATATAAGCACAATTAACACATAGCACATCCAATTAACTCAGAATTTCATCTTAATTATTGATTAAGCATTCATAAGTAAAGTTTATTAGCTAATCTTAGGTCAGGGTTATTAGACTTAAGGCATAGGCTTATCTTAAGGTTTCCAAATCAAGTTTCAAACCATCGCCTAACTCTAGGCACAAAGCATATAAGTTCTATACGCACTTTCCAATCCCTTCTCCTTCTCAATACTAACAATCCTAATATTACTCAAGTATAGAATGCATGACTTGAATGCATTACAATTAAGTAAACATGTTGCATGAATAGGTTTGGTCGTCACATGTATGGATAAGGTTAAGACAGGGAGGTGGTGGTACTCAGTCATGGGTAGGCAGTGGGTTAATGGTGACATTTGGCCTTTGTACTGGAGCTATGATTTCGTGATCAATGAGGTCCTGAATCTCATGACGGATGTGGATACACTAGTCAGTTTCATGACCATGTTACTGATAGAAAGAACAATATTTGGATACATCATGCCTAGGAGGAAGAGGTCGAGGGTCAAGAGGCTTTAGGTGGCCCTTATCTAACAACACTTGAATGGCTCAAGATGGGGACATGTAGGGCGACTAAAAATTATAGTTCAGGAGTCGATTTGGATTATAGGGTTGTAGGTTGGTATCGGCAAAGAGGTTGGCCATTTTGGTTGAGGTGGTGACAGTACTGACTTCTGAGGGTTTCACAGTTGTGCTACTACTACTAGTAACATTGGAACCATGAATGAAAGTCTTTCTTATGGGCTCTTTCTCATCTATAATGATTCCTTGTTTCATGACATCTTCAATCTGCACCCCCATTTCATGTAGTTAATACTATCTTTTGCAGCATCTTGTCGTGTAGATTTCTCACCACCATCCGAATCTGATCCTTTTCTGAGGGCCTGTTGGTCATCATAGCTGCTATGGCTCTCCACCTTGTTATGAATTCGACAACACTCTCCTTAGGCTCTTGATGGGTTGCTTCTAAGTCCCAAGTGGTCACTTCAATTTGTGTATTGTAGGAGTATTGAGTGATGAATGCCTCAGCCAACTCCTTCCAACTTTGCTTCACTGAATCCTCTAATTTAGCATACTAAGTGGTAGTTATTCCTGGTAAAGTTCTCCTAAACAGATACATCTTTTAGGCTCGAGTTAAACTCATTGGCTTTAAGATATTTGAAATAATCGAATATGCACCATAGGGTCCCCTGATCCATCGAATTGGTCGACATGTGGCACTTTGAATCTTTCCGGTAATTTGACAATTACTTATGTATACCCATCCTCAATATTAGGAATAGAATTAATCCCCTGAGACTTCTTGAACAACTTTTCTAACTTGGCTATTTTCAGTATAGCCGGATCAAACTCAGCAAGATTTAGGGGAAAAGAGCCCCTCGACAGGATGCACTAGAGCTTTAAAAGTTGGAGCCTAGACTAGCTCTTTTGGTGGGCAAAGACCTAGGAAATTCTCGACTGGAAGATGTGGATCTAGAACCAGATGATTAACTGGCAATGGATAGCCAGTAGCTACACAGCTGGTTGTTGCATCCCAGTAATGGCATTGCCTTGGGCGGCTACCGTGTGGTATCCATAGACCGCTACGATCATTTCTACTAGATCTTGTAGATTCTAAGCCATTGTAGAGACTAGAGAATGAGCAACTGGGGTACTGAGTAGAGGAAATCTAAGAGGTGACTGATGTAGAATCTATATAAGGGATCTGAGGAGTGATTGATGTGGACTTCGATCTAACTATGCCCGCCTGACTCTCCTTCTGGATACTGATGGAAATGACACTAACACTAGCTGACCTTGAACCAAATCTATAGTTTTGCAAAGCCTGCTAGCACGAGTCTACAAGGTTTAAGAGATGTCAAGGTTTTCTAAAGCTATGATGAACTAACTACCTAGCAAAAGAAAAACAAATAAAGAAAACAACACATACGTTAGACACAAATTCAACAGCATTTCGGCTCAATCATTATATCTATACCACTGATCACTGTATACCCCACTAAAATGTTCTCAACCCAACCACTGATATAGCTGAACCACTGATATGAAATAACAAACCCTTATATTGATTCCCATATATAGCACATAGTAGGTAAAGCAAACAAAACACCCCTATGGGGGGGTTGGGTTTCCCTATCCTAGCTTTCGAGACAATCTAGGGCTCCACTATTCAAACAAGCAGCATCATTACATCTTAGACACAGAAAAACACCATCTCCTAATTTTGCAAGTTGCTAAAGCTCAATATATGCACTAGGTCAGTCTGGTCAATAGGGGTACCTCATCAAGACACATATATACCTATCCTACCCAACATCTATAAATGTAAGGAGGATCAAACAGTACATTGGTGATCCAATTCCAAGGCTTGTATTCCCACCACAACAGAGCCTATGACTAACAAGCCGTCCGGGATGCCAAATGGAAAATAAAATGACTTAAGCACACCATGTATGAAATGCAATGAATATATATATATATATATATGAAAATAAAACTCATATCATGAAATTTGAGTCAAGTTCTCTTAAATTCCCTAGTAGAGTCACCAAAAACTATAGGATGCCTTGTGGATTACCCAGCGTGCCTGACAGTTCAGACTCTCAATATCTTAATCTAGTCTCACTAGTGCGATGTGAAAATAGAAGACAAGAGTCCAAATCCAGCAACTTTTGTATAAAAAAAAAAAAACCCATTTTATTGCAAATATTTACTGAAAACGAACTCCATCACTAGATCTTAGAGTTGCCACCTAATCTTTTGGGGAAACTAGGAAACTCGTGACTCACGCCAAAGGCCATTGTCTGTCATAACCAAAGTGTCTCGGCTTGGAAACTTAGATATGAAGGGAAGGAGGTCATTAATTGAGCACCCTACTCATCCAATCGAAAGATTGACCTCTATTAAGACATGATGTGGTTTTTATGATTGATATATGCTCATATTCTGGTTATTTATCAATGCTACTGTTACTATCTAAGGTAGTCAAGTATAGATTATGCCATTAATTTTGGATATGCTTTGATTTCATGCATTTTCAAAAAGCCTTTTCATACAAACTTATAAGCATAAGAATCAATGACATTCCAACACAAGTAACACAACCTCCATCCACTAGAATTCATACAGATATTATAATTAAGCACTTAGTCTCATGGTATAGCAATGTGCATGATAAAGGATATATACACAAAATATGCTAAAGCAAATAAATGTTCACCTAGTACTCCTAGAGAGCGAAAAGAAAGTATTAGAGTATATGCATGATCCTCTATATAAATATCTAATGCAATAGATACATAACATGTATCTATAAGTCCGGATACTAAGGCATGACATGGATATCATGTCAAGACATTGGGTGGTGCATATATTTAACTTAGAAATGATAAACTCCACAAATGCAAATGAGCCGAACCCGAATGCATGAAAATTTGATGCAATACATAGGCGTGATAAATAAGACATTATGCTATATATAAAGCATGTAAATAAAAGGGTTAGAAAGACATGGGATTGGAAGATTATTACAACAATTCGAATAAGAAGGGGGAGAGAGGTAGAGATAGATAGAGAGAGAGAGAGAAAGAGAGGGAGAGAAATTATTACAACAATTGAACAAATAATAAAATAAAATAAGGGGGTTTGAGAAATTATTTACAACATTGAATTGATCTAGGAAAATTACTATTTAATCTAATAAATCATACTAAATAAACAAAATAATTCACCCAACAGTTATAGAACTACTTGGCAGAGCACTCCCCAGAAACTGTCTGCTCTGTTATTGGGAAGATCATTCAGCTAGACACAAAATGGGTCGGCCAAATATAAACCTAGCTGGCAGAAGTCTTCTTTTGGTCGAGATTCAGGTTGGTGCAAAATTTTCATAATAGAAGCCAAGAACATCTTCCAAGGGGTGCTCATCCCTTCTACTTCTTCCACTCACAGAAACCACTTAAGGAGGAGGTAGATGGGCCTCAACCCTCAACAATGGCATAAATCGATACATACAACATATATTTTGTAATAAATTAACAAATAAATGGATCAAAGCAAGAACAAATTCAAGCCTAGGAAATAGATGGGAACCTACATCATCTCTTTGTGAACAAGGGTAAATTAATATCCAAATCCATGCTATTAATTGCAGAGAGTAAATTAATGCACATCATTTCTGTCACGACCTGGACCTGTCCCTATAGGTTTAGGTCACGACTGACCAGTAATTCCAAATTACCTTCGGTTAACGGGCTTAGTGGAAGCAATAATGAAATATAATTGTGGTAAAGTGGTTTGGAAATACTCTTTGATCCAGGTAGACACTCTTGATCCTCTGGTTGCGACTTGAAAGGAATGAACACTTCGATCGGGGGTGTCGGAATTAGCACTCCGACGAGCCAGCCAGTATTCTCTCAAATATTTCTTCTTTCACAAGTTATCTTTCTTTTTTCACATACCTCCATTTGGTTGATGCTCCTCCTTTTTATATTGTTCTCCAACGGTCCACTTTCCCATCATCACCTTTCACCATCATATCTTGGACCCCCTAACATGCCAGAAGCTTTTCGGCATATTCGGCCCATGAGATGGATTCTACTCAGCCGCGTTCTTGTTCAGATGGGTTTGGTGGCACCGAGTTAGCCTCACCAGCAATCTCGGCGTCCTGTTTGAACCTCTTCGAGCGTACATATATTCGGCCCCCACAATTACCCCCCAAACATCCGACTAACATATTTACTCACCATGTTTGGTTTCTCGGCCAACAAAACAAAAACCTTCAAAGGACAGAGATACAATGGTTGCACTTTTTTTCATACTGATTCCTCAGAGCAGACGAGCTACTTGAATCATTACAACTTCCCGCCCCTTCGTATTTGACGTTTATTTAATGCGTTTGGAAATATATACCTCCGTGTACTTTTGAATCGAAAGGCTATTGACATTCTTTAAGCCCGTACACTCTTGAATTGAAAGGTTATTGACATCCTTTTTGCATCCTTCATATCAACCTCCTTCAAGACCTCTGCAACCCCGCTTCTTACTATTTTTCTTTTGTTTTTTGTACACGCTGTTTTGATTTCATCTTGAATGGTGAGGCATTTGAAAGCTCTCCTTTCTAAGGATCGAGTTGTAGCCTTCCGTCATCACTTTTCAATTCCAGACGACGTTCACCTATTCCTCGTTTCAGACAATGTAGTGGACATGGAAAGGGCTAACACAAGCACCATTAACTTTCCTCTTTTAGCAATTGCAGAGGGTGGAGTTTGATTCCCCCTCCATCCTCTTCTTAGGGCAGTCCTGTGCTACTAGGGATTAATTTCCTCCCAGCCAAACATGAACTTTTACCGTATTATCATGGGTATAGTGGAATTGAATCGCCGACTGGGTCTTAACCTAGGAATCCCAACTATTCGGCACTACTACGTCATGGCGAAATCAACCGGTCGGCATGGCCGTTACTTTTTAAGAGCCAAGGACGTTGACCATCATTTGGTAACCATGCTCGCCAGCTCTGGCAAAAGGGTTGATGATGTCACGGTCACTATCTAAGGTAATTGGGAATTCGATGAAAGAGAAGATCGCCAAGACCCAGTACCAAGGCAAAAGGGCGAACTAGGTGGTCGGCTAGAATTACTAACATGTCTTATTTATTTAGCTTAAATACTATGCTGATCACTTGCATTTCTTGCAGGCAACGATTTGAAAAGAGCATTGTTGTCCACAGACGAAGCTGTTTTGGAGTAGGTTAAGACGGTCCTCAATTACAAAGGTCGTGCAGCCCATGTTTTACTAAGATACAACCCAACTTACTCTACTTTCTTGGCTGCAAATAATATCCCTGTGCCGACACACGAACGGCAGCTTACTGCACTTATTTTCCCTAGCTACAAAAGTCTAAGGGATATTGTTGTCGAGGGTTCCGACGCGAGGGAGGAGGTTGGTGAAGACGCACAATCGGAGGGCCGTACAGGGGACCAGGAGTTGAATAGAGAAATCGACTTGGCATTTGAGCATATTGACCCAAACCATTGCATCGATCTCCCTTCTACTTCTGGCTGAGTAGCCTCATCTGCTCCAGAGGACGATATCTTTACCGGCTTAGAAAATCTTCCTGGGGCCGAATCCAAAGCTGAAGAGATGAGTAGAGAATCACTTGCCTAGTTTGCCAGGCAACGAAACGCAAAGAAGATGGAGGCCAGGAGGCAAGCCGGCGGATCTAGGGGGAGCCAAATGGCACCAACTCGTGAGGTGCATCAAGAAAAAACTGCCCGCAAAATAACTGTAGCCGAGTTAGTTCCTGAACAAAATCAGGCTAAAGTCCAAGGAGCCGATCTCACAGGGCAGAAGCGACCTACCGAGACTGTGATCGGTTTACTAGAGGCGCTGATCGAGAAACGACCAAGGGTGGATACGCCGCTCGAAGATAATTTGGCCGAGGCATTCGTCATCCAACCAAGGATGAAGAATGCGCCGGTGCTCACCAGTGGGTCGGCGATCAAAGATCCCGCCATGGCCCTAAGTATGGCTTAGGCCCTCTCTTTGCCTTCAGATCGAACAACTTTTCGTGTTGAACCAGATGTTATCTCGATTGCCTTGGTGGCACAGTCGGCCATTTTGGTAAGTTAAGATACCTCACATTTCCAAATAGCCTAAATACTTGTTCTTATTCAAAATAACTTCATTGCTTTTCTAGATGGCGGGAAGGATTGTAGAGATCGGCCGTCATCACTACGACGTCGTAGAGCGATTCGGTGTCCTTAAGCACTAGCTAGAGGAAGAGAAAGGCAAGGGCACTACAGTAATCGCCGATTTGTCTACAGGGACATCAAAAGCCGAAGAAGAGCAGGCAAGGGCATTTGCTGCTCAAAAGAAAGCTCAATATGCTGATTTGCTCTGCAGGGCCACCGAAGAGAGAGCAAATTTGATAGACGGCTCTCTAAAGTCAACCAAGAAGAAGTCTCCCAACTGAAGGCTGATCTTGAAGGTGAGAAGAAGGCGAGGGAGCTCGCTGAGGCGGACGCGGCCAAAGCTTTTGATGCCAGCCAGCTGAAGGCCAAGGAGTTGTATGCTGATGAAGCCTTGCAGTTTGAGAATCGAGGCTTCAAGTACAAATGGCTCAAAGCTTTGGCGGCCACTAAGGTGACTCTCGATCAGCTGATTCCTTATGAACAATTGGAAGTCGAACTGCTGAAATTGGATCCAGAGGATTTGGACTTTTGATTGGCTTTTTTGTAATGGATAATCAGCCTTTATTGGTTTTTGTTAGCTTTGTTTTGCAAGCTTTTATTAGTTTTTGTTAGCACTTTATTTTAGATATAGGCCATTTTCATGTATAAAGTGGATGTACTTACACAGCATCCACTTACACAGTTTATTAATGAAAATGTCCATTTTGTTAATGAATGTTAATCATTAAGTATTGAAAAACAAAAATATGCCATATCAATTAAGATCATGACCTCTACATCTTAATTCGGCAAAATGCTCGAAGATAAGCCGAATATATTAATAAATTTTTCCTTGTCCCAGCTAATCACTGAGCATAACCGCTGAATAAATGGACGAAAAATGTTTATGGGATCAGGTGGGTCATTGTCTTTATTCGGAAAAATGCTTGAAGATAAGCCGAATAGATTAATAAATCTGCCCTTGCTCCAGCTAATCACTAAGCATAACTGCCGAATATATGGACGAAAAATGTTTATGGGATCAGGTGGGGCATTGTCTTTATTCAGCAAAATACTTGAAGATAAGCCGAATAGATTAATAAATCTGCCCTTACCCCAGTTGATCACTGAGCATAACTGTCGAATTTATGGACGAAAAATGTTTATGGGATCAGGTGGGGCGTTGTCTTTATTTGGCAAAATGCTTGAAGATAAGCCAAATAGATTAATAAATCTACCCTTACCCCAGCTGATCGCTGAGCATAACCGCTGAATATATATGTGAACGGTCGCTTTGTAAACGCTGCATCCGTAATTAATAAGCGCAGGGAGAGGGGGGCCAGGTGCACATAGGGCCTGTGCTGTCATTAAATATATACTGCTCAAATTTAGCAGAGTGCGAGAGGGAAAAGAGCATTGTCTTGACCTAAGGAGATTCATATGTCAAGAAAAGTATTCTTTAATAGTAGAGGGTAGGGTAGGACGCCAGCTAAACTAGATTCAGAAATGAACCAAGGGGCTAGTGGCGAACCTGCACGAACGGATAATAGGAGGTCCGAGGAGCGTGAGAGGCGTCGCTCCCCCCGTCATTGAAGCAGGTCTCTAAGAGGTGGTGGGGTAGAAAAGTCATCAAGGAAGAAGAGGCAACAACGAGGGAGCTCTAGGACTGGGAGTGCACATGCCTCACCGCAAAATGAAACCAGCAGGCCACCATGCCCGTTGAGTTTTTCAGTTATAGTTGGGAATAAACTGATGACCGAAGCGGATTCAATTATCTGTGATCCGAATGTGGCAGTAAAGTTCACTCGACAAATTTTTCGGCCCGAAGTCCAACAATCAACGGTCAGTTCGTCTGATTACTAAATTTTTTGAGTGGGCGTCCATGGAGTGGTTAAAAGACTATACACCTCCTATGAGATCGGCATGCGCCTTCATGTCGCGCAAAGAGAGATAGAATAGAAAGACGGCCACATTCAGAGCTTGGAACACCGCATAGAGAAGGCCGAGAACGAACAGAGAAAGGCCAAGGCTACCGAAACACAGTCAACGGGTCAAACGAACCTGATTGTGACGGACAGAGTAAACTAGCGCCTACTTGATCATGCCATTGCCGATCGAGATACGGCAAGCATGTTCGCAAAAGAGGCAATAAGAACGAGGGCCTATGAATAAGGCTTCTTTTACGGCCGAAAGATTGGCATTGAGAAGACCAGGGAGAAGTTAGCGGATGACGTTTGCCGATGCGAAAATCGTGGATTTAAGCACCGATGGATTAAGGCTTTGCAAGCTGCGAGTGTCGATTCGGTGTTGTCATTATACCAAAGTTACAAGGTCCACTTCGAGGCTTATGAAGCTGAAAAGACTGATGACGAAGAAGAAGGTGCCGAACAGGAAAAGGTCTAGATAATCAGACATTTTATTTCTTAGTCTATCAGTACCCATGTATTTATATAAATTGTAACGAATAAATAACCTATGTACTTGTTTGTTTGATATTTTAGTTGTCCCTATTGGAAATATGTATTGTTGTCCCATGCATCTTTATGTTTTTCTACTGACCGTCACAATTTAATTACTAACTTTCATCGACTTAGGCAATAGTGAACATGAATATGCACGAAGGGCACTCCAAATTCGGAGTCTTTGTGTTGGCCAATCGTGATATCCACAAAGGGCGCTCCGAATTCGAAGGCTTATTTGGCCCAAACGTGAACATGCACGATGGGCGCTCCGAATCCAGAGTCTTATTCATGGCCAATCGTGACATCCACAAAGGGCGCTCTGAATTCGGAGATTTATTCGGCCAAAACGTGCACATGCACGAAGGGCGCTTCGAATTCGGAGTCTTATTTATGGTCAATAGTTACATCCACGAAGGGCGCTCCGAATTTGGAGACTTATTCAGTCCAAATGTGAACATGCACCAAGGGCACTTCGAATTCAGAGTCTTATTTATGGCCAATCGTGACATCCACGAAAGACGCTATGAATTCGGAGGCTTATTCGGCCCAAACATGAACATGAACCAAGGGCACTCCAAATTCAGAGTCTTATTTATGGCCAATCGTGACATCCACGAAGGGCGCTCCAAATTCGGAGTCTTATTTATGGCCAATCGTGACATCCACGAAGGACGCTCCAAATTTGGAGGCTTATTCGGCCCAAACGTGAACATGCACGAAGGGCGCTCCGAATTCGGAGTCTTATTTGTGGCCAATCGTGATATCCACGAAGGGCACTCCGAATTCGGAGGCTTATTCGGCCCAAACGCGAACATGCACGAAGGGTGCTCCGAATTCGGAGTCTTTGTGTTGGCCAATCGTGATATCCATGAGGGGCGCTCCGAATTCGAAGGCTTATTCGGCCCAAACATGAACATGCACGAATGGTGCTCCGAATCCAGAGTCCTATTTATGGCCAATCATGATATCGACGAAGGGCGCTCTGAATTCAGAGGCTTATTTGGCCCAAATGTCAACATGCATGAAGGGCACTCCGAATTCGGAGTCTTTGTGTTGGCCAATCTTGATATCCATGAAGGGTGCTCCGAATTCGGAGGCTTATTCGGCCCAAACGTGAACATGCACGAAGGGCACTCCGAATCTGGAGTCTTATTCATGACCAATCGTGACATCCACGAAGGGCGCTCCAAATTTGAAGGCTTTTTCATCATTCAACCATTTTTAACGAGACGACGATAAAAAAGGCATACTGCATTGCGAAATACGTAGATGTGTACATGTTAGTGTAGCAACAAAAATCAAAAACAAACTAGCATGCCGTACAAGTTGGCTTAATGATAAAATTTATGCAAGTGGGTTGAATTCCAAGGACGTGGTAAACTTCTGCCAACCATGTCTGAAAGCCGATACACCCCCGCTCCGGCAATTGAATCAATCTGGTAAAGACCGTCCCAGTTGGGGCCAAATTTACCGTCTACCGAATTCTTAGTAGCAGGAAGCACTTTCTTGAGGACTAGTTCTCCAGGTGTATAACGATGCAACTGCAAGTGCTGGTTATATGACTTGGCGAGCTGCTGCTGATATCGCGCTGTGCACGCAAGAGCACGATCTCAGCATTCTTCAATCAAAGTCAGATCTAAAGCCAACATCATGTCATTACACCCCATATCAAAAACCTTGGATTTCAGTGTGGGCAGGCCGATTTCAAGAGGGATAATAGCCTGTGTCCCAAAGCACAAAGCGAATGGCATTTCTCTAGTAGACCGCCTTAGAGTGGTACGATGAGCCCACAACACACTGGGAAACTCTTCAACCCACCTGCCTTTGGCTCTTTCCAATCGTTTCTTGATGCTGTCTAGGATCACTTTATTGGAGGCCTCAGCCTGACCATTGCTTTGCGGGTACGCCAGCGAGGAAAAGTAGGGGCAAATATTGTATGTATTGCATAACTCCTGATAGACGCCACAATAGAATTGGGTGCCGTTGTCAGATACAAGTGCTCTCGGTATGCCGAATCGAGTTATAATGTTTTTCCATACAAAGCATTTAACATTGACATCTCGAATATGTGTTAATGCCTCCACTTCGACCCACTTTGTAAAATAGTCTGTTGCGACAATCAGGAATCACTTGTTCCTTGGAGCCCGCGATAATGGTCTGACGATATCAAGTCCCTATTGAGCGACCGGCCAAGGACCAGTAATGGAATTTAATTCTTTGGTAGGAAGATGAGTTAATAAGGAAAACTTTTGGCATTGTTCGCATTTCTTTACGTAGTTATCGGCATCTATACTCATGGTCGGCCAATAATACCCCTGTGTTACGGCTCGGTGGGCCAATGAGCGTTCTCCAGAGTGGGCACTGCAGCTACCTTCATGTGTTTCAGCCAAGAATTCCTCAACTTTATCTGGATGAACACATTCCAGATACAGCCCAAAAAGAGATTTTTTGTAAAGCTTTCCCTGTGGATCCAGATAATATTGCAGGGCTTTATTTTGCAACTTGTGGGCTTCTTTCTTATCTATTGGAAGCTGTTTTGAGGGAAAGAAATGTAACGATAGGGTCCATCCAACTCAGTCTTGGCTCAATGATGTTAATTCGAACTGGTTCAAAAGGGGTGATCGGCTCTGGGATGAACCCTACTTCGATTGTTCATTTGACTTCTGAGTTAATGGCGAAGGCGAGGCAAGCAAGGGCATCCGCATGTATGTTCTAATCCCGGGTTATTTGATTTAACTCATGGTGGTCGAATTTTGTGAGCAAGGAATTCGCCGTTTTCATGTAGGCTGCCATGCAGTCATTCTTAGTCCAATACTCCCATTTCAACTGGTTGATGACTAATTTCAAGTCACAGAAAATAGGTAACCGTCGTGCATCCAGATGAAGTGCATTACGAAGGCCGGTTAGCAATGTTTCATATTCGGCCTCGTTATTTGATGCATCAAAGCTCAGCTTGACTGTCGGCACGATTATTGCCCCCTTCGGGGGTCATAATTACTACTCCTACCCCGTTGCCATGTTGGTTGGATGATCCATCATAATACATTTGCCAAATATCTCCAACATATATTCGCCAGTCGGGTTTAGGTTGAAGGTGGACTTGATCGGACTTGAAGTCGGCATGGCATCCCGTGAACTCAGCTACAAAGTCAGGGAGCACCTTCCCCTTGATGGTCGTCCTGGGCAAAAACTGGATATCATACTGGCCGAGTTCCAAAGCAAATTTAGAGACTCACCCCGATGCTTCTGTGCTACAGGCCGCTGATCGGAGAGGATAGTCCGTTAATACCCCTATGGTATGAGCCTGAAAATAGTGCATCAACTTTCTTGTAGCCACCACAAGAGCAAGGATGAGCTTTTCCAGTGGTAGGTATTGTGTTTCGGCATCGACCATTGCCTTCCTTACATAGTAAATTGGTCGCTGCTCCCCGAGTTCTTCCGTTAGTAACACGACACTGATCGCCAGGTCGAATATCGCCAGATACAAGATAAACAGATCGCCTGGCGATGGGGTTGCCAGAGTGGCACTGAACGAAGATAAGTTTTCAAGCCGTCCAGCGCAGCCTCGCACTCAAGGGTCCATTCAAATGCTTTGCCTTGCCGAAGTGTGTGAAAAAATTGTCGGCAGCGATCTGAGGAACAACTGATAAACCTATTGAGGGCGGCGACCATTCCCATCAACTTCTGAACTTCTTTGATCGACCGAGGGGAGCCGAGTTCTAGAATTACTATGATCTACCTCGGGTTGGCCTCTATTTCGCGATGGTTGACAATATAGCCGAGAAACTTGCCGGATCTGATGCCGAATGCACATTTTGAGGCGATCAGTTTCATCTTATACTTTTGGAGAATGCCGAAGGTCTCTGCTAAAGTGGCTAGATGGGCGTGTTTTTCCTTGGATTTCACCACCATGTCATCGATGTATACTTCCATGGTGCGGCCGAGTTGTTCCTTAGATATAGTGGTAACCAGCCTCTGGTAAGTTGCCCCCACATTCTTCAGTCCGAAGGGCATGACCTTGTAGCAATAGGTTCCCCTTGGGGTGAAGAATGTGGTCTTTTCTTGATCCTCTGGATGCATGGAAATTTGGTGATAACCCCTATAGGCATCCAAGAATCTCATGCGCTGGTGATGTGCCGTTGCGTCCACAAGTTAGTTGATTCTGTGAAGAGGAAAACAATCCTTTGGACAGGCCCTATTCAAATCTGTGAAATCCACACAAACACTCCAAGATCCATTTTTCTTCTTTACAACCATGGTATTGGACAGCCACATGGGATATGTTACTTCACAAATTGCCCCGGCATCAAGCAACTTGTCAACTTTATCAACAACGGCTGATGCATGCTCCACGGCTGACCGCCAACTTTTCTAAACGATTGGTTTGACTTTTGGATCAACATTTAAACGGTGCTGGGCCACGACTAGATCCACCCCCGGCATTTCATATGGTGTCCACGCAAACACGTCGAAGTTGCCAAGTAAAAAGGAAACCAGCTCGCATCTGTCAACTTCGTTCAGAGAAGTACCGAGCATGAAGAATTTGTCAGGGTTCCCATTGATTTTGATCCGATCAAGGTCTTCAGTTGCCTTCTTGCTGGGGATTTTCCCAGTCTCCTCGAGGCTTTCTCGATCTGGTACTTCAATCGAGTTCACTTCCAGTGCCTTTGGCCTCTTTGCAGCAATAATAAGGCAGCATGCCTGTGCCGATTTCTGAAAGCCCTGAATTCGCTCAATGCCATATTCAGTTGGAAAGCAGTGTAGTTGATGGTAGGTGCTTAGCACAGCTTGTATAGTGTGCAACCAGGTCCTTCCCATGATAAGATTGTATGGTGACAAGAGTTTGATGGCCAGAAATTCCACGCCTACTGATCTGGTACCCGCCCGTACTGGTAGTGTGATCTTGCCCAAGGGATACTCGGGGTTGGCGTTGAAGCCGAACAGTGGGTAATTGGCTCGTAACAGATCCGAATCAGTGAAGCCAAGTTTAATGAATGCCTTGTAATATATTATTTCTGAGGTGCTTCCCTGATTGATGAGAACATGCTCGATTGTGAATTTGTTCATGCGTAGCTCAATGGCGAAGGCATCAGCGTGAGGGAGAGTTACTCCATCTAGGTCGGTGTCATCGAAGCTAATCTTGCTAGTTTCATGGGGCCATTTGGCTGGTGTGATTGGCTTGAATAGGCTAGGTTGCAACTGAACTATATGTACCTCGATTGACAACGGTAGGCTGTATATCATGTGAATTACACCAAGTGGAGGTGAATCCCGCCGTAGAGCTACCATGTTTGGTGGATTGTTCTTTCAGACATGTTGTGTCAGTTAGCCGTCTTACACTAACTCCTCCAAGTGGTCCTTCAATGCATAACAACTGTCAGTGTCGTGGCCATGGTCCTTGTGATATGCGTACCGCCTATCCCTTCTCCTAGTATCAGGGGGTCCCATTATCTTGGACGGCCACTTAAAGAATAGAAGATGCTGGACTTTGGGTAGAATCTTACTGATTGGCTCCACCAATTCCGTATACTTCTTGTCCGAATATCTTGTGCACCTACTATCCACTTGATATTGTTCGTTTGAACAATGCGAACACTGCCCACTTGATCGGCACAGATCACGCCGATTGCCTCGTTTAGCCCGAGTCTGAGGTTCGGGGCTCCTTGATGGCATGGCGCATATCGGCTGAACCAGACCAGATGGAGCTAATTTAACGACTTTTTGTCCAGCCTTGACTCGCAGGGCATCGTCTTCCACCTTACAGTATTCCTCAACTTTCTTCATTAGTGCCCAGACTATTTTGGGAGGCCGTCTGGTCAACGAACTGCGGAGAGGACTATCGGAATGTAACCCCATCTTAAAGGTGGTAATGGCCATGGAATCATTGCAGGCATCATCCACGAAGTTGAAACACTTCTAATAGTGCCGAATATTCATGGAGGGTCTCTTCTGGTTTAATTTGCATTGCCCAGAGAGAGTCGGCTTGCTTTGGTTGAACTTTGTTGGTGATGAATCTTGCCTTAAAGGATTTTTGGAGCTGGTGAAAGCTTCTTATTGATGCCGGCTCCAGTTTATAGTACCATTTGACGGCTAACGGACCCAGGCTACTTGGAAACATTCGACACATGAGGGCTTCATCATCAGCATGTAGCATCATCGCTTGTTTGTAATGACGAATGTGGTTTGTAGAGTCTGATTTTCCATCGTACAGGGTGAATGTAGGTGCTTTGAACTTTTTAGGCAGCACAGCCCTTGCAATGCGTCGTACGAAAAGGTCGTGCCTGTCTTTTTCATCCGAACCATCACTTCCTTTCCCTCGCCAGTGTCGCACATATAGACTGCCCTCGGATGAGCTAGATACATCAACTTGCCCCTTCTTTCTAGTTTCCTGAGATGACGAATCGGAATCACTGCCACTATCATGTTTCCAACGTCGACGCCGTTGATCATTCTTCTGCCTCTCTGGCGATCGACCCCGGACATGAAAGGCGGCCTATTGGGATTTGGCTACCTCCAGGGCTAATTCTTTACATAAACGCTCGTTATTGGCCGCCATAGCTTCTAGACCTTGTTCATTTTGTGTTACTTGATCCATGATCGTCTGCATAGTCTCCTGTATAGAGGTTGAGGGTGAGGTTTGAGCTACTGAGTCAAAGTTCAGGGCCCTTAGCGCGGTGATATTCTTCGGTCCAAGCATTTTCCTTGGAGTAACATCATCTCTTGGTGTAACATCGTCAGCAACGAGCGGAGGATCATTTGTTACGCCTGCCATGAACGTACTTGAGTATTCCCACAGACGGCGCCAATTGTGGTAAAGTTGTTTGGAAATGCTCTTTGATCCAAGTAGACGCTCTTGATCCTCTGGTTGCTACCTGAAAGAAATGAACACTCCGGTTTGGGGTGCCGGAATTAGCACTCAGATGAGCCAGTCAGTATTCTCTCAAATATTTCTTTTTTCACAAGTTATCATTTTTTTTCACATACCTCCCTTTGGTTGACGCTTCTTTTTTTTATATTGTTCTCCAAGGGCCCACTTTCCCATCATCACCTTTCACCATCATATCTGGGACCCCCAGATACGCCAGAAGCTTTTCGGTATATTTGGCCCGCATGATGGATTCTACTAGACCTTGTTCTTGTTCAGATGGGTTTGATCATGCCGAGTTAACCTCACCAGCATTCTCGGCGTCCTGTTTGAACGTCTTCTGAGTGCACATATATTCGGCCCCCACAATAACTAAGTCCATTGAGCAGTGCATACATGCCAAATTCATCAATATAGATAACTTTAAACTTCATACAAGCTTATATACAATACACCAAAGATAAACTTCTCATATAACATTCATCCTTAACAAGTTTCAAAATAACAAAAGTAAACGAAACAAAAGAAAGAGGTTGACAAAGCCTTACTCCTCTTAAGTCCAACCACGACAACAAAAGTACACGACACAAAAGAAAGAGATTGACAAAGCCTGACTCCTCTTGAATCCAAGCACGCCCCGTAGTAGATGCACTTCAAAAATGGCTTCACAGGGGTAGACTCCGAGTCTGCCTTAGGCTTGACATTCCTCTTACTCACCTACATATACAAATAAGGGAGAGGGGTGAGTTGAAGCCCAGTGAGTAATATCAATATAAAGGTTTTATATGAATGAAGTCCAACTTGATACAAAACATGTCTTTCATTTTCAGAAACAATCCATTTCAATAAGCAAAACAATTTGAATAACAATCATATCAATCCTTTGAGGTAACGATAATCATTCAAATTATTATACATGGTACATCCAATAGAGTAACAATGAAATGATGTGCCAAAGCCAATAGAACCACAGGGGTCAATCCAATGGGACCACAATGGGTCAATCAATAATCCATAATTCAAAGTGAACAATTAAGGTCTAACATTAGAGATCTCTGTGTTTTAATTAATCTAATGGCCATGGTATTGTTTCTCCCAGGCGAGGGCCTCACTAAAGGATGCCACGATTACTTTTTCAAAATGGACATCCATTCACAATATAAAATAAGATTTCATAAACTTCTCTATTGAACAATTTCAAAATATATTTTGAACATATCTTTATAGAGGTATTACTCACAGTGGGTTATACCGATATTAGGCCTCAGACGTCCACCTACACAATACACATAACAAAGCACATATTGAAACACAAGTCTCAATCAAACGTTCTATCTTAATTCAATTCCCTTTTATGTGTTTCTAATTCATTTCCTTATTAATGTTGTCTCCAAGAATGCTTAAGAGAGCATGAGAATGAAAACATGCACATGGAAGTGTTTTTCAAAATTGTTGAAAATAGGGAAGTTCGTTCGAGTACACCTTTGGTTGCTCAAGCAGTGTGGACTGCCTACAAAAGTACTAGATAGTTGAAATCTAGGCTTAATGGTCGCTCGAGCCAACTATGAAAATAAACTAAGATCGCTCGAGCGAACCCTTTGTCGCTCAAGCGGCCTATAAGACTCTGCAAAACTTCTGGATGCATGCAAAATGCGCTCGAGCAACATGTTCATCGCTCGAGTGAAGTGAATGAATTCTGAATTTCCATAATAGGATTCAAGTTCAAAAACAAGAGTCTAAGTTATGTAATTTGCATGGTTAAACCCAAAAGCATAAAAACTCTTTGAAAACATAAAAACACAACTCATTTGAAATCATAAGTTCAAAACGTTTGTTAATTCTCAAAATCAAACCCAAAACTTTGTAATTCAACCACGCATGGAAGGAATTCAACTCATAACTTTCAAAATGTCAAAATATAAACAATTGAGTATAATTTAGGGAGAATTATCAAAATCAACAAGTATGAACTTCATGCATGCATGAATTGTTGGAAAATTAAGCTTAAAGATGATTAAATGTACATGCATGGCCAAATTTAACTCATTCCTACCATATTCAAGCTGATTCTAACATTTTTTTTTTCCAATTACATGCAAATGATCTTATAAACTTCAAGAATTCTACATCTACATGGATTATCTTCAAGAATTATGGTTGTAGCTATTACCCAAAGTCCGTATTTTGATGAAATCTAGCAATTTCTTGACTCTCCTCTTCAATTCTCGTCAAATTCTCTTCTCCCTCCCTCTCTCTCTCTCTCTCTCTCTCTCTAAAATCTCAACCAAGTGTAGTTTATGAGCTCAATAACATGTTTATAACATATATATATATATATATATGGTGGATTAAGTTTAATTAATTCTAATCAATTCTAATTGATTTATTCTAATTATTTTAGTCTGAATCAAATTTTAATCAAACTTGCCATCTGATTCTAAATATTCCAATTAACCTATTGAACTAGTCAATTTTGGTTTCTGAATCTGTTTGAGCTTTCAATTTCAAATTATAAGTCAGTACTCTAACTGATATTTCATAGACAAATAGATGAATACAAATTAAACACATAATTATGCAAATATGCTCAATGAAATAATATATAAAAATAATATGTACGTTGGGGTCGTCACAATTTCTTAGTGGAAGATTTGCGTTGAAAACATCATCAAAAGCCATTGAAAACTCTCCTTTTGTTCATGGAACAAAAGTGTTTCCACCCATTTCCATGTTTGCAAATGATTGATAAGAGAGATTTCAATATTGTTGACATAGAATCTCTTGTTTTTCTTCCAAAATAACCAATAAAAGGGAAGAACACAATCCTTTCAACATCAAATCCTAAGGATCATCCAAGTTATCCTATGAAACAAACCTCTATCACTCATTAGCGTTGACTATGGGTTGAGACACATGGACTAATGTGTTAAGATGATGAGATATGTGAGGAGAAGATGTGTAACAAGGAAACAACTCTATTCTACATATCAAACTTGTGAATAGATGGCTAATTTCTACTTTCAATCACATCCACAAGGTTCCAAAATACACAATAACAATGGATCTTAGCTAAGGAAAGCAAGAAAAGAGAGAAAAACTAACAACTCAATGGATGGGTGGCTAATTTCTACTCCTAACCACATCCATAAGGACTTATTACATGTTTACAACAGTTATATAATGAGAATAAAGTTAGAAATGAAGAAAAAAGGGAGAGAAAAGTGGTTAGGAACGCAATAATCTCACCTCTTAAAGAGGGTGAGCTTCTTTGTTTTACAAAATCTCTCTTGGTCCCCTTAAGATCCTCTAAATATGTCATAGGATGTCCAAGAACCTCAACAAGAAGCTTAGGATTGATCTTCAATGGTGTTTGGATGTCACAAGTTGAAGGAGGTAGGTGAGAGATGAAGGAAGGAGAGTCTCTAGCCTTGTCTAAGCCTTAGGTCAATTTTCCAACCCTTAGAAATGAGTTGTTGAGCTCTATTTATAGAGTCTTAGGTATAAATATTTGAGATATTTGTGGAAAGTGTATTGAACAAGCTGAAATTCCTGAAAATGCTCTGTACCCGAACAATTCAGCCGGCCATATCTTGAGCTGCCCGTCATATGTTCTTCGGCCAGTCAGAAAGTACATCGTTGGATACACAAGGTAAAGTTAGCACAAATTGAAAGAAGAAACATGTATTTCAGAGGATTTCACATCTTTCATTTATGCCTACTGTGTCCTTTACTTCGTTTGTTTGAAAGCATATGATATTCTGTTTTGAGCAACAATGAGCCTCAAGACATATTGTTAATTTTTGGAACTACACAACCAAACTCATTTTGAAAAAAGATTTCCATTTGGTCAAAAGCATTTTTGCCAAAATAGGTGTTTGGATGGTTTAAATGCTGAAACCTTAGACTTCTTGCTGAAAGATTCATAGGACAAACACATCTC
Organism: Camellia japonica; assembly: GCA_030407325.1. Classification (NCBI taxonomy): domain Eukaryota; kingdom Viridiplantae; phylum Streptophyta; class Magnoliopsida; order Ericales; family Theaceae; genus Camellia; species Camellia japonica. Next base: position 83,718,320 of record JAPPVO010000007.1, read on the forward strand.
ATTTTCATCATTGAGTACCCAAGAAAGAGCACCCAAGTCTTAAGACTAGTAAAAAATGTGATGTCTACATATGCCAATAGAGAAAACCCCGGTCATATCATTCTCTAACAAGGATTTGCTACCGGAAGAATCAAACCATAACAAACCTTTGTATGTATCACTGAAGTATAGAGACAAGTGGGTCCCGGTGGTTCTTGTTGACACAAGGTTCGTAGTGAATGTGTGCCCCAACATGGACAACCTATGCCTTGGGCATGAGGCCCTTCGACTTCACAGCAACAAACCAGGCAATTAAGGCATATGATAATGCCAGGAAAGAGGTGATGGAAACTATGAAAGTCAAAGTGATTGTGGGACCGACAGAGCATGAAGTAGATTTCTATATCATGGACGTCCCAACCTCTTTTAACATGTTGCTAGGAAGGCCTTGACTACACCAACTAATGGTTGTGTTATCCATAGTTTATTAGAAGGAAAAGTACGCACGGGATGGTGGGATTATGACTATCTTTGAGGATACCTCTGTTCGTTTGAGAATAATTTATTTATTTATTTATTTATTTTTTATTATTATTTATTTATTTATTTGCGCATTGTTTTGTTTAAAAAAAGTTGTGGGTTGAATTTTGTTGATGTGGCCACATCAATATTCGGTAAACTTGTATGTAAATTTGTAAGTATGCGTAGACTTACTTTTTTGTCATATACAAACCATGTCTTGTCATCATGGTACTTTCTACAATGAGTTAAAGTAAAGGGCACTTACCAATCAATCCTATTAAATAGACTTATTTACCTACAGGTCCTAACTGATAAATTTATCATTGTAAATTTATTTATAAAAACAAGAGAGAGTGATAAATTTATCAATAGAACTTAAGGGATAATAAGTTCCAAAAGTAGATCCTATTGATAATTTACCTTTAAAGTAATGACCAGAAAAGACCAAACAAATTGGCAAACTTATCTGAAGGGGAACTACTAGTTCATGACTTGACTTCACTTATGGTGAGGCTATCTCCTCTGGTGATTGGTTTCAAAACTAAATTAAACAAATCCTGGATGATGAGGTATTAATTCATTTTGTCTCTTTGTTATCGGCAACCTGGATTCATCGTAACAAAACAAACTTTTGTAATGACCCTATTCCTACTACGCAAACCATTTTGATGGCCTAGAAACTTTGTGATTGGAATGTAATTCCTAAACTATGGTTATGAATCAAACTATAAAAGTTGGATCAAGACTCTTGCATTCTTTCTTTACTTTTGATATTGTAGATTTACCGCCATGGACCTCGTGTGATTGATGGATCTTGGAAGCAGGAGTCTTTACAAGCTGGTGTCATGTGGGTCACCTTTGATGTCCATAGAAAAGAAATTGTTCTAATTTGTGGAGGCCTTAAAGTTGTCTTCCCCAATAGTTGAGAAAGCCCGAGCGTGCCTAGTTGCTCTATATTTCCACACCGCTAAGACTTATTTAATTTTGATAGTCAAATTTTTTTTTTTTCTTTTGGCTAAAAAATTGCCTTTCAATGGGAAATATATTTTTCCAACACATACTTCTTTAGAAGGGTGAACTTCTTTAGTAGAGCAAAATCACTATCAAGAATGCAAGCTTTAGATAGCAAAGAATGAGCTTACAAAACATCGAGGTTCCAATCAAATGAATTTTGCTATCCCTTCTTCAAATATTTATGATTTGAATGACAAATCATATTCTACCTATGTTTGATGGTTAGGTGTGGGGCAAAAGGTCATGATTTTTGAAAATCTATATTAGACGGGGAGATGAACTTATCCAACTTAACTTTTAGCTTTTCTTTTAAGGCTCATTATATGTCTATAAAATCTTTGATGACTATTATGACAATGGACATGTTTGAGTGGGTTTTAATTGGGTAAATTTAAATTGTTGCTTTTGGAAAGCCAAACCAAACCTACACAACAAGTAATTGGGCTTAATTGAGTTGACTTGTCCTAGGGAAATTTGGCAAAGAAAAAACTAAACTAATAAAAGGCATAATTAATACAAATAAAAACTAAAGAATTAAGTATAACAGACATTTTGTTCTTGGAGTATGTAATTGCATTTTGATTGAATATTGATATAAGTAAAAACGAAGAGTAAGGTAGACAAAGAAAAAGTCATTTTCTTTTGAATATATAGTATCAATCATTGAGTAACAAATCTTTGGAAATGTGGTAGATACTCGGTTCTAGCTAAATGGTGGTGGAGACTTGGTGTTGAAGATAAATCCTTGTGGAAGAGGGTTTTGTGTAATAGGTACCAGTATAATGGTGGGAGATGGTTGCCTTTTCTTTGTTTTGCTGAATATTTCTCTAAGGTATGGGGTGGGATATTAAGTGCTGGCCAATCCAACCCTCGATTGAAGAGTATTTTTCTTGACAATACTAAGCTGGTAGTGGGAAATGGGGGCAGGACTCAGTTTTGGAAGGATCATTGGTGTGGGCATCAATGCCTTATGGAGGAGTTCCCTAGGCTATATAGTTTATTAACAGAAAAAAAAACATACCTTTAAGTGCATTGCTGGAGAGGAAAAGATTATCAGGGGTTTGGGAACTCAACTTTCGAAAAGTGTTGTTTGCTTGAGAGGCCGAGGAGTTGGAAAGGTTAGTCACTTTAATTAATCAGGAAGAGTTGGGGGCAGTGGACAGTGAAGATTGTTTGAAGTGGTTGGCAAGTTCATCAGAGCAATTTTCTATATCCTCCCTTCTAAATGTGCTTGTGGCTAATCCTCATTTAGTGAGCACTGGACTGTTATGGTTCAATCTGGCTCCCCTGAAAGTTCAATTCCTTGGTTGGCTGGTGTGGAAAGAAAGATTGAAAACAGATGTTTTTCTGCAAAAGATTGGCATGCTAAATCAAAGTGCTTCCATTAATTGTGTTCTTTGTAGGAATGATGCTGAATTAGTTAATCATGTTCTTCTTTGGTGTCCTTTTGTATGGCAAGTATGGTCAACAGTATTGAATTGGTGGGGGCTACAGTGGGTTCTGCCTGGTAGTGTTGAAGGGTTGCTACATTGGTGGATGGGATTTAAATAGAGAAAATTTGAAGCTAGAATCTGGAAGGTTATTCCATTGGCAATCATGTGGTCTACTTGGAAACTCAGAAATGAAGTGCTGGGAAACAGTTCTGCCTTGCTGACTTTTGCGAATTGATTATGGCAAGAGTGGCTTTTTGGGTCAAAGCTCATTCAAAGGGGTGTTCCTATTCAGTCCAGGACATCATTCGGAAATTGCAACAAATCAGGTATGTGCCCCTGTCTTGATATTGTTGAGTTGTGCTGGATGGAGGGCTTCGGTGGTGTTTTGGACGCTTGTCTTCTTTTTGTAAGCTTGTGGGAATGGGGGGTTTTAGGACTGGTTCGGTGTTGATGCTAGTCTTTGCTTGTTTGGGCGTTGGATGCTAGTTTTCTGTTTGGGTGTTGATCCTCTTTGCTTGTTTTGTTTTCTATGTTGGGTGGTATCTCACCATCCTCTGGTGTGTTTGTTGGGGGTCTCTTCCCCTGCTTTGTTGATGTGTTTTATACTGTTGTATGTTGATTTTCATCAATAAAGTTGTTTCCTTTTTGCTGATCAAAATATATATATATATATCGTCTCAAATTAAGGAAAAGTTGAAAATTTTAACATGCCTAGGGATTGTTTTAAGAATTATACATATGAATTAAGATACAATGTAACTTAATTGCCTCTTATCTTATATAATAACAAGCAAGTGCAAAAATAATTGGGAATTAAGCATTGTTTTCTTGCATTATATTCTCGATACAACTTCTCTACCTGATAGGTTTTGATGCTCTATATTTGTTGTTCTCCCTCACATGATTACCTTGAAACAAACTAACGTGATGACATTATTTTCTTTACCAATTTATTTGTCATTCCTCCATAGTTCGACAATCTTCAAATGCCATTACAGTACACAACTGAATTAATAGCAGCAAGGACTTATTACTATGTTCACCCATAAAACATCTTATTAGCAAAACTTGTCTATATTATACTAAAGAGCATGAAGCTTGACTTGAATCCCACGTTGCGGACGAACTGTTAAAACTTGAACTGGTGAGTGACTATAGGTTGGGGATAAAGTGAAGGCATAGCGTTGCAGAATCATTGACAAAGCAATTTTTGTTTCATTGATTGCAAAGCTCGTGCCAACACAACTTCGTTGTCCAAAACCAAATGGAAGATACACTGCTGGGTTGTTGTTGGTAGCTTTAGCAACTCCTTCTGAAAATCGTTCTGGTTTGAAATGATACACATCATCTCCCCATATTTGAGGATCAAGATGAAGTGCCAATGTCAAAATAGTCACATTTATATTGGCCGGAAGAATGAATTGTCCCAGTTTGACTTTTCGTTGAACTTTTCTTGTAATGTTGATGATTGGAGGATATAGTCTCAGAGACTCATTAATGATCATGTTCATCTATACAAAAAGGAATAGAAAAGTCCAGTTAATATCAGTTTACTACAATTTCTACTTACAATTTATTAGGAATAATAATTTAAATAAGTTTTAAAAAAATTAATTATTTAAAAATTAGAAAGAGATGTTTTTAATTTTTACTTTCTTATTATCAATTTTAACTTAAAATAAGTTACACGAGGCACAATGACACTACACATGAAGCATTTTATCCAACTTGTCTTAACTTGGCTGATGTGGGATTGTCAAAATGCAAACTGGCTCAACATATATGCTTTTGAACCAAAAAAAAAAAAAAGTCATTCCATCTATAATAATAAATAAATATATAAAATTTATATTAGTTTTTTAATATTTTAGTCATTAATAATATTTTCTTAGAATTATGTTTTGTTTCTCTGTCTGCCTTGCATAGAAGAATTTAAAAAATATTTTTTTTCTCTTTTTTTGTCCTTTCTTTTTTTTTTTTCCTTTTTAATTCAAAACTTTTTATTTTTTCGGTCCGTCTAATCGAGTAGAATCCAAAAGTGTAAAGTTTTTTATTTTTAAAAAAAGATTCATTAAAGACAAAATAAAATAAAATAAAATAACAAAAAAGCCCAAAACATAAATAAATAAAAACCTCAAACACCCACTAAATTAATATTTTTAAAACGATTTATTAATAATTTACAAATAATTCATCTTGCAAATTACATTTAGTATTGGGTTCGGCTTCTCTCATAGTAATATCTGAACATGAGAGAACTTGAGGGGCTATAGGGTCCACCACGGGTCACATTTTGATAAATTAAACCGTTTATTTTATAAGGCTCTCAATGTATATAATCACTGAAAAAAATTTAGTTTAATCCAAGAATCATAATATTTTTATTTTATCCCATTTGCCTCTAAAAAAATGGATGACAAATATATTTTTTAAATTGACCATTCATTTATTAGTGAATAATATAATAACATATAAATGATACGATTATCAGATTGACCTAAATTTTTTCATAGATAATATACATTTAGAACTCCATAATATGAACGGTTCAAATTATCGAAACAATAGCCATAGGAAGCCTTAGAGGACTCTTAAGTTATCTCATATTGAGATTTCAACCGGATAGAAACCCAACCCGCTAGGATTTACCAATGAAGTATGAAATTGAAAACAAAAAATTACAAATATATATATTTGTTACGCAACTCATAAGCTAATGTTACTTAAAATATTAAAATTAATATATATATATATTATGTTTTGAATTTGGAATCAACTAGTGCATGTCATGATTAAAATTAATATATTTAACAGCATGAAACATGTGTATTATTGAGTGTTAGAGGAGTTGTTTTATTTTTTTTTTTTTTTTTTAAAAAAAAGAAAAAGAAAAAGAAAAATCATGATCAGTTGTGATACATATCATTTGTGATACTATTAGATATTAGATGTCCAAATACCATGATTTAAAACTACATGATGAAACTAAGATTGAAAAGAAATAAAAGAATAAAATGATCATTACCGTAAATCTTGAGCCAAGAGTGTAGATGAGGCTGAAGTCTAGCAAATATTTGATGGGATAAATCCATGGGTCTGCTCATGGATTCGGTTCTCATCATGAGCATTTCTTTGGTGTTTCCATGGATGAATTTGTAAGCAGGGCCTCTGATTCCTTGTGAAGCCAACACACGTTGTACGTGAATTGGATTCAACCATAGTTTGTGAAAGAGCTTGATCAGAACCAAGAACACGTAAAGGCACAGAAAGCTCGAAACAAGGATGGCTATGGTTCCCAGCACACCCATATTGAATTGGCTCAACTGTGCCAACGCTAAAAAGTAGCAGCTAAAGTTTGATATGATAAATTTGGTGGTGATGGTTTTGTGATTTCTGATTAGTTGGGTGGGTATTTATAGGAGTAATGGCGAGGGGTATCTTTGGAATTTACGACAATAATATTTCTAAAAGATGACGCAACAGTCAACCGGAGCATACAATAATAGCAATATATCCAAAAATTGGCTATGGGTTTAGGCTATTAATAGCCAAAAATATTTCAACTCATACTTGTCTCCTCTAAACCAATTGGCTATGGGTTTAGGCTATTAATAGCCAAAAATATTAATTTTTGACTATTAATATATCCGAAAATTAGCCATGCCCTATAAAATAAAATAAAAGACATACAAGTTCAGCGGGTTTGCCTATAAAACTATAAAAACAAAACAAAATAAAGGCATATAACATGTTTATTTGGAATTTTTTTTTTACAAATTTACCTTTAGATTTGCTTTAAAAAAAAAATTATCCCATGCAGTTCTTGAAATTACAGCCCACCTCTTGAAATTTCTAATTTCATAACTAATGCCCCTTTTATTAATAAATTATCAAGTCTATTAATTTTTTTAATGATGTCAAAAACTTATTTAAATCAATAATTCTAATAATTTTATTATTATATAGGAGAACAGTTAAGAATTTTATTTTGTAGATTAGACGATATTGTTGGGTTCATAGGGCCTACCATGAGTCCCACTGTGATTATCTGAACTGTTCAATGTGTAAAGTTCGTCGAGTATTTCATCTGTACAAAAAATCATGTTGATCGAATATCGATAACCCCTTGATCAAGTCGTATTTTTGTCAATAATAGATATGATTTTAAAAGTAAATTATTGACATAATTGTATTCTGATCAAGTGCCTTTCGATATCCAATCAACATGATTTTAAGTATTCGATGAGTTTTACACATTGAACGATTCGAATCATCGAAATAGAACTCGTGGTGAGCCCCACGAGTCTAATAGTATTGTTCAGTCCACAAAGCGAGTGAACAGAACAGAATCTGAACCCTATCTAATATAATTTGATGGAGAGATTTTTGGAATTTTTATTTTATGATAAATCCATTTTTAGCGTTGTGTATAACCCATTAGGTCCATAAATGAATATATAACCTGATTAGTCCCATATAATTTCTCTTTTATTCCATTAAGTCCATTTTTTTTTAATTTATATTTTTTACCTGAACTATTATGCCCTATATATATATATATATATATATATACAGTGTTAATACATATCACACGTTGCTGCTTGTTTCTTCGTTGATTCAGTTTTGGCAGTTTCTATCTTTATGCTTTTCATCATCATTCTAATTCAGAGGGATACGTTTCTATTTTGCATGTTCGTTCCAAGGCTTTGATGTGCTAGGTTTTTCATTCTTGCTGTTATAGTCTGGTTCGGTGATTTTCGAGTGAAGACGACGAATTGGAAGGTGTTCGGTTGGAAAAAAATCTGGAGTATAACTAGTTCAAATTAGTTGTTTTCGAGTTACTGACGATTGTAGGATTGCATGTTTAAGGTTAGTATCATTTTGGTTATGAATACATGTTCAGTTTATATTTTCATTTGTATGATGGATCAGATGCTCTGTTTTTGGATTGATATGGATCGGTTGCTCTGTTTTTTCAATTATATGCTTTTTACGTGGTCCTGTTGAGGGGAGTTCATTCAGATTATGTGAAGAATGTGTAGTTCTCATTTTACTTTGATGTATCCATAATGAGGCTCTGTGTGGATGATATAATTCAGAGTATATGTATCAATGTGAAATTTACATCTTGTTAATGTGAATTATGTGAAGAATGTGGATGTTCTCATTTTAAATTGATGTTTGCTTAATGAAGCTCTGTGTGTGTGATATAATTCAGAGTATATGTGTCAATGTAAATGTTGACATCTTGACATCTTGTTAATATTACGTGCAGAATGTGGATGTTCTCATTTTACTTTGATGTTTGCTTAATGAGGCTCTGTATGGGTGATATAATTCGAAGTATATGTATATGTATATGTATCAATGTGAATGTTCACATCTTGTTAATGTGAATTATGGATTTAGCACTTGAACTGTACACATAGTCTTCTAATTTTTGCACAATGTGAATTTTCATATCGATTTAGATTACTGTTCATTGTTGTTTGTTGTGTTTTACAGGAGATGGATACCTTTATGATGTTGGTGTGTACATATGGTTGCAGTACAACTGTAATAAATGTTGCTCGCGCATTGTGTTATTCTCGTTTGGTGGAGTGTTTGTGTGAAAAATGGGATGAGTTGTCTGCTGCTTCTGTTTCATTGTTCTGTAAACTACCTGGGATTAATTGGTGTGATTTGGATAATGAGGAAGAATTTCAAAACATGTTACTGCTTGCTAAATCAATGGGGGTACAATATGTAGAAGTTGTTGTTGAGTTGAAAAGTGATATTGGTCAGTCAAGTAGCTCTGGGTCGCTGCGTATAGGGGTTGAGGAAGAAATTGATGCACTACGGAGATTTTACCACCATAAGGAGAAGGTGTTGTTGTCAGCCCCTTGGGCAAATGGTATTACGCATGCGGGACAATGGTTTGTTGGAAGGGCACAAGAATTTCGTAATGTTTTATGTAAGTATGCCATCCAATGTGGGTTTCAGTTTAAGTATGTCAAGAATGAGACAACAAGAGTTACTACTGTGTGTGCGATGCGTGAAAAGAGAGGCTGCTTGTGGGCTATACATTGTAGAGCACAATGAGCAAATGATTTTTTCTACATCAAGAGGTTTAGTGATGTGCATAGTTGTGGTACGGATGTCTGAACATCGAAGAATTCGCGAGTTAGTTCGGATTTGGTGTCGAGTACCATATCTGAAATTGTGAGGAACAAGCCGTTGACTCGGCTGTGTGATGTGGTAACTATTTTGAAGAGGGATTATGGCTAGATGCGAGTTACCACGTGGTATGGTTGGGCGTGGAGAAAGCAAAGGCTGCCTCATTCATGGAGATCATTCATTATCGTTTGACCAACTGCGGTGGTATTCGGATGCTGTGATGCGTTACAATCCGGGGAGTTATGTCAATATTGACTATGATGCGAGTAGTCAACAGTTTTGTCGTTTCTTTGTGTCATTCGCTGCGTTATTTCTGGGTTCAATTCTTGTCGGCCTTTATTATTCCTCGATGGACATTCCTCAAAGGAAAGTACAAAGGTCAGCTACTTGCAGCAACGGCGAAAGATGGAAACAATGGTTAGTATTTTTTTTACTTGTCTATTCATGTAAATATTCACATTGAGCAGCATAGTCTGGACATATGACAGATGATTACACAGTGTGTTCCACATTTACACTGGTGTCAATGTTTACATCAATACACATTGATGTAAACAACAACAAAATATGAGTGATTGAGAAATTATGAGTAATGTAAACATTTACAGTAGTATACACTGATGTGAATGTTCACACCTGCGTCTGCTAACGACAGTAATGGGTACATTCACATTATTATACACTGATGTGAATGTTCACATCAGTGTCTACTAATGTCAGTTTATCCATTATTGAGCAGTACTGTGAATGTTCACATCATCAATCAACAATGACATTATTAATGGACGTAAATGTGAATGTTGACATCATTGATGTTTACGAACCCAAATCCAAAAACAACGATAGTAACAGGGCAATGTATATATAAACATCCACATGACCTGTTTGCTTTATATTGTTTTCTATTCACTTTGGAATATTGTGAACAGTTGTGTAATGGTGTTGTGCTGTAGGTTTATTTCCTATTGCATTTGTGATTGTTGATTCAGAGACCACGGCCAATTGTCGTGGTTCTTGCAAAACTTGGGAAGGTTGTTGATGGTAAGCGCTAGATTACTTTTATTTCAGATCGTAATCTTGGTCTGTTAGAAGCTATGCCAAAGGTGTTCCCATCGGCTCACCACGGCTATTGCTTACAGCACTTGAAGAGCAATTTAAGAGACCGGATAAAATGAATTGATAATAAATTTAGGGATCACCTAGTTAGTCGTTTGGGTGACTGTGCTTACGAGCCAACTATGGTAGGGTTTCATGAAAAGCTTGCGAAATTAAAAGATGAGGGTAACAATGAGCACATAATTTTTTCAAGGACTTGGCACCTAAGCACTGAGCAAATTCATATTTCAAGTAATAGTAGTTTCCTAATGTATTCCATTTGTCAAGTTTAGAATGGTAGCGATGTGAAGTTTCAGTTATGTTTTGTGGCAATGTGAAATTTCATATTCAGTTTAGAAGAAATTAAATTTCATATTGTACAATGTTTGTGATGTTGTGCAGGGGCATGCGTTATGGAGAGATGACATCCAATGGGCGGAGTCATTTAATAATTGGATTAAAGAAGCACGCAATCTTCCTATCACTCAAATGGTGGACAGAATTGTACGCAGTTGATGCGGCAAATGTCTGCACGGCGTGACCAAGCAAACAAATGGAATGAGCTTATTTGTCCTACATTCGAAACAATCCTTATGGATTCGTTCAACAATAGCAGGTCTTGGCAAGTTAGCAAAGCAATGAGGATGTGTTTGAAGTTCATTCGATACCATCTGTTACAGTTGACATTTCAAGGTGTACATGTTCTTGCTTCAAATGGAAAATCAACGGATTCCCATGTGACCATGCTATGATTGCTATTCAGAAGAGCCGCTACAATCTCAATGATTGTGTGGAACATTACTTTCATGTAGAGACATATCGTGTAGCCTATTCGGTGCCATATTCCCTATATCCATCGGTGGAAAAGCCGCCTTTTGATCCCACGGACTTCACTATATACCCGCCAACTGTGAAAAGACCACCCGGAAGGCCGAAAAAGAATAGGATCCCATCAAGGGGTGAGAAACTTAAGCAAATAAGGTGCGGGAGATGTGATAAGTTGGGGAGCCATAATCGAAAATCATGCAAGGAGCCGATATAGGATGTACATTTTTTATTTCAACATTGTGTTTTACATTGGATTCTTATATTGATTTTTGAAATAAGATTGTGTTGTGTTGGCAAACATTGTGTTGCAATAAGATTACGTTGTGTTGGCAAGTAGAATAATGGTTTGGCAAACTTAGTATTTCATTGTGTTTTTTTTTTTCTTTTCTTTTTGGGTACGAAACTGATATTTTGTTAAAGTTTTAATGATGAATACATAATGTGGACATTACACTTACGTAAAAAAATCATATTATGTGAAAACTTGCACATGGGTTGAACTTTTTTACCTTATTGTTGTCAATGTTGACATGAATATAAACTGTGATGTGAACTTTCACATGCATAGAGATTGACATGGTGTGAACATTCACAACTGTTATGAATAAGAACAAATGTGAATATTCACACCTGTATATGTTATACGTAATGACGTCATGTAGACAATGTGTACATTCCTACACAAAGCATGTGTACTACAGAAAAATCGGGTTAAAAAAATCGCATCAATTTTGCTCATCACAACACAACATTATGAATATCATAATGAATATGAACATTCACATCAGTGTTGTAACTGTGAACATTCACATCTGCAAAACAGTAGTGCATATGAATATCATAAGTGAATGTTCACATTTGGCAACAAGAATCATTCACAACTATTATGAACAAGAACAAATGTGAATATTCACACATGTGTATGTGATAAGGTGCGGGAGATGTGCATATGAATATAGACATTCCTGTGGAAAATATGTGTACTATAGAACAATCGGGTTCAAACCATCGCATAAATTATGCTCATCACAACACAGCAGTATGGATATCATAAGTGAATATGAACATTCACATCAGTGTTGCAACTGTGAACATTCACATCTGTTAAACATTAGCGCATATGAATATCATAAGTGAATGTTCACATTTGGCAGAGAAGAATACCATTCACAATTGTTATGAATAAGAACAAATGGGAATATACACACATGTGTATGTGATCTGTAATGATGTCATGTAGGCCAAGTGTACATTTCTCACAAAATATGTGTATTATAGAACAATCGGGTTCAAACAATCGCATAAATTACACTCATAACAACACAGCAGTAACTGTGAACATTCACATTAGTGGTGCAACTGTGAACATTCACATCTGTAAAACATAACAACACCAAAGGTAGATCAAAATTCATAGGTGGATTTTTCCCATTAATAGATGTTGTATCACTGTTTTACAATCAGTTATTGTGTCAAAATGTCAAAGCATTTGATATTAACATTCATATCGAGTGTTAGTTAGTTTGTAGGTGGACACCCCCTACCCATAGGTTTTAATGAAGCTCTGATTTCTTATGATTCAAAAAACTATGTACTAACAAATCTCGTAGTCCACGCCATTCTAAACTAGTGAGGTTGCCCACAATTTCTTCATGGTATATGTGCACCCGCATGATGTAACATACTGCAGGTCCGCAGTCCACTCTGTAAATGCGAAATGGTTTTGATTAGCAGTTGACATGTATGTTTGCATAATGATTATGGAGGATTTGTAAAAAATTTAGTGAGGCTTACGAGTCGTCGCCTTGCTAAGGACAGACATCAACTGATATGATTGGTTGTGACGGATATTGGCCTGCTAACTTAGTGCATAGCGGTGATGGCTCGCCAATAACGCGCACAACATGCTTGATGTACTTCCTCTGTGTAGGGAATTTCAAATTAGGCACCAACAAACATATGTGTGTGTACAGTCATGTAAAGCATGAGAACAAGTCATATTTGTGTTCAAAAAGAGCCACTTACAACTTCCTGTGCTTGGTCGATATGCGGGTCATGTATGCCTGTCCTTGGGCGCAATGAGTTGTAATGCCTCCACAAATTGTCTTTAGCATCATACACAACTATCATCCAGTAGTACTCATGGTGCAATGCGAATAGTAGGTATCTCTCTCCTTGGTAGTTTTTCACATATGCATCAATGTGTTTACTCGTTTTGCGAGGATGGCACTCTCGTATCACTTTCTGTACACATTGGACAAATAATTAATGAACTGTGAAGTTTCACATTCACATTAGAAAAAATAGAATGATAGATTTTACCAAACACATGCTTGTGAAGATGAATGACGCTTCATCTGAAGTTGGGTTGACCACCTCTTGTTGTTCATGTAATAGTTCGGCATATACATCTATGAGCTGCACAAACATAGAGTCATATTATATTATTTGTGGTGGGTGAACAATGTGTGTTTGTGGCTGTGGGTGTGTGTGTGTCTCTGTGCGTATATACATGAAGAGTGAATCATCTTCGTAATGGCATACATTGCTGTGTATTGATTCCTCCTTGATAAGGTTGACAATGTCATCAAAATACACATGTGTAGCCTTCGAATCTCTTTTCCACACAAGCAGCCTATGCATTTTGAACAAACCAATGTGAATATTTACATTGCACAGATCTAAACAAACCAAATAAATAAGCACAGTGATGAATATTGACAATTATGGAATGTGAATGTTAACATTAGGTGTTTGTACAGTCACTTACTCATCGCCTCCACTCTTTTGTAAAGCTTGGACCTTTTGCATGTCTTGTTTGGACATCTTACTCCAGACTTTGAACTTGTTGGTCAAGGTTAATTTTTTTGGGTGCTTCGCTGGCGGGTGTTTCTCCACATCTTCAACCATTTCGACTGTATGGGGTTGCTTTTGGCCAGGTAAGTCTAGGTACTGGAAATCAAGCAAGCGATGTTCTTTTAGATCTTTTTCCTTTATACGCTTCACCTTAGAAGGTAGGCTGAGATTGTGTTGCATTGGGCTAGGGGGTTGCTTCTGTGCCACAGCCTGTGTGACAATGTGGACTGACTGGTCATCGTAAAGGTCCTGAAGAATTGTTTTCTTACATTCTAAGTCGATGACCAGCTGCGTTAAGCATTTTATTTCTTCATCCTTCTGCTCCATGCACTTTTTTTTTCGTATTCATGTTGGGTGGGCTTGACTAGTTGAACAATTTATGTTCAAGATCAGCTATGACTCTTGCCCTTAACTCCCATGAGAATTGAAGGTGTTTGTACTTTGCTTCCCATTGCCTTATGACGCCCCAAGCCTTCCGATTTTCTTTGATAAGCACATCAATGAAATCAGGTTGGTTTGTGTTGGTATGACAATAGCTCTGTCATCATGTAGGCTGCTAAATGGAATGTGAATGTCCTCATTACGGTCCTTTAGCTCCACTCCATCCCCAGAAAATTGGGAGTTGCTGCCATTGTGTTGTTCTTCTTGATGTCAAATAGGTTGGGAGATGTTGTGGCTGGTTCATAAATTTCAGGCTCCACATTCAATGTTTTTCGCTTGAACTTTTGTAATTCTGTTGGGATTGCAAAGAGTTCACCGGCATTAACCTGAAAATAAAAAAGTTATGTTACTTAACGTATATATTTGGGTGGTGTTATAATGTGAATGTTTTGATCAGTAGTTGAAGGCCCTACCTCAGTAAAACCAAAATCAGCCATAAAAGTGATTTTCATCTTCTTTTGTAAAGCAGTCAAATCCCACTTGACACAGCGAGGAAAACATTGGGCTTGTGAGGTTGTAGGATGGTTGTGTGCTCACACAACCAATACTTCAATAAAACAACAAAGACATATGTTATTTAGCATTTGGATAGTAATCTCAACATATGTGAACATTAATAACAGTGGCACTGTTGTGAACATTCACAGTAGTATATTAGGAGTGAATGTGAACATTCACATCAGTGGTTCAGATGTAAACATTCACATCTGTGAAACATAAGTGCCTATAGACATTCACATCAGTGGTACGGATGTGAATGTTCACAGTAGTATATTATGAGTGAATGTGAACATTCACATCAGTGGTTCAGATGTGAACATTCACATCTTGAAACGTAAGTACCTATGGACATTCACATCAGTGGTACAGATGTGAATGTTCACAGTTGGCTTAGATGAACAACATTGAAGGACATGTGAATGTTATTATTTGACAACATGGGTACTTATCATCAATAACATGACACAGCTAGTGACTTTTGCTGGCTTTTTGTCATTTTGGGGAATGGACGATGTCAACGTTGTTCTAATTTGCTTGGCCCAATCATATTCTTGCATGCTTTCCAATGGGACCATATGTGCGTAATAGCCCCATCCTATTGTCTCTCCGCTTGTTGAGAAAAAAATTTTTGGCAAGCATACATGCAAACTAGTCGGGCGACTTCTTCGTTGTCATCTTTCTTTTTCCTTTCAATGTCTCGGTCAAAAGAGTGCGTATCCATTTTGAAGTCAACCGGCTGACATTTTTGCACCTTTTGTTTATAATGTCAGTCTTTGGTTTCACACCATATGATATGTCCATCGGCTTGCTGCCACAGTCCACACCAAAAATCAGCTTGATGTCGCTGTCGTGTATGTTCATCTTCTTCTCCCCAATGTAGAAGGCATCTTTTGAAGCTTTGTACATTTGTAGGACATGCACAACAACATCATCGTACTTCATGCATTTGTCAAGGTTGATCTCATTGTTTCTTAATGCATCTAACAAATTCCAAAAAGGTGTTTGTTGCAGGCAGCCAAGCTGTGATTGTGTGAATTTGGTGCTTTTCATTAATTTCACCAGCCCAGTCATGTTGGATCTGTAGTTCACATGCCGCATGTCAACATTGCTGCTAGTATTTTCTTGTGGGCTTTCTTCCTTGACATGGTATTCATCTCTCTTTCTCTTTGAGGTTTTCTTTTGTGCAAGATCTGCAAAATGGAGCATTTTAAAAAAATTAGTTAAGGCTCATGTGATTAGCATAGTGGAACAGATGTGAACATTCACAGCATTGCTACTGATGTGCATGTTCACAGTTGTGTGCATGGGTGTGAATGACCAGAGTTTGTGTGTGGATGTGAATATCCACATCTGTACATGGATGTGTATGTTGACTGTGTCAGCACAAACACAATGTACATATTGTGTGAGTGTGTAAAAACAATGTATTTTTATACAACCATGAACAACATTCAAGAACATGTGGATGTTAACACAAACATATAAAATGATGTTGTGAACATTTACAGTCCTAATTTGTATGGCAATGCACATTCTTACTACAATCATGCAATGCCAATCTTATAAAACAGCCTCAAAATTAAAATACAATTTGAAACATGGGATAACAAAAGTGGTATATTTCCTCTAAACACAGTGGTTAATATTCACAAACTGTCTAATTAATTTACACATGTAATGATTGTTCACAACATAATTATGTATCACAATAACATCTAACACAAGGAACTTTAAATGTGAATGTTCACTATGGCTAATAACAACAATTTGATAGAGGGGGGGAGGGATAGTGTCAATATTTGCGGGGACTGTATTGCATGACACTTTCATGTAAAATAATGGAGAATTGAAGGTTCAACTTATTGGATCACCATTAACAATCAACAATACCAACAAAGCAAACATTCACAAAAGGAGGGGAAAAAATCTAAATATCCCTATTCATTGGCCAAACATTTTCAATCCATGTGAATGTTCACAGCATAGAACAACACCACCAATAATATCTGATTATCCAAAAAATTTCAGTCAATGTGAATGTTCACATCTTTCAACAACAAGAAAAACAACAGAACAACACCACCAATAATATCTGATTATCCAAACATTTTCAATCAATGTGAATGTTCACAGCTTTCAACAACAACAACAACAACAAAAACAATTTGGAATGTTCACAGTTGTGAACACAATATAATGGTAACTGTAATGTTTTTAACTGAAAAAATCAATATAATTAGGGATTACGATTGAGGGGTCCAGATTAAAGGTTTGGGTATGAACAATATGGACTCCTATATATTGTATGCATAGAAACAGGGGATATTTGTAAAAGTTCACAATGTTGTTTGTTGATAAAGAGATTTAGGGTTTAAATACACTAATGAGTAGAATGCTTACGTTTTTTTGCCCATTTCGACGGTTGCGTTGTTACAAATAGTCGTCGAAGGTGATTTTGACGAAGCTAGACCTTACGGATGTTCAGCAATGGTAAATCCACGATTTCGGCGACCGACAGCGTAGGGACGACGAAGAAGATGATGAGACGATGCGACGATGCGACGATGGAACGAAGACAGTCTTCTGGGCATTGAGGCAATGTGGAATACGGATTTGGATTTCTGGAATGTAGAGATACTGTGCGTGATTTCCTGCGCAAGAATAGAGAGGGGAAGAGAGACGGTTATTAGATTCAAAGAGAGAGAGGCGCGTGTTTGTTTGAGGGTTTTTTTTGGTCTTTTCATATGAAATGGACCTAATGGAATATTATAAAACACTATGGGTCTTATGGAATAACACTCTTAGATAATGGATTTACTAAAAAAGTACCCGGGATTTTTTTAAATTGTTTTGACAATAATTTTTAATTTTATATGATATCAATCTATTTATCTATTTGCCTATCTATATTATTACGGGTTTATTACACTTTTACCCCTAAATTATTATCAAATTATCTACTTAATTCTTTAATTATTGATTGAGTCTACTAAATCCGTAAAATATATAAATCAAAGTTTGTTTAGTCTCTTAACCATCGATTGAATATATCAATTTTTTAAAATATTTAATTCGAATCTATCTAGTCTCTAAAAGAATTACAAAAATAAAAATAAACACATAAGTATTATAAATTAGTAAAAACCTTATATCTAGTTAAAATTTTATTTCAAAAAAATCTTAAATTGTTGTTCTAATTTTGAAAAGTGGGTATCAGTTCTTCTGGTTAATTTCCTTTATAAGAGTAAGGGTAATTATCTATATGTTTATTTACTTATCTTCTACAAAGGTTACGTGCTTGCTTTTATCTAGTATTATGTGGGGAGTGGTTCTTCAATATTCCTTTGTCCCAAATAGTCCTTTATTTGATCCTCGCTTCGATGCCTGAAACTTAAAACACTTCGATCGGGGGTGTCAAAATTAACATTCCAATAGTTAAATTAGATTGTGTATGGGAGGGAATAAATATGATATTCTAGAGACAAAGTTAAGTTGATTGATAATGCATACCTTTCTTCTTCTATCTACCTTCTTTATATAGTCATTTGGTGTAGATATTTCTTATGTAATTTGACTTATTTGTCATTATTACTTGAATATCAGGGCCCAGTTTCCTACTACACCTTTGGAAAGGGACAACCTAGGCCCATTTTAGTGCTCGGCACAGGTGTCAGCCGATTCTACCGGTATCACTTATTTAGCATATCGCTTGGTCGGCAAACATACTATTCGACGTTTAGTTTTCGACAACCCAATGGGCTCGATTAAGTTTAGGCCTATGATGGATAGGCCCAGATGTCTTGTTTGTCATTTGTGCAAATATTTTACTTGGTTCACACAATTGGCCCCAAGCTCCTGGCCACTCCAAATTGCCAAGTGGTCGGTGTGCTTGGCTCCTACGGGACTGTTTACTTGCCTTGAAATTTGGGCACGTGATAAGTACGCTACTTCAACTCTTACGCGTATACTTTATTTATTACTTTTTCAAAACCCCAACTTCTTAGCGTTTCGCTTCTAAAAAGTCCCTCTATTTCTTACGATTTCCCATTTCTGCCTTCTTCATCTGAAGTGTACTTCACATATTCCCTCTCTAAGCAATCCAAAAAAAAAAAAAAAATTGTAAGTTCTCTGTTTCTCTTTCTCTTTACATTTTTATTGTTGTCCCCTCTTTCCTTCGACCTTTATTTTTTGATTTCTACCCGTGAGGCTTTATGGCAAACTACCTAAAGCACTTCCTATCTGAGTTGAAGGTCTCTACTTTTCATCGTCACTTCGAAATCGCATGTGATGTTCAGTTAGAACTCATTGAGGATGACATTCTTAATCTAGAAATTACAGATACAAGCACCATCGTTCTATCATTATTGGCCATTGCTGAAGGGGGAGTTCAATTTCCCCTTCATCCTTTACTACGAACCACCCTTCGTTTCTGTGGCTTAATCCTTTCCCAACCAAACATTAACTTCTTTCGAGTAATAATGGGAATTGCCAAACTGAATGACATTCTAGGCATTAACCTTAACATCCCTACTATTCGGCACTACTACTCCTTAGGCAAGTCTTTTGGTCGGCTCAGAAATTTTTTTTTCCTAAAAGCCAAGGACACAGACCATAAACTAGTAACTATGTTAGCTAGTTCAAGTAAAAGCATTGATGACGTTATGGTCTTGGTTTTTCATAACTGGGAGTTCGGCACCAAAGAGGATTGCTCAGAACCCATCTCTAGACTTAAGGGTGACCCAGGTGGACGAGTAGATTGTATTGTTTTTTCCTTTCAAAAATTCCTTGTGAATTGCCTCTAATCGGGCTTAATTTTGCAGGTACCGACATTAAAAACACCATTAAATCAAGGGACGTCGAGGTACTTGCCCAAGTTCAGAAGGCTTTGGACTACACTGGCCGAAGAGATTGTGAAGATCAAGGTCATGTGGCCCACATCCTCCTAAACTACGATCCCACATACACCACGTTTGCTGTTGCCAATAACGTGTCAATCCCTAAATGGGAGAATCGTCTGGTCACCCATACTTACGACGATGCCATCAACTTCAGAGACTTAGGAGCTAATTCGACTTCAAATAGCGACGAAAGTGTCGAAGTTATGAAAGTCAAGTATAGGGTTTTGGCAAATCATGCTCAAGAAAAGGCTCTTTAAATCATGATGTAGGTTGTCCACTGAGCTTGAGATCTTTTTTGACCCAGCAGATCTTGAGGTGCTTACTTGAGACGACTCCAACTTCATCTTTCAAGACTTGGGAGATCTGACAGGCTTTGCCGAAGACATGGGAGCCGAAAAAAATGTCTATCTCCTAAATTTCCAAACAGAGACGTTGAAAAGATGGCGGCGAAGAACAAAGCAGCAGTTGCGAAGAAGAGTCGGGCTCCTAAACCCTTGCCTACAGTGCTTGTGGCCAAGAAGGACGCTTAGGTCCCCAGGAGTCTACAACGGAAATAGCCCTCGCCAAAGCGACGAGAGAAGAGGCTAACCAAAGGGGTTCCAAGCGCCCCGTTGAGTCAACTAAGCCTGCCAAGAAGAGGGCTCGCACCTCCCCCGCCATGGACATCTCGGCCCCCTTTATCATCCAACCAAAGGTGAAGGGTGCCATCTTGCCAATTGGGCCTCGAAAAGAATCGGGGGTTAGCTTGGCCATGGCTAAGGCCATAATGCTATGTAGATAATCATGGTAATTGTATTTTCCAATAAAGTTTTCTTTAAGGTGGCAACTTCAATTGCTAACATCATTTTTTGTTATTATTTATTTAGGCTATCGAAAGGATCATCGACATCGGGCATCGGCATCGCAATGCAGCAACCTTGGTCGATCAGCTGAAGGGTCAAATGGCGGCCAAGGAAAAAAAGGCCCAAGCGCCAGTTGCTGAATTGGTGGCAACTAATGAAAAGGTTTTCACCGAACACGCTAAAGCCAGATAGAGCGCGCATGCGCTGAAGAAATGGACAAGTTACTCCTGGCTGTCGAAGAAAAAATAGCTATGTTCGAATCAGCTTACAAGGCAGCTAACGCCGAGCTGGCAAAGGTGAGTTAATTATTGTTAACATCTACCCGGATGGCATATGACTTGCCGGCGTTAAGACATAATTCAAAATTAAAATAATTTATTTATCACACAAAATACATATAATCTATTTTTCCATACATCGCACGAGTTATCGCCAGTTCCACTATATACTAAAGGTGTATACAAGTTTGTGGCATTACTCTGTGACTAAACAAGTAGCCTGGTGGCCTAGTGGTTAAGCAGCTGCCAAAATGGAATCTGATCAAGAAAATAAAGTAGCAGTGAATGTTATGAAATGTGGAACTAAGATATTTTTAATTAGTTGAGAAAACTTGTTACATTTTTCTTTTTTCTTTTCTTAAACGTTATACACTTTTATATTGAATATTATGCAATTTTTTGGTAAAATTAGGATAATTTGTAAATTTTCAAATCAAATTACAATAATTTGTGCTATAGTTACATATTTTTATGATGTGTTAAATTTAACACTACTTATAAAATATGTAAGTTGTAACTATATTAAAAATTATTATAACTTAATTTTAAAAATTCCAAATTATTCTAACATTATAAAAGATATGCACTTTTAAGAGACATATATTGTAGCATGTAACATTTCGGATCTTAAATCTGACTTGTTTTGTGAATTGATAATCATTACCTTGTACTTGTATTATTTTCTAATACTTGGAAATGATAGGCTTACATTACACCTTTTAATTATTACAATTGGAACCTTCTAAATGTTTACAGCCTTGATTGATATGTTAACATGATGGTTGGGCAAGATTGGACTAAAAATTCTAAATTCGGATATTTGTTTATGACTAGTCGTTACTCTTTTGCTCTTTTCTCTCTCCATTTTTTGAATCTTAATGTGATACTAGAACCATTAGAAAACTTACTTTCGAGGCGTCAATTTAGACATAATAATTTCCAAAAACGGAGTTTGGACAAGGGAGTTATGTCTGTTCAAAGTTTGGACACCAAAGCTATCAACGTAGTTTGCTTGAGCAAATTTTGACCGCTCGAGTGGTCCATAGACCTAGACAACTCTAAATTTCAAAAATAAAGATCCCGCCAGCACCCATTCACCACTAAGCGAACATTTGACTAATCAAACGGTCTGTTTCAAAAACAAAGATACGGTAAGCATCAATTCACTGCTCGAGTGAACCTTTGGCTGCTTGAGTGCGTGAAAAGCTATACTTTTAGTTAGATTTGTGCGGTCAAAGATACCTTTATGTCTGTACTATATATAGAGACTCTAGATGTTTTCACACCACTCTTTCTCTCTCTCTATTTCCTCTCTATCCTCGAGATCTCTTCCTCTTTCTCCACTTCTCTCTCTAAATCCTACATTCAATCCTTGATTTCATCTACTTAGAGGAGGATTTTCACAAAATCCATTTATTAAAGTCGTATGGCACACTAAGGGCTACATTCTCAAAAATAAAATAAAATAAAATAAAATAAAATAAATCATTTTTGAACAACTTTAAAATTATAGGATTTTCTCCATTGTCATTGAGGTAGGAATTTTTTACTTTTACTTAAATATGGGTTATAATGTGAATGTGTGTTATTACCTTTATATGAAAAATTAAAGTTTTGGCACGTCTTGCGCGAGAGATTGGATTTTGTTGCAAATTTAGAAGTTTCCTAATCATATTTCCCTAAAACTACAATTTGAGCAATGTATATCTTGTTTATTTGTAATTGGAGGAAAAGCCCTAATTTACATTTATTCATAAGTTTTGGGAAAAATTGAAATGAAAGCTTTATATATGAAATTGATGATAAAAATGGATAATTAAATTCATTTTGAGAATGTGGATACGAAATAATTAAGTTCAGTTATGTATTGCACTTTAAGGGTTGAACTTGCTTGAGATATTTCTTATGTTGTTAACAATCTGTGGAGGATTTGCATAATTGTAAATTGAGTTATTGTAAATCATATTTTGATAATTGGTTTGAATAATGAATCTGAGTAGTATAGTTTGATAAATTAAGCTGGCGGAATGTCTACGATGAAAGACCTAAAACCTGCATAGGAGTAGGTACTACGTTCCTTCCGGTTAATAACGAGTAAAGTGAGGGTGTTATTGGTGGTTCATGCATTTTATGACCACTGGAAGATACTAGCCTCGGGATTCATTATTATGATGTCATAATTGGAATTCAATTATGAAAGTTATTTTGATTAGTCATTATAGTTGCAAATGACGAGACTTTTGAAATTTATATTATGTATCACTTGCATCACTATCGTATTCCATTATTAAACATATTTCTTAAGTATAGAAATTTCTACTAGACTTTGGTTCACTCTTTCGTGGTTAACATTTTTTAAGATTGAATGGTGCACTGCAACCTCAAGCTTGATGGCTAGCGGATTACTAGGTACATGAACCTCTTTTGTTTATTTTGTATAAAGGCCTAAGGTCATAGTTATGTTTTCTAATTAACCAAGTACTCATATTTGATAGAGGAGATGTCCTCTTTATTTTGTGTAAGCCTTAAGGCAAAATGATACTTATTTTGTTGTCTTGGTAGAATCGTGCACATCCCATATATTCATCTCATTTAGAATTATGAATCTAGGTTGCAATTGTCGTTTGTAAAGTTCATGCTTTATATGAAATATATATTTCAGAGAGAGAATTAAATTACTCTATCGATCTTATTATCGCTTATTGATTTCATTGTTCTGTTAGCTTTTCGGTAGTTTGAAGGTTAAGATTGTAAATTTGCGCATGCCAGCAAGGCATTATGCTCATCCCTATGTGAAAAATCATTTTCAAATATTGATAGTGTGCCTCTGCTAAGATGATGTCACGAAGGATCTTGGGAGCTTAACGCTCATCTTTTGTTTATTTTTGCAAAGCCTAGGACTTATTACATATTTGGGTTGAAACCCTTTTGTTGTAATAGGGGCAATGTCCCTTGAAATATGTAAGTCAATAAGGCATTTCAATTGGGTATTTATTAGACCTTGTACTAGTTTATTACATGCTATAGATTTAGATTTTTTTTGGGTGGGTAAACTATAGATTATAGATTTAGATTTAGGGTTATTAATATATGATTCCATGTAATCACCCTTTGTAAAATCTCTAGAAATATTAGAAAAGAAGTATAACGAGAAGCAGGGGCGGAGCCAAAGAAAGCCTAGGGGGGTCACTTGCCCCCTTCAATTTTGAACTTTTTTTTTTTATTTTTGTTTTGTGGTCATATACGTATTCTTTTTCTTTCTTAACATGCTCTTTGGTTAAGGATTTATTGTATTGTTCACAATAAGTAGTTATTTGATACTTTAGGAGTACTATGTAGTATTGTTTATGTAGTAGTTTAAATCAATAGTATTGTGGGAAATCTTATGTATTGAATATAATTAACTCATTATTTTCAAGTAGTTGACAAATTACTTAGTGTGATTTGTGATTTCTCATGCTTTGATCATCACATAGGTAACGCCATATGGTACTCCAAGATTATTTAATAATTTTTATTCAAAACACATTATTTTTAAGCAATATCATCTCTTTAATATTTTTTGTCAAATAAAAATTAAATAGATTTTATAATAATTTGTGCTATAAATGATGTGTTTTTATTTTCTAAAATTAGGAATTTTGATCCATATTTTTGTGTTAAAATTATAAACTTACATCACCATCCCGCACCGAGCTATTACACACTATTATAGAATTTTGATTTGTTCCTATTAATAATGATTTTTAATTTCTTATACTTAAATTTAACTATAAAATTATTATTATCTTGATGTTGATCATGATTTTTTAAATAAAAAATTATAATTAATAAGTGACCCCTAATTTCCTAACTCCGCCACTGACGAGAAGAGATTTATTTTGTTTATGTTTGAGTCAATTATCAACTTCTGCATGTGTAATCGTGATAGTGATTATTAATATGAAAAAACAATATATATATTATAAGTATTTCATAATATGTCAAGCAAAATTTTATACTATAAAATATGCCAAATTAAATTCAGATACGAGAAAGTTGTGTGAATGTAAACGTCAATTGAACATGATAATAATTGAAGTAATTTACAAAAACTGATATAACGTTTAATCGTCAACTACATTCTATTACTACTGTAGCTCGCATCCACAACTAATTCCTCAACCTTTCAATTTTAATTTTAAAAGAAAAGGAAAAGACAACAGAAGGAAGAAGAAGAAAAAAAAAAAAACTCCCCACATTTCAACATCAAACAACCAGCGGCAACCTTCTATGACCATTGAAAAATCTCTCCGCCAACTAGATTGTAGTATTATCCTAGGTGTACCAAAGAATCCTTCTTAAAGCCAAAACATCTCTGCACCCCTTCGTTGATGGGATCCCTTGGAGCGTTCTCTAATGATATATTAAAAATATGTGATATATGACAAAAAAATAAAAAATAAAAAAATAAAAATAATAATCAAATGAGATTTATTTAGCACTCATTTGGAAAGAAGAGTTGGGTTAGATTGATTTAAAGTTATTTTAGTTATAAAAAGATAAAATAAATTTTTTAATTTAATAAGACAAAATATCACATCAAATTCATAATTATTTATTTTTTTCTCTTACAAAAGTCAAAAAGCGAAAAAATCTATCCCAAACGAGACTTTTTAACCTCAGACTAAAATAGTTCAAAAATTAAAAAGTCAACACACTTCTCAAATGAACTATGATATGTATAAGTGTTTGTTAATTTAAATATTGATGTTGTGTTTTAATGATATAGTTAAATATGTGTTAAATTATAGCTTCGTTTCTTTTATATTTTTGCTAAAAAAACATAAAAAGATAAAATTGTTACATAAGTCAACAAGATAAAATATCACATTAAACCATAATTATTATGTTTTTCTCACACAAAAGTCAAAAAAAGCAAAAAAAACCAAACCAAACTAGGTTAAAAAAATCTTAACATAAAAAAGTTAGCTAAAAAAGTCAATACTAAACGAAGACTATGTAGTTGTTTGGTATATGCTATATAAGTATCTTTTTGATTTTTTTTGGTTTAAAAAGTAGGTAAAAAAAATATACTGTAGATGTTTGGGATAACTTTTTGACTTCTTACGAAAATATGTGTAACAAAATATTGTAGTAAAATCAAAATGACAATTTTACCTTTTGACTTTTAAGTTTTTGACTTTTTGAATAATTAAATTCAATGAGTAAAATAATAATTTTGCCTAGTGACTTCCCCTACAAACTACCCTTGAATAATATAAATTTTTAACTTTTTTTAATAACGTTTTAACTTTTTTTAGTTTAACCCAAACAAAGCCTATCACCTTGCTTGTTTCTACTTTTCAAAAAATACTTTTTAGAAAATTTTACTTTCTTATTTTTGTTTTTTTTTTGTTTTTACTGTATTTTTTAAAATATTTTAAGCAAATTTATTATTTTTAGACACACCTAACATAAATACACCTAAAAAGTAAAAAAATTATTAAAAAAATCTTTTAAAAATTCACTAAATACCAAAAATACAAAAAAAAAATACAAGAATTCAGTATATTTTTTTGTATTTATTAATTTTTTAAAATATTTTTTCACAAATTTTTTACTTTTTAGATACATCTAAGTAAGGTGTATCTAAAAAAGTAAAAAAAATGTTTAAAATTTTAAAAATATTCACAAAAAATAAAAAAGTCAATTTTCAAAAAACTTAATCCAAAAAACTCAAACCAAAATTTTGTAAAAGTGAGACCTATTAAAATATATAAATATATATTATATTAAAAAATAAATTGAAAAAGAAGGAAAAAGTACAGTTGGAGACAAGAATGTTGGTGGAGATAAAGAAGGCGTACACGCACGCACTCACTCACTCACTCACTCACTCTCTCTCTCTCTCTCTCTCTCTCTCTCTCTCTCTCTCTCTTCTCTCTCGTCCCCGATCCGCCTTCACTGAGTTCGTTGGGTTGCCAACTGTAAACGAGCCTATTAACAAAGTTTAATAATCTATTAAACTTTTTTTTAGTAATTATACATTTTCTTACTTTTAGAGTTTTAATAATATGAAAATTCAAAAAAAAAAAAAATAATTTAAAGTCAAAATATCGCATCAATAGGTGGAACTTACTTTTTAGAATTCCTTTAGAACTCATATTGTAGAATTCTCAAACATTTTTCTAAATTTTTTTATCAAATCTCTTATATGATTGTGGGACCCAAACATATATAGATGGTATGAATCCCACATCTATATAAAGCATCAATAATGATGGAGACCCCTTTTTGAAGGACTCCACAACTCTCAAAGTGATCCATACCACTCATGATGCACACATACATGGGTGGGCCCCACACATTATGAGTTGTGTGAATCACTTTGTAGGAGTCCTCCAAAAAAAGGGATCTCACTCATTTTTCATAAAAAAATTATTAAAAATTTTAATAAATTATTTACAATCTGTAACATTTTCATTAACAAATTCATTAACTAGCGATACACTTAACATATCCATTGGAACAAAATGCAAAAGTGTAAGTTTACTAACTATTACTGTCTGATATTACCAATGGATTTAAGATGCTCCCACTAACCTCTCAACTACCTTTGAAAGTAATAATTGTAAACATATATGGTTTATAATTAAAAAAGAATAATGTTAGGGATCCAAAAAATTTATCAAAATTTTTATCAAATATTTTATATGAGTGTGGGACTCACACAATGTAGGTCTCATGTAGGTCCCATATTTATATGAGATATTTGATAAAATTTTTAAAATCTCTAACATTTTTTTATTAAAAAAACAAATTTAATAAAATATGAGATGTTACACTCCAGCACGGCCACACAACTGTACTTGTTACCATGGTGCAAAATCACTTTGAGCACGACCAAAGTGGATGTTTGAGAAGTTATTATTTTAATTTTTAATTATTTTAATAAATTAAATTTTTTGTGTTTAGAAACATTATTGAATTTTTTTATAGTTAAATGTGATGTTTGTGAAAAAAGTAGTAAAATGATTATGAGTTTGATGTGACATTTTGTCTTATTAGATATTTTAGTATATATTGTCTTTTTGTAAATTTTAACCCAAAAAAAGCCTAAACCTAAGTTGCCAAACATCTCCAAAATGTCATATCTAACCCATAATCATTTTTTTTTTCTCATAAAAATCAAAAAAATTAAAAAAATCTATCCTAAAAAAACTTTTTAACCCCAAAATAAAATAATAAAAAATCTAAAAAATTAAAAAACTAACTCATATCCCAAACGAATCAAAAAAATATATATGAAAAAGATAAGTCTGCAATGCCTATGACAAGCCAAAGATATGCTCAGGAGAATGGGTTGACAAGAAAATGTAACAATAATAATTGCTATGAAATGTAAAATCGAAATATTTTCAATTGGAAAAATGTTTCCGACCCCCACATAAAGCAACCCCCACGACCCCCAGCTGAGCTGGATAAGCACGTGATTGGTCACATGATAGACAGGGGCCACACACCTCCTTTTTCAGAATTCAAAATGAAAAATACATTCAGATGAGATTATATCTCTCATCTCTATCACAAGAGAGCCCGACAGCTCCGCTTCTCCCCTTCACTCGGACGACAGCTCCTTAACTCCGACGGCCGACTCCTTCAGCTCCTCCCTTTCACTCCGACGTCCTTGACTCTGACGCCCGACCCTGACTCTCTCTCTCTCTCTCTCTCTCTCTCTCTCCCTCTCTCTTTCCATCTCATTCGACAAAGGACGACTCCTCCCCTTCACGCCGACGACAGGTCCTCCCTTTCAGTTCGATGCCTTACGCTATCCTCCCGATGCCCGACTCTCTCTATTTCCATCCCATAGACGACGAGGTAATCTGGTATATATATATATCTATATATATGTATCTTGTATATTAGGGAAAAATTCCTCAATCTGATACATATTGTTAAATTCCTCAACAAATCCAAATAGTGATAAATCTGATACATATATGTATCTTGTATATTAGGGCTTTTTGACAATATTAGGGAAATTATTAGGCGGATTTAGGACTTTTAACAAATCCAAACAGTGATAAACAATTTGACAAATCCAAACACTGATAAACAATTTGAATGTTGGATTATGGCATTTTGATTTGGGAATTGAGTATGGTAATTAGTTGTTTTCAATGTTGGATTATAGCCTTTTTATTTGGGAATTGAGTATGGTAATTAGTTGTTTTCAATGTTGGATTATGGCCTTTTTATTTGGGAATTGAGTATGATAATTAGTTGTTGCCCTTTTGAATGTGATAATTAGTTCAGTATGGTAATTAGTTGAATGTGGTAATTAGTTGTATGGCAATTAGTTCACCATGTTTTCCAAGTTTATATAAGTTTCCTCAAGTTTTTGGCCCAAAAGACCATAATTTAGAACTTTGAAATTGAGTTTTGCGCTGAGCAGAGCAATCTGGAAATTCCAGATTCTGCTTCCCTGCTCGAGCGACGAATCTTGCGCTCGAGCAACCACTCTATGTTTTGCACCTGCGCTCTAGCGACCAAAGGTTAGCTCGAGCATAAAATGCATGCTCCCAGAAGTTTATATGTTTTGCAGACCGCTCGAGCGACAAGAGTTGTGCTTGAGCGAGGACTTGAGTATCATGCTCGAGCGAGCGTCGAGCGAGCATCGAGCGGAAAAATTGAGTAACCAGTACTTTTTCAGAATTTGCAGACCGCTCGAGCGAGGGAAGTTGCGCTAGAGCGACCACTCACATTTTTCATGTCCGCTCGAGCGAAGGAAGTTGCGCTCGAGTGAGACCCCTGTTTCCAGCATTTTTGACCAGGTGTTTTCAAATGCATTTGTGCACCCTCATTCCATCCTAGACATTCCTAGGCCAAAATTAAGGCACGATAATGAGGATAAAAGTAGAGACACACCAAGATAAGAAAGAACTAAGTAAACGTTTTCGGGTGTGTAATTCAGTATGTATTTGTTTTGTACCTGTGTAGGTCACGCGCCACAAGATATCTGAATTGCCTACTCTGTTCGTCTAATTGGAGCCATATGTTATTTGTGAGTAATAACTCTGTAAAGTTATGTTTAACTTTAATTATTTTTTGATGATATGAAATGATCAGTTTTTTGAAATGCTATGTTTTGTATGAATGAATGATTGTCCAAGTTTCTGAAATGTATTCGTGGCATCATTAGCATGATACGATATGTGTAACGCCCCGATACTACACTATTGATTGTAGCCAAGGGAGAGTCACTGTTAAGGTGTATACGTCTAATTATATAGAATACCAATACATAACAACCATAATAATATTAATTTCAAAAGCTTGTTCCATTACATTACATCCCAAAGAAAATTTAAATCTTCATACGAGTCTTACAAAATATCAAAAGAGAAATTTTTAACTTTTCTAAGATAGCCAAAGGTCTTCGAATGTTTCAGGCTCGTTGTCTCCAGCTATATGTTTCTCTTCGGCACCTAGCATAACACGCCGTGAGCTTTGAATGCCCAGTAAACACACACACCCCAACCCTTTTTCCCGAGTCCAATACACAATCACAAATATAACATCAAGTAGTAGAGCATGATACACAACACAACAAATAAATAAATGGTTACAAGTTAACTGTTAGTAAACTAGAAATCCCCCAAAGAGATTTCGTCCTCCCAACCACAAGAATCGGACTCGGATTATTCGGTATGCCCCCTCTTTTGCTGCTTTGTTGCAGAACTAACCTTGGATGCCTACCATCGGTTATATACCGCGTAGCGCCAACCGCAGGGCCTCAAAAGAGACGGTGAAATAGGGCCTTGCCCAAAACCCTCCTCACACCAAACCACCTAGGGTCCGAATACAACCGCTCCGTTCAAGGGTTCCGAAAACCACTTGCGCAAGACTTTAACTTCCAATTAGGGACGCATCCCAACAACCATATAACACCTTTTCTCATCTTTCCATTACTCAAGTGCTCGAAAACCCAATACCCTCCCAATTAGGTTTCCCGTAGAGTTAAATGTTTTAAGTCAAGGTTAGTCCAACTTACAAGAATAATAATATCCACATAAACATGCATCCTTAAGATGAGAAAGATAAATAACATAACATAACACATAAAATATCTTGCCAAGATATGATCATAACACATTTTCATGAATAATAGGACATAAAACATCCATACATAACAAATATTTCCAGATTTAATATCACAAAAAGATTAAAATGAAAGGGCTAGCTTAGATCCTTCACCGGACTTGGTCTTCCTATGATTCGTAGAGAATTTGATCTAGTTTCTAGAACATTTTTCGGAAATGGGTTTGCTTTTCCAGATTTTAAGTTATTTAGAAAACATTCCAGCGCTGTGTCGCTGTCCGGATTTTCCCTGTCCAGACCCATCGATCGTTACGAAAATTTGATTTTCTTGCAAACCGCTTAATGTTTTTCAATGAAACCAATTTTATTTGAAAGCTAACTCCTTAAGGAAAATTTTGACCTAAAATAGAGGTCAAGAATAATTTTATACATTTTTCTGGAATTCTTGAAAGTGGGCTGTAAAAACAATTTCTAGGGTAGATGTCCAAAACAAGAAGATTTATAAGAAAAGGGTTCCACCAAAGGAAAGTTTTCGTTTCTTTTGTGAAGAAAACATGCTAACCAGCATATAGTTAACTCAGAAAGTTTGCTTGAAGGTGTGTCCTTGGAAAGTTGAGAGATTGATATGGAGAAAAAGATGGTTTTGTACTGAGATGGGAAAATACAAAAGAGATAGAATCAATACTCAACTCTTAGCATTTTTAACACAAGTAACTAATAATTAACAGATCTGAAACATTATCTAGAACCCTAAGAACATGTATTTGAAAAAGGGAAAATGAAAGAGAAGATTGTGTTGTGGCTTACTTGCTAAGCTTTGAACAAGATGGCTCTTTTCTCCCTTCCTCTTCCTCTCAAAATTCCTCTCTTGTTCTCTTTCCTCTCCTTAGGTCGAATGTGGAAGTGTGAGAGTGTTGCTTGGTGATATTTATAGGCAACCTTGGTGTAGTTGGTATTGAAAGGTTGTCATTATAGCCTACTAGTTAGGATATGAAGGAACCACTACTTGAAAAATGAAAGGACCCTAGCCCACTAGTTAGGTTATGAATGAACCACTACTTTGAGATTTAAATGAACACTAATTGATATTAAATGAACACTAACTAGAATTAAATGAACACTAGTTAGACTATGAATGGACACTAGTTGGAATATGAATGACCACTATTAAGGATATTCATGTTTTGATAAAACAACAAAAAAACAATATTAATCAACAAGATTCGAAATAATTCTCATAACTGAGGGGCTTTAAGCAAATAATTAAAACCTTTTTTTTTTTTTAAAGAGAAAACATTTTTCAGGGGCTTCACAACCTATCCCCCTTAAAACAATGTCGTCCCCGAAATTCAACTACATACTGCCTTCGAAAAGCTCGGGGTAGTTTGCCTTCACCCAATCCTGGCGTTCCCAAGTAGATTCCTCAATTCTCCGATGACGCCATAGCACTTTTACCAAGTGAACCGTTTTGCCTCTAAGGTTCTTCTCTCGGCTATCCTGTATTGCTACCGGTCCTTCTTTAAATGTAGCATCTTTGTCAAGACTGATTTCGTCCCATTTGAGGACGTGTGATGAGTCGGCGATGTATTTTCTCAACATAGATACATGGAAGACGTCGTGTATCCCTACTAACTGCAGAGGTAGAGCTAGTCTATATGCTACTTCACCCACTCTTTCCAATACCTCAAAAGGTCCAATATATCGTGGTGACAGTTTTCCTTTTTCCCGAAACGTACGACTCCACGCCTAGGTTGCACCTTTAGGAAGACGTGATTACCTACTTCAAATATCAATGGCCTTCTCCTCCTATCTGCATAGTTCTTCTGACGGTCTTGAGCAGTCTTTAACCGTTGTCGGATCAATTTGACCTTCTCAGTAGTTTCTAGAACAAGTTCGGGTCCTATCAGATTTGCATCTCCCACTTCCGCCCAACAAATCGGCGATCTACATGGTCGTCCATATAATGCTTCAAAGGGTGCCATACCAATGCTAGCTTGGAAGCTATTGTTATAGGCGAACTCAGTTAGGGGTAGGTGTCGTTCCCAACTTCCTTGAAAATCCATTGCACACGCTCTCAACATATCTTCGAGTGTCTGGATGGTGCGTTCAGATTGTCCATCCGTCTGCGGGTGAAAGGCAGTGCCAAAACATAACTCAGTACCAAGAGCTTCCTGCAAGCTTCCCCAAAATCGAGAGGTGAACCGAGGATCACGGTCTGACACAATAGATGCTGGAATTCCATGTAGTCGAATGATCTCTCCAATGTAGAGCCTGCACATGGATTCTAAAGTGTCGGTCATCCTATAAGGTAAGAAATGTGCTGACTTGGTAAGGCGATCCACTATTACCCATATAGCATTGCGCCCTCTAGGCGACTTAGGCAAACCTGTCACAAAGTCCATTGTCATGTACTCCCACTTCCATTCGGCTATTGGTAGAGGTTGCAACATTCCCCCTGGTTTTTGATGCTCCGCCTTCACTTGTTGGCATGTTAGACATTTTGCCACGAATTTAGCCACCTCCTTCTTAATTCCATTCCACCAATACTGCCTCTTTAAATCTTGGTACATTTTAGTCCCTCCTGGATGTACTGCAAATGCAGAATGATGACATTCCTTAAGTACCTTTTCTCGAAGTAACTCGTCACCTGGTACAAATAATCTACCTCGGTATCTTAAACTCCCATTGGGGTGTTGAGCATGGGTTCTCCTGATTCCAGACGTCCCTTGATATAGGCTACCTCTTGATCGTGCTTCTGGGCCTCTATGATCTCATTCATCAACTTAGGCATCACCTTCTGTGCACTAAAATATGCGTTTGCATCTTGAGATTCTATTTGGATCCTGAACTCATTGAGTGTCTTAACCATATCCCACTCTTTGATGGAGATCCTAGCCATCATCCCTCTGCTCTTACGACTGAGAGCATCTGCTACTACATTGGCTTTACCCGAATGATATGAGAGAGTGAACTGGAAATCCTCAAGATACTCCATCCATCGTCTCTGTCTCAAGTTGAGGTCCTTCTGTGTAAATAGATACTTCAAACTCTTGTGATCTGTGAAAATCTCAAATTGTTCCCCATATAGGTAATGTCGCCATTGCTTTAGGGCAAAAACTACGGCTGCTAACTCCAGGTCATGTGTTGGGTAGTTACGCTCATGAGGTTTCAACTGCCTGGATCCATACGCGACTACCTTTCCATTCTGCATGAGCACGCACCCTAACCCTTCTTTAGACGCATCGCAATACACAGTATACCTCACTTCTCGTTCTGGGATGGTCAAAATTGGTGCACTAGTTAACCTCTTCTTTAACTCTTGAAAGGATTTTTCGCAAGCTTCGTCCCACTCATACTTTACTCCTTTTTGCGTCAAACGAGTCATTGGTTTGGCTAGTTTGGAGAAATCTTGGATGAACCTCCGGTAATAACCGGCCAATCCTAAGAAACTGCGAATTTCTGACACAGTTTTTGGTTGTTTCCAGTCTAATACTGCCTCCACCTTGGTTGGATCCACCGCAATCCCATTCTCTGATACTACATGCCCTAAGAATTTTACTTCATTCAACCAGAACTCACATTTGCTTGCCTTGGCATATAACCGATTATCCCTAAGAACTTGAAGGACAGTCCTTAAATGTTGCTCATGCTCTTCTTCAGATCTTGAATATACCAAGATGTCATCAATAAATACTACCACAAACTGATCGAGGTATGGTCTAAAGATCTTATTCATTAGGCTCATGAATACTGCCGGTGCATTGGTTAGTCCGAAGGGCATTACTACGAACTCATAGTGGCCATATCTAGTACGAAAGGCAGTTTTTGGTATATCCTCCTCCTTGACTCGTAGTTGATGGTAACCTGACCTGAGATCGATCTTTGAATAGCACCCTGAGCCTCTAAGTTGGTCAAAAAGGTCATCAATTCTTGGGAGTGGGTATCGGTTTTTAATCGTGACTCGATTAAGTCGACGGTAATCTATGCATAGCCTCAACGACCCATCCTTCTTCTTA
Organism: Camellia japonica; assembly: GCA_030407325.1. Taxonomy (NCBI): domain Eukaryota; kingdom Viridiplantae; phylum Streptophyta; class Magnoliopsida; order Ericales; family Theaceae; genus Camellia; species Camellia japonica. The sequence goes on from JAPPVO010000007.1 coordinate 83,753,262, forward strand.
ACGAACAACACGGGTGCTCCCCATGGCGAAATACTTGGCCTAATGAATCCTCTCTCGAGCAATTCCTGTAGTTGTGTCTTCAATTCTCGTAATTCTGCTGGTGCCATACGATACAGGGCCATGGATATTGGGGTGGTTCCAGGTTGTAGCTCGATGCTCAAATCTACTTCCCGGGTTGGTGGCAATCCCGTTAACTCCGTAGGAAATACATCTGCATATTCACATACTATGCGCGGAAGTTCTAATTCTCCTTGGCCTTCCTCATTCAAAATCAGACTTGCTATCCTACCCGCAATTTGATCGCACCACTGCGTCCTATGTTTTGTTGAAGCCATGGGGTCTTGTCTATCCCCCTTAAACTGGAAACGAGTTCCATCTAGTGTGTGAGCTACCACTTTCCTCTGATGACAGTTGATCACTGCTCGGTGGGCAGACAACCAGTCCATGCCCAAAATAATATCGAAGTCTGACATTTCCATGACACGAAGGTCGCACGTTAAGTGTAGGTTTGACATTCCTATCTTACAGTCCTTACAGATCAATCCTATCCGAATGCATCCTCCCATAGGTGACATTACATTTAAGGCAGTTTCTAAGGGTTCACATACAAGTCCTAATGACTGAGCACAAGCAGAGGATATAAAGGAATGTGAGGCACCAGTATCAAATAAAACATGCACCCAAGAATTGTATAATACTAAATTACCCTCAATTACAGACGGGTCTGCTTCTTCCTCTTGCAAGGCAAAGACTCTGTCGGTTGCCTTCTGGTTGCCACTGGTCTTGGTGTTTTGAGTTCCCCTATTCTTCTGGTGCTGCAGTCCAGTCGATCCTGTCTTGTTCGTCCAAGGCTTCTGCCCACCTAATGCCTGGGCATTTGCTCGGAACCTCCTCCTTGGTACCTAGATGGAGGGAGTTGGGGGCATTCGCTCTTTTTGTGCCCTAATTGTTGGCAATGAAAGCACTGGATTTGTCCCGACGGCCTTTGTTGATAGCCTCCTCTCTGGATCTGTTGCTGTTGTGGTTGTGGTTTGGAGTAGGGCTTTGGCGTCACGTTTCCTTTTTGGTTCCTCTAAGGTCCAACAGACGTCTGACTCCCTCTCCTCTTGTTCCAAGCCTTTCTAGCGTCTGTTACTTCCCTCTCAGACTCTAATGCCGTATCCAGCACCTCAGCAAATGTGGGGAGTCGTTGCAGAAGAACTCTTCCCCTGATTGTAAGGTCCAACCCCCACTCGAACATCCTTGCCTTCTCTTCATCATTTGCTACAAATCTAGTTGCGTAACGGGCTAGTTCTTCAAATTTTGCAGCATACTGGGTCACGGTCATGTTTCCTTGTTCCAGGTTTTGAAATTCCTTGACTCGCTCTCGACGGACCGTATTTGGAAAATATTTATTTAGGAACAGTTCTCTAAACTGGTTCCATGATAGGCTCGCTACGTCACGAGTGTTCTTGATTAACTCCCACCAGTGGTCAGCCTCATCATCAAGCTCGAATACTGCCAAAGCTATTCTATCAGCGAAAGCCAGTTTTCAGCTACCTTTGGGTCCAGCACACCTGTGAACTTTGGGGGCGTTTGCTTTCGAAACTCAGAAAAGAGTCGAGTCCTCTCGTTCTGCCGATTGTTCCTTACTTGCCCTAATCCCTCCAAAATTTGATGTCCTGGATTATTGGGAATGTCAGCCCCTGTGGGGACGGGTCCGCGTTGGTTTCTGGGGCGGTTTCGTGCATTGTTGCTGGTTCCGGCATAGTCATTAGCGCGCGTGTCCACCATTCTGTTCATGGCACGTGGTGAGTTGGTTCCAGTTTTAGAAAATCTTACTATTTAGATTTGAAATGAAAGTTCAGTTTCCTTAGAGTGTACTAAAACAAACAATAGTCAACAACATAGATCAACACATCATTTGTATATTATAATAGGCATCATTCCAAAAGGGCTCCTAATCAGAGTTTCATTTAAAGGGCATCTACGCATTACAAAGTTCAAGCTATCTTATTCTAAGGATCCCATCAGCGGATCTTACAAAAGTCTAGCTTTACTATTTCTCGAACTAGTTCTTGTTTCCCGACCAATCAAAGTCTTCTTCTGGATCTTCCTCAGCGGAGTCAGTGGCTTGGTTCGGAGAGCGGGGGGTGTACGTTGGTGAGGGGGATTGTGTTCAGACGACACCTCTATAGGGTAGGCTGGGTTACTCCATTCTGTTCTGGTGGTTGCTCTATATTCCTTGGTTGATTGTTGCTTGGCCCCTGATAACAAGATGCGTAGCTTTCAGCCTGAGTCGGTGGTCGGTGGTATGCTATGGTGGTCAAAGTTCGGTGTATCAAGGAGTCTATCCTCTGATCATCTTGCTCCATTTGGACCGCCTTCTTCGCTGCCCGGCTCAAAAATTGTAGGCGGCGCCGCACCAGAGACCTCTTCTACTCCCACGTATAGCGGGAGTACTCTGTTTCCACCTTACGTATCTCCGTTCTGATCATTTCCTCGGCGGCACTCACACAGCGTCGGCGGCTAAAGTTGGGGCTGACAGACATGGCCCTCCTTCCTTGCATACGGAAAGTACCCCACGAGTCGAGACTGATATCGCGTCCTGGATAGTCTCCCGCTGACATCCTAAGGTGCGTCCTGGATAGTCTCCCGCTGACATCCTAAGGTGGAAAAAGATTTTTATTTGTCAGTCTACCTTAAATATAGTAGCGTGATAGATAAAATAAGATAAAGGGTAAGGGCTTCTAAAGTCGCATATTGGGTTGCGTGGGTTAAGGGTTGAACCTAGGCTCTGATACCAAGTTGTAACGCCCTGATACTACACTATTGATTGTAGCCAAGGGAGAGTCACTGTTAAGGTGTATACGTCTAATTATATAGAATACCAATACATAACAACCATAATAATATTAATTTCAAAAGCTTGTTCCATTACATTACATCCCAAAGAAAATTTAAATCTTCATACGAGTCTTACAAAATATCAAAAGAGAAATTTTTAACTTTTCTAAGATAGCCAAAGGTCTTCGAATGTTTCAGGCTCGTCGTCTCCAGCTATATGTTCCTCTTCGGCACCTGGCATAACACGCCGTGAGCTTTGAATGCCCAGTAAACACACACACCCCAACCCTTTTTCCCGAGTCCAATACACAATCACAAATATAACATCAAGTAGTAGAGCATGATACACAACACAACAAATAAATAAATGGTTACAAGTTAACTGTTAGTAAACTAGAAATCCCCCAAAGAGATTTCGTCCTCCCAACCACAAGAATCGGACTCGGATTATTCGGTATGCCCCCTCTTTTGCTGCTTTGTTGCAGAACTAACCTCGGATGCCTACCATCGGTTATATACCGCGTAGCGCCAACCGCAGGGCCTCAAAAGAGACGGTGAAATAAGGCCTTGCCCAAAACCCTCCTCACACCAAACCACCTAGGGTCCGAATACAACCGCTCCGTTCAAGGGTTCCGAAAACCACTTGCGCAAGACTTTAACTTCCAATTAGGGATGCATCCCAACAACCATATAACACCTTTTCTCATCTTTCCATTACTCAAGTGCTCGAAAACCCAATACCCTCCCAATTAGGTTTCCCGTAGAGTTAAATGTTTTAAGTCAAGGTTAGTCCAACTTACAAGAATAATAATATCCACATAAACATGCATCCTTAAGATGAGAAAGATAAATAACATAACATAACACATAAAATATCTTGCCAAGATATGATCATAACACATTTTCATGAATACAAGGACATAAAACATCCATACATAACAAATATTTCCAGATTTAATATCACAAAAAGATTAAAATGAAAGGGCTAGTTTAGATCCTTCACCGGACTCGGTCTTCCTATGATTCGTAGAGAATTTGATCTAGTTTCTAGAACATTTTTCGGAAATGGGTTTGTTTTTTCAGATTTTAAGTTATTTAGAAAACATTCCAGCGCTGTCCGGATTCTGTCCAGACCCGTCGATCGTTACAACAAACCATGTCAAAATCGTTACAACCAAATTTCTGAAGCTGTTAAACTCAAGTTTTGCCCATACCAATGTGAAGTACTCATTGAGACGAGTCTAACACAACAAACCATGTCAAAATCAGAGCTTAAAGAAGTTGTACGAGCCGCTCAAAGTTTGAAAGAAAATGCCCAGTTTCACTGCACAAGACAACCCAAGCAGCCACTACGAAAATTATCATGTGCTTTGCGGTTGAATTACACCCTGTTGATTCGAGCCCTAAGATCCATTTTGAATTAAATTACGCCATCCGGAGTCCGATTCTAATGACCCAATAGTTGTTTCCAACTATTTGGAGCCTTCTGCACACATCCGTACAGTTTGATTTTGCAAATTTCATACCAAACATTCGTAGATGTTACATGTAATGCCACATATCGCAACTAAAACAACATTTTGTCGCCGTACCTGGAGTTTGCTCAATGCCAAATTCAATGGCTACATCTTATTTGGCGACTTTCTGCCTAATATTGGGATCAACGACCTGGCACATTCGGGCGTTGCAAGATTGCTCAATAGTCACATCATATCTGATCGGCATGCAATTTTAACTGCAGGATCATGGGGCTTGGAAAAAATCCTCCGTCATTTTCGCCTATTTATTTCGTTACCTTGGCCATTTATTGCCAATTGGGACATCTTAGTTCATTTTTCACTTTCCACTTGGGGCATATCAGCCATTTATTATCTCGGCACCTCTGCTATGCATGCATACTTGGTCCACTTGATACAAGCATTACAAAGAACAACGACAATTACTTGAGTTCCAAACTCCCGCTCTTTTTCACACAGCTCCAAGCAAGCAACAGTTTTGAGGCAATACACTCATACTACACACTCGGCTACACACTCGGCAATTCTACGCATATTTTAATGCGCCGTCATTATTATAGCTTTTACAGCTTTCCACTTTTGTGGCTGATATACCTGTATTATTTGGTATAGGCAATCACTGACACAGATTATTATCCTTGCAATGTCTGCAATTGATCGCCGCCTGACACCAACAAATATTTTGGAGCTCTTCGTACTCAGCACATAGAAATATCTCTAGCTCGACACAGAAGCCTATATTTTGAAGCAATTTTTGTACTGGGCAATACACTACACCCTCGCCCAGGGGTCATAATACCGCGGCTTACACCCTCACCTGGGGGTTATAATACCGCGTCTTACACCCTTACCCAGGGGTTATAATACCACGGCTTACACCCTTGCTCTGGGGTTATAATACTATGGCCCATCATTACGGGGACTTTCGACGCAGAACTCATGGCATCACTTATGATATGATTGTTTAGAATTCATGTGATATAATTTTAGAGCAATCATACATACATTCATACACGCATTCATAAGTGCATTTGTTCATTTGTTTTGTTCCCATATATATGTATCCACAATGCTTTTTCTAATACTTGTTCAAGCAACATCGCTCAGCAATGTAATCCGGAAATAAGACCTATATCAACTACGCATTATCCATCAAAGATCTAGCATCTGTTTATGCCACGAACTTAGAACAAAAAACTTCCACTTCTTGTGTGAAAGAAAGTGAAAGTTTTGGGACTATTGTGGGAGCCAAAAAAATATCCTAACTATAGGGGTAAAATATCCTAAACAAATATCATTTATCCCCTATTTAAGGAGGGACCCCATACACAAGAGGTATGCCTCATTTTCCCTGCCATAGAGCACACACACTCTCTAAATCTTCATCTTCTCTCTTTGATCTATTTTAGCTAACTTTATCATCGGAGTGTCCGGTCGGCAACTCCAGTTGGGTGGCACTGATCATGGTCATCCTTGCAGATCTACAAGAGCCAAGCTCATCACTTTGTTGGATCTCATCAACAATCCATGTGAGAGGATTTTCTGGGTCTCACATTGTAGACACCCCATTTTTTACCGTCCTCAAGACTTGGATGTTCTTGCAGGTACATCCGATGATGAGTTTGGTTGCTCGTCGAGCGCTCGAAGTCTACGGCGAAATGCCATAGGTTTGAGTTTTCCAAACCCTACATCCATTCTGTCTCATTTTTGGACCATGTTTAGGTCCTTTTAACATGTTGTTCTTTATGGCTGCCGGCCATATTTGGGCACTGCCGGCCATTGATGTGCCCTGCCAGCCATTAATGAGCCCCTACTGGCCATCACTGATGGCCGGCCGGCCACCAGTGCATCAGTAGATATTTTCTGATATTTTGTGCCAACTGTTTGCACAGATTGAGGCATCTTCCAACATGTGTATGGCTGGATCTTTTTGAGGGGATTTTGCATTCTCTATATATAGAAGCCCCCTCTTGCATATGGAGGGGTTAGAAAATTTTGAAGACAAAAAAATTCTCTCTCTCTTTCTCTAGAATTCTCTCTCTCTTGATATTTTGTGCCTTATAGCCTAAATTCTCTACACTTTTGCATATAAGCCCTTGATCAAACTTGATCACCATTGAGTTGAGACTACTTGAGTCCCTCTTTGAGCTTTAGAAGAGGATATTGGCATGGTTTGGCTTGATTTTGGTGCCTAAATTGCATCTTGTCTTCAAGAGGTAGAATACGTGTGTTTTAAGCCTATTTTAAACACTTGTTTTGCCATCTTTACAAACTGTTTTGAGGTTGGTTTTGACCTCTAAAAATCTCTGTTTTCATGGTCTAAAAATGGTGGTTTGAGGTTTGATTGGAGTTAGGGGTAGTCCATCCTTTTTGTTGCTTGATTATTAAGTTGTTGTGCCATCTTTCAAAGCTTTTAAATCAACCTTTTTGGCCCTTTTAACCACTGAATTTCAGAGGATTTTCAGTGGTAAAAACCATGTTTTGAAGTCCAAATTTGGAGGGGTTGGCCTCCCCTCCTTGTGTCTTGCTTCCATGCCTTGGTTGCTTCACATGTTAGCATGATTTTCCAGTTTAGCCTAGCTTAATTCAAGCATGTTTTAGGCTTTATTTTGGCATATTTCAACTCTATTTTGGGCTGCTTGGAGCACTTGAGGCTTGCTTTGTATGCTTGTAGTGCAATTGTGCTTAATAGTTTAGCTTGTGCTATGTTTTGGCCTCTTATTCTAGCTATTTTTAGCTTACTTCAAACATGTTTTAGGACTCCTCTTAGGTTGTTTTAGGACTGTTTTGAAGTGTTTGTACCTTTTGAGCTTTGTATTGCATGCCTATAGGGTAGTGATCTTCATTAGTTTGGTGTTTTCGGCTTTTAAACATGATTTGCATAAGTTGTTTGCATGTTGTAGTGTCATTTTGCATGCAATTCCAGCACATACAATCTCTGCAACCTCCCTCATTTCATCACTTTCTCATTTGCTTTGAGGGTTGGTTAGCCTTAGGGTTGTGTTTAAGCTTGAGGTTGAGATTTGTGCTTAATGGTTTTAATCCTCTTTTGAGGGTTTCTACTAACCAACGGCATGATCTCTCACATGCCTTAAATCATCCCTTGGTTGACACCTCTCTCATTAGAGGACACTCACCTTGGACTAAATCAACTAAAGAATGGATCGGTAACTAAAATGAGTAAACAAAATGAACAAGTAAAACTTGAGTAAGATAAGCATGTTGTGTTGCATTGCATGCATTCAATCGGACGTTATATTGAACACAAGGAAGATTAGAGCATTTCATACTCAAAGTGATGAAATGAGTCAATCTCCTTTGTCTCCATTGCCTTTGATCATTCATGATAAGGTAGTGGTCTTGAGTCTTGTTTTTTTGCATACAATGAAATTGTACTCCTTGGTTCCTTGGCCATCATGCATTGAAAATGCTTGGTTGGTGATTTTGGATCCAAGTGTGCCACTCCTTTGAGGTTTTGAGATGAGAAGGAGGGGCACAATACAAACATACCCTTGGAAAAACCTCTATTTTCCTCTGTTTGTGCTCTGTTGCAATGTGGTGACTCAGAGCACCAGTGGCTGGTAGTGGCTCATTGGTGGCCGGCAGTGGTTCACTCTTGGCTGGCAAGGCACATTTTTGGCTGGCAGGGGGCTGGCAGCAACCATTCATGGCCGGTAGGCCACTGGTGCAATCCTTAGCAAGTTTTTGGTAAGGTGGAGCAGAAAGGTTTTGAAGTGTGTTCAACCCTGCAAACAGAGCCTCTCAAGAGCAAAATGGTGGCTTTTCAGGGCGAAAATCGAGCGCATGCATCCTCCACTTCCCGAAGCATAGTTGTGGTAGTGTAGTTTAGATATTTCGCATGATTAGTTAGTACGCATTTGCTTTAATTAGCGAGTTTGCTAATTGGTTAAGTGTTGTAATAGTTAGTAATTCTTTTGCTAATTATTCATTTGATTTGTAATAATTAGTCTAAATTAGTTTAGTTAGCGTAGCTTAGATTAGCTTAGCCCTTATTTATTCGGACCCTCCTTCGCGAGGGCATAATGTTGTAATAATTGTGCATGTGTGTGTGCGCATGTTTTCCAACCCCGCGTCTTTATCCCTTTTATTTAATCGCTTTTGATGGTTAGATTAGGGACATTTTCAATTAGCATACCTTATGCTCGCATGTTTGCATCCATTCATTTGTCTTGCATGCACCGAGGCTCGGCGCATCATTCAAATTGCATTGCAATTTCAATACACTTCTTTGAATACGTGTTTAACCGCATGTTGTTCAAATCAATCATATGCCATATTAGTAGCCGAGCCTATTAATCGCATTATTGCATGTATTACATTAGGCATCTTGTATAGTTAGGATCATGCATTTTTCTAACTAGTTTTTGTTTTGGCTTGGAGTACTCGGTAAGTTTTTATGCTTTAGCATACTTGCATGAGTGTGATTTCCATATTGCCATGTTTCGCATGCTTGCCATGAGGCTATGTGCTTATTTGCTAAACTGCATGAATGCCTGTGGATGAAGACTTTGTTGTTTGAATTGAAACAATTCAGTGAATGTATGTTTTAAACCCACTTTGCGAAGTTGCAAATCATGTTTTAAGCCCACTATGTTTGGTGGCAAATCCGCATCTTTTAAGCCCACTTGAGGGTGGCAAATTCAAACCATTTTCGCAAAACAAACATGAGTTGAATTGTTCCAAGTCTTGCGACTAGTCTATAATTGCTTGTGCACGTCACATAGTAAAGTTAGCTAATAATCAGAATAAGAACACATAATGTTTATAAAAGAACATATCATGATTAGTAGAGGCCGATCCTTTGATCGGGCGAGCGGGGGTGCTCATTTCAGGACCTTCCCCTCTCGTACCTAAGTTCCCGAGTCGAGGCAACTTTGGTGATGATGGACACGTGGCTTTTGGTACGAGTCAGAGTTTCCTAAATTTTTCTTAAAATAAAATATTTAGGTAGCGACTCTGTAATCTGGAAAAGCAGTCAGTGTTGGCATTATTTGATTTAAAATCAATTTTCCAAAATGATTTGCCGGATTGGACTCTTTGGTGTTTATCAGTTTCACATTGCACTTGTGAGACTAGATTCAGAACCATAGGTAGAGTGCGAACTGTGAGGCCTTCTTTTCAAACCCTTTTCCAAAAGGCGGGGGCGTGGAAAAAGGCGATCCCACACATATGCACGAGTCTGTTCTCGAAAAGAGACTCATTTAGACAAATTCAAACTAAACAAATTCAATAGATGAGTTTTAATCTTTATAGAAATGCCAACAATAGTAACCAATAACATATCAATCAAGACACAAAAATTTATGTCCTTTCCACCAATTGGGCATGGGCCCATTTAACATGATGCTTAGTTAGTATTTTTTATTAGAAAAAGGGTTGGGAGCTCTAAAATATGACCTCTAAGGAATGGGCCCTACTCATTGATGTGATGTTTTTGGTCTTGGCTTTTTTTCTTTTTCTTTTTTGTGTGTGAATTTTCACAACATTAGAGCTAAATTAGAATTTCAAAATTAGAGAGATGTATCATTGTTGTTCTTATTAATATATTTGTTAATCTCATTCATATTACTGTAAAATTTAAAGATAAAATGAGTTTGTAAATGAGAAAATCAAGAAAGTTGTTTAGGGATTGTGACATTTATAATTTATTATATTTTGTTTAAAAAAATTAATTATGTTTATATTTTTTATAAAAATAAAAATAAAAATTTGTTTAGTGCACACATGTATTTTTAAAAGGGTATAGATTATCTCATATTCAAATCTAAACTTGAGAGAATTGTTTAAGCTCGTGAGGTCTATTATAGTCTCGTTTCGATAATCTGAACTATTCATTTTATATAGCCCTCCATATATATTATTTATGAAAAAATTAAGTTGATTCAATAATCGTCATATTTTCATTTTAACAAATTCTCCTCCAAAAAAATAAATATCATTTTTGAAAAGATTTCATCGTAACATTTTTATTTTATTATATTTGTCTTTGAAACAATATATGATTTATTTTAAAAAACACAATTGCGTTGATTTTTTCAAAGACAACCGCAATAAATGAAAATGTTATGATTATCGGTTTGACCGAGTTTTTTTCATTGATGATATACATGAGGCCTTATAAAATAAATGGTTATAATTTTTGTGGTAATGTGGTTTGGAAATACTCTTGGATCTTGAAGGAAGTTCCTGATCCTCTAATTGCCACCTGAAAAGGGATTAACACTCCGGTCGGGGGTGCCGGAATTAGCACTCCGACGGACAAGTCAGTATATGTCTCACGTTTGCTTATGTCTCAAGTTTCTTGGGGTAATCTCTCACATACCTTTCTTTGGCTGATGTTCCACTATTTATATCCGCTTTTGGGCCTCAGGGTTGGGCCCACTTTTAATCCACCGTGTGATTGTTCACTCGGCTCCTTCTGTCGTAAACCAATTCCCACTCGGCTCCTTGCTCAACTGGTTCTATGGCCGATTAGGATGCTCGGCTTCTGGATGGTACAAGATGGGGTCGAATATAATGTATATCTTGATTTTCCAAATGTGTACTCAGCCTCTTTGCATCCCCTAATATTCGGCTCCCACAATTGCCCCCCAAATACCCCACTAACAACAGTTAGTTGGCGTTTTTGGTTTCGAACTTGAAAGGTCAAAATAGAAATTCGGCAGTTAACCTCATTCCAATGCAAGTGTCAGAACGCACATGCTTTTCGGTCATCATTACAATTTCCCACCCCTTCGTACGCTTCATTTATTGTGATTTAAAACTTCGTTGTCCCTTCGAATGCATTTTTTTTTTGAATACTCAAAGCTCCTGGTCTGCCTTTCAATATACCTCCTTCATTTCGCAACCTCTACAACCTCCTTCCGTTTCTCATTGTCTCCTCTACGTCTTGTAAGTTCTCTTCTCCTTCATTTCGAATCCCATTTCCTTGTTTGCTTTTAGTTTAGCGTACTTCTTAGACTGGCTAGGATGGCAAAACATTTGAAAGACCTCCTTTATGCGAATCAAATTTCTGGTTTTCGACAGCATTTTTCCATCCCCGATGATGTCCATCTGTCACTCGTGACAGACATCACCCTTGATATGGAGAGGATTGATGAAAGTACAATCATCTTTCCACAATCATCTTTCCTCTCCTTTCAATTGCTGAGGGCGGAGTCCGTTTCCCCCTTCACCCATTTCTTAGGGTCGTCCTTCGCCATTAGGTCTAGTCCTTTCTCAACCTAATGTAAATTTTTTCCGAATCATAATGGGGATTATAGAGTTGAACCGACGCCTTAGGATCAATCTTGGCATACCTGCTATTCGGCATTGTTATGCCTTGGCCAAATCTTCTGGCTGGCAGGGGTGCTATTTTCTCAGGGCCAAGGACACTGACCATCACTTGGTGACTATGCTTGCCAGCTCTAGCAAGCAAGTTGATGATGTTATGGTCGTTGTCCAAGGTAACTGGGAATTCGACGAAGGCGAAGATTGCGTAGATCCTGTACCTAGACGGAGAGGTGAACCAGGTGGCCGTATAACTCCTTACGTTTATCTACTTTATATTTACTCGGCTTTCTTTCCATGTACTTATTATTTTGTTTGTGCAGGCAACAATTTGAAGAAAGTTCTGGTTTCGGCCAACGACGCTGTGCTTGCAGAAATCAAAACCGCACTCTAGTTTTTTGGCCGTCCAAATCTCCAGAAGTAAGGGAGGGCGGCCCATATACTTCTGAGGTACGAGCCAACTTATACAACATTTTCGGCCGCGGACAACATTCTGATTCCACGGGGCGAACAGCAGCTCACGCCCTTATCTTCCCTCGCTTTAAAAGCCATAGGCAAATTGGTTTGGAAGCTTCTAATTCGGAGCAGGCCGAAGAACTAGCAGTCGAGGAAGTCGCCGAGCAGCCGAGTCAGTCCGCTTTGGAAGCGAAGAAGTTGACGAGGCTCTAAACTTAGCGTTTGAAGAAGCCGGCCTTAACCAATCCAACCCTCCATCCACTTCAGGTCAAGGGGACGTCTCCTTCGAAGAAATTTTTACTGATTTAGGAGATCTCCCTGGCTCGTATCCTGAGAACATGACGGGGAATTGCTTATGCAGCTGGCAAGAGGAAGAACGCCGAACGGATGGCCGCCCGGAGGAGGGCCGAGACCATCCGTTCTGAACTTGTTGCCGCGACTGAGTCTTCTCTTCCTGTTATTGTGGAAGAAACGGCTCAAATTGAGATTGTGAGACGGAGCAGATAGTCGAACGGTTGAGTTAGGAGGCCGATCAGAGGGGGGAGAAACGTCCCGCCGAGAGCGAAGTCGGCTCTGAGGAAAACCCTACTAACAAACGGCCGCATATAGAGGAGTTGGACTCGGTTGTGCCATTTGTTGTTCAACCAAGGATAAAAAACATGCCGATTTCCTCTGATACGTCGACTCTGAAAGATCCGGCTGTGGCATTGAGCATGGCTTCCTTAATTTCCCTACCGGCTGACAGGGCAACTTTTCGGGCGGAGCCATATTTGCTGGCAATAGCATTAGCCGCTCAGTCGGCCATATTGGTACATGACTTGATCCTTATCTGCCGCTTTTCGTCTATATTTTTACTTTTATTCTAATTCATTGTTTTTGCAGACGGCGGGAAGGATAGTCGAGATAGGCCGCCGTCAACATGATGCTATTGAATAGATTGGCCTTCTGAAAGCAGAAATTGAAAGTGAGAAGAGCAAGGCCGCGGAGGCCTCTCAAAGGGCTGAGTATGAGGCGGCGAAAGCGGCCGAGGAAAGTGCAAAGGCCGATGCCGAGTCAGCAAAGGCAAAAAGTTCCGACCAGGTCAGGATGGCCGCCGAAGAGAGGGAAAACGCGTGCGAAGACGTGCTCAAGTTAGCCGAGAAGGTGATTACCAAACTGGAAGCTGATTTGGAAGAGTCGAAGAAGGCGAAGGAAGTACCTGACTCAGAGACTTCCAAAGCGTTCCAAGCTGGGAAGGACGCCGCCTTGGACGACTATGCGGAAGAAGTGCCCAAGTTCGAGAATCGGGGCTTCAAACACGGCTGGCTCAAAGCCCTCACTGCCGCTAATGTGACATTGGCCCAGCCGATTCCATACGAGCAGGTGGATGTTGAGCCGCTCGAGTCTGACCCTGAAGATTGATTAGGGTGATAACTTGATTTTTGTGAAGAATCTTCCATGTATAATTTTTATAGATTTTTGTTTATTTACTTCGGTTGGAAGTTAAATGTAAGGTAATTTTCATGTGTAAAATTACTATATCTGTACTCAATTTATTAATGAAAATTTCCTTTGTTTTTCTGTTTGTTACATGTGTAATCACATAATGGGATTGTTGAAACAATTTAATAAGATGAATCGGTGGGCAAATAACTGCGTGGTTTTACAAGTAGGCCAAATTAGTTAATTAAAGGACTGAGGTTAGGCAAATAGATCACTCAATCTGTCCTTGCCCCAGCGGATGTGAACATGGCCGCCGAATATCGGTAGTTCATGAATTGGCTGGGGCAGACTATCGTTTCGGCAGAAATTGCAAATTACTAATACTAGGCCGAATAGATCAACCAAGCTGCCCTTGCCCCAGCGGATTAGTGAACGTGGCCGCCGAATATCGGTAGTTCATGAATTGGCTGCGGCAGACTATCGTTTCGGCACAAATTACAAATTACTAATACTAGGCCGAATATATCAACCAATCTTCCCTTGCCCCAGCGGATGAATACTAGGCCGAATAGATCAATCAATCTACCCTTTGCCCCAGTGGATTAGTGAATCGTGGCCGCTGAATGTCGGTAGTTCATGAATTGGCTGGGGCAAACTATCGTTTCGGCACAAATTACAAATTACTAATACTAGGTCGAATAGATCAACCAATCTGCCCTTTGCCCCAGCGGATTAGTGAATTGTGGCCGCCGAATGTCAGTAGTTCATGAATTGGCTGGGGTAGACTATCGTTTCGGCACAAATTACAAATTACTAATACTAGGCCAAATAGATCAACCAATCTGCCCTTGCCCCAGCGGATTGATACTAGGCCGAATAAATCAATGAATCTGCCCTTTGCCCCAGCGGATTAGTGAATCGTGGCCGCCGAATGTCGGTAGTTCATAAATTGGCTGGGGCAGACTATCGTTTTGGCACAAATTACAAATTACTAATACTAGGCCGAACAGATCAACCAATCTGCCCTTTCCCCAGCGGATTAATACTAGGCCGAATAGATCAATCAATCTGCCCTTTGCCCCAGCGGATTAGTGAATCGTGGCCGCCGAATATCGATAGTTCATGGCACAGAACTTTGAAGAGATCGCTTTGGGAGTGGTGCACTCGCGAGTAATAAAAAGAGTGGTTGCTTCGTGTGCGTAGATTCCATTAGTGTGTCCAAACTCAACTCAACCCAGTGCGTCGAACGAGGTTGGAAAAGTGTGAATGTCTAGTAGACTGTTCTTCAACAGCAGAGGAGAAGGTAGGACACTGGCTGAGTTGGACTCAGCGATGAATCGAGGTGGCGAACCTTCACGAACGAGAAGTAGGACGTCTGGGGAGCGCGAGAGGCGCCATTTTTCATGTCGTCGCAGCAGGTCATCTAGGAAGGAGAAGCGGCAGTGAGGGAACTCCCCTCATTCGCGAAGTGAGGCCAGTGGGCCACCGCGCCCATTGAGTTTTTCAGTCTTTATCGGGAACAGACCGATGACGGAGGCAGATTCGATCATTCGAGATCCACACATGGAAGTTGAATTTGCATGACAGATTTTTCCGCCAGAAGTCCAGCAGTCGATGATCGGTCGACCTGATTTCAAAGTGTTTTGGGAGGGCGTTCATGGAGCGGTGAAAGGCTATACACCGCCTACGAAATCGGCATGCGCCTATGTGCCGCGCGGCGGGAGATAGAGCAGAAAGATGAATGCATTCGAAACTTGGAAGCTCGCGCGGAGAAACGTGAATTAAGAAGAGTCAAGACTACCAAGACGTCGTCGGCAGGCCAAGCTAACCCAATTATGGAGAAAAGGGTGACCCAACGGCTTATAAGTCATGCGATTGCCGATCGAGAAACGACAAGCATGTTTGCGATAGAGGCCGCAAAGACCAGGGCCTATGAACAAGGCTTCCATGAGGGCCGAAAAATTGGGATACAAAAGACTAAGGAAAAACTCGCCGAGGAGGTCTGTCGATGCGAGAATCGTGGATTTAAGAACGGGTGGATCAAGGCTCTCCAGGCCGCGGAGGCTCTCAGTGCAACAGGCGTTGATTCGGTGTCGCCATTATATCAGGGTCACAATTTTTCCTTCGCGGCTTTCGAAGTGGAGAAGAGTGACGATGAAGGTGGCACCGAATAAAATTGAACACATTGTACCTTTTTAACGCAAATTAGATGCGGATTATGTATTCACGATCAATTAAATGAAACATATTATTTGAAATATTTGCAAGTTATTTCAGTCGATGTTTACAAATTAAGCTATAATCATCTACCATTGTATGTCAATTGCGTTGGTGCTTATCAATCACAATGAACATGAAAGGAGCTCCGAATTCGAATGCTCGTTCGTGCCAATCGTGTTTTCCACGAAGGGCGCTCCGAATTTGGAGGCTTTTTTTGTTGGCCAATCGTGATTTCCACGAAGGGCGCTCCGAATTCGGAGTCTTTTCGCCTTGGCCGATCGTGATTTCCATGAAGGGTGCTCCGAATTCGGAGGCTGATTCGGCCCAACCGTGATTTCCACGAAGGGCGCTCCAAATTCGGAGGCTTAGTGTCTTGGCCAATCGTGTTTTCCACGAAGGGCACTCTGAATTCTAAGGCTTATTCGGCCCAACCGTGTCTTCCACGAAGGGCGCTTCGAATTCGGAGGCTTATTCGGCCCGACCATGATTTCCACGAAGGGCGCTCTGAATTCGGAGGCTTTTCGCCTTGGCCGATCGTGATTTCCACGAAGGGCGCTCCGAATTCGGAGGCTGATTCGGCCCAACCGTGATTTTCACGAAGAGCGCTCCGAATTCGGAGGCTTTTTGCCTTGGCTAATCGTGATTTCCATGAAGGGCACTTAGAATTCAGAGGCTTAGTGTCTTGGCCAATCGTTTTCCACGAAGGGGGCTCCGAATTCGGAGTCTTAGTGTCTTGACCAATCGTGTTTTCTACGAAGGGCGCTCCGAATTCGGAGGCTTATTCGGCCAAACCGTGATTTCCACGAAGGGCGCTCCGAATTCGGAGGCTTTCCGAATTCAGAGGCTTTTTGCCTTGGCCAATCGTGATTTCCACGAAGGGCGCTCCGAATTCAGAGGCTTATTCGGCCCAACCATGATTTCCACGAAGGGCGCACCGAATTCGGAGGCTTAGTGTCTTGACCAATCGTGTTTTCCACGAAGGGCACTCCGAATTCGGAGGCTTTTTCACACATCCAGAACTCACTGGGCAACAGGACATTATATTAGAAAAAAGAAAGATACACTACGTAAAATCAAAACAAGCTGTCGTGCCGTACAAGTTAATGATAAAATTTGCGCAAGTGTGCGGAATTCCATGGGCATGACAAGCTTCTTTCATCCATGTCTTTGAGCCGATATGCCTCTGTCCCTGCGATTGAATCAATCTGATAAGGGCCGTCCCAAATGGGACCCAATTTTCCGTTAGCCGGATTTCTAGCAGCGAGGAGCACTTTCTTGAGGACCAATTCTCCTGGTGCATAACGGTGTAGCTGAACACGTTGATTATACGACTTAGCGAGCTGTTGCTGGTACCGTGCCATGGATGCAAGGGCACGGTCTCAGCGTTCTTCAATCAGAGTCAAGTCCAAGGCCAACACCATGTCATTTCGGCCCATATAAAAAACTTTCGATTTCAAGGTTGGGAGACCGATCTCCAGGGGAATGATTGCCTGGGTTCTGAAGCATAGAGAAAACGGCGTTTCCCTAGTGGATCGCCTCGGAGTAGTGTGATGAGCCCACAACACACTGGGCAACTCTTCGACCCATTTGCCTTTAGCTTTTTCCAGCCTTTTCTTGATGCCGTTCAAGATAACCTTGTTGGTGGCCTCCGCTTGACCATTGCTCTGGGGGTAAGCCAGCGAGGAAAAGTAGGGCCGATACCATAGGTGTTGCACAATTCTCAATACACGCCACAATCAAATTGGCTACCGTTGTCAGAAACAAGTGCTCGTGGTATGCCGAATCTTGTTATGATGTTTTTCCATACAAAACGCTTGATGTCGGAATCTCGAATATGTGTTAGTGCCTCCGCTTCAACCCATTTTGTGAAATAATCCGTCGCAACAATTAGGAATCGCCTGTTTCCCGGGGCTCGTGGTAATGGCCCAACGATATCAAGGCCCCATTGAGCAAACAGCCAAGGGCTAGTGATAGAATTTAACTCCTCGGCTGGCAGGTGAGTTAAAGGGGAAAACTTCTGGCATTGACCATATTTGTTTACATAACACTCGGCGTCGGTTCGAATGGTCGGCCAATAGTACCCCTGCGATACGGCGTGGTGAGCTAGAGAACGTCCGCCCGAATGGGCTCCACAACTGCCTTCATGTATTTCAGATAAAAGTTCCTCGACTTTATCCGGGTGAACACACTCTAAGTACGGCCCGGAGAGAGATTTTTTGTAGAGCTTCCTCTGCGGATCCAAATAGTATCGGAGGGCTTTGTTTCGGAGTTTGTGTGCTTCTTTCTTATCCATTGGGAATTGTTCTAAAGATAGGAATGTGGCAATAGGGTCCATCCAACTCAGACCGGGTTCGATAACGTTGACCTGAACTGGTTCTGAAGAGGCAATGCTCGGCTTGGAGACAAACCCTACTTCAATTGTCCATTTAATTTCTGAGTTGATAGTAGAGGCTAAGCAAGCCAGGGTGTCTGCATACGTGTTCTGATCCCGGGTTATTTGATTCAGTTCGTGGTAATCAAATTTCACGAGCAAAGAATTAGCCGTTTTCATATAGGCTGCCATCCGGTCATTTTTGGCTGCATATTCCCCTTTCAACTGGTTGATTACTAGCTTGGAGTCACAGAAAACAAGCAGACGCCGCGCACCGAGGTGAAGTGCATTTCGCAAGCCGGTTAACAATGCTTCATATTCGGCCTCATTGTTTGATGCGTCGAATCCCAATTTGACGGCCTGTTCGATTATTGCCTCTTCAGGGGTCATGATCACTACGCCAGCCCCACTGCCATGCTGGTTGGATGACCCATCGCAATACATCTGCCAAACGTCGCCAACATACATTCTCCACTCGGACTTAGTTTGCACTTGATTAGACTTAAAGTCGGCTAGGGATCCTGTGAACTCGGCAACAAAGTCAGCGAGCACTTGCCCTTTGATGGAAGTTCTGGGAAGAAACTAGATATCATACTGGTCGAGTTCAAAAGCCCATTTCGAGACGCGCCCAGACGCCTCCGCGCTGCGGAGCGTTGACTGGAGGAGATATTCCGTTGGCACCCCAATGGTATGTCCTTGAAAGTAGTGCATCAGTTTTCTTGTAGCCATGACGAGAGCAAGGATAAGCTTTTCTAGTGGAAGGCAACGTGTCTCGACGTCGGCCATAGCTTTGCTAACATAGTAAACTGGTCGCTACTCCCCTAGTTCTTCCTTTAACAATACGGCGCTGACCGCCCGGTCAGATACTGCCAGATACAAAATGATTGGATCGTCGGCTGTAGGTGTTGCCAAGAGTGGAACTGATCGGAGGTAAGATTTCAGGCCATCCAAGGCGGCCTGGCACTTGGGAGTCCAATCAAATGCTCTACCTTGCCGAAGTGTGTGGAAGAATTGTTGGCAGCGATCTGTGGAACGGCTAATAAATCTATTGAGCGCGGCGACCATCCCCATTAGCTTCTGAACCTCTTTGACTGACCGAGGGGATCCAAGCTCTAGAATTTCCGTGATCTGCCTTGGATTGGCTTCGATTCCACGGTGGTTAACGATGTAGCCAAGGAATTTGCCGGAGCTAATGCCGAATGCACACTTAGAAACGTTCAATTTCATCTTGTACTTTCGAAGAATGCCGAATGTCTCTGAAAAATCGGCTAGATGGGAGTGCTTTTCCTTGGATTTGACCACCATATCATCGATGTATACTTCCATGGTACGGCCGAGCTGTTCCTTGAACATGGAAGTCACTAGTTTTTGATAAGTTGCTATCGCATTCTTCAGCCCAAAAGGCATGACCTTGTAGCAATAGGTTCTCTTGGGGTGAGGAATGCGGTTTTTTCTTGATCCTCCGGATGCATGGAAATTTGATGATAGCCTCTGTAGCATCCAAGAGGCTCATGGGTTTATGATGTGCCGTTGCGTCTAGGAGTTGGTCTATTCTGGGCAGGGAAAAACAGTCCTTGGGACAAGCTTTGTTCAAGTCGTAAAATCCACACAGACGCGCCAAGAGCCATTCTTCTTCTTTACGACCACAGTATTGGACAACCATGTAGGATAAGTTACTTCGCGAACCACCCCGGCGTCAAGTAACTTATCCACCTCCTCAACGACGGCTGAAGTATGCTCCGCGGCGGACCGCCGGCTTCTTTGAACAATTGGCTTACATTTCGGATCAACAAGCGGTGTTGGGCCATTGATGGATCTACTCCTGGCATCTCGTACGGGGACCATGCAAACACATCAATATTGCCAAGTAAGAAGGCTACCAATTCCTGCCTCTCGACGTTATCCAAGGAAGCGCTGATCATGAAGAACTTGTCAGGATTTCCGTCAATTTCGACCAATGCAAGGCTTCGGTTGCTTTTTCACTTGGGATCCTCCCAATGTCTTCGAGACTCTCCCTATTCGGCACCTCAATTGAATGCACTTCTAGTTCCCTCGTTCTCTTTGTAGCTAGAAGATAGCATGCATGCGCTGACTTCTGAGAGCCGCGAATTTGTTGAATACCGTATTCAGTCGGAAAACGGAGCAGTTGGTGGTAGGTGCTTGGCACGGCTTGCATCGTATGCAACCAAGTTTTGCCCATGATCAGATTATACGGCGAAGGGAGCTTAACAACCAGAAACTCTACGTCTACTGATCTGGTTCCGGCCCGTACAGGTAGTGTGATCTTGCCCAAAGGGTACTCCAGGTTAGCATTGAAGCCGAATAATGGATAGTCAACCGGAGATAGGTCCAAATCGGTAAAACCAAGTTTGACAAAAGTTTTGTAATACATTATCTCCAAAGTACTACCCTGGTCAATGAGGACACGCTCGATGGTGAATCTGTTTACACGTACCTCGATGACGAGGGGATCAGTGTGGGGGTGGGTCACTCTAACTAAATCACTATCATCGAAACTAATCCTTCCAGTGTCGTGTGGCCGGTTCGCTGACGTCATTGAGCTATGTGTGCTAGACAGCAACTGGATTGTGTGCACCTCAGGTGGTGCCGGCAAGCTGTATATCATATGGATTACACCAAGAGGGGGTGACTCCGGCCGTAGAGCTACTGTATTTGTTGAATTGTTCTTTTGGACGTATTGCGTAAGACGGCCGTCTTGCACCAATTCTTCCAGGTGATCTCTTAAAGAAAAACAACTATCGGTGTCATGACCATGGTCTTTATGATACTCACATCGTTTATCTTGTCTTCTCGCATCGGGGGGTCCCGTCATCTTGGGCGGCTACTTGAAGAACGGAAGGTGTTGTATTTTCGACAGAATCTTATTGATCGGCTCTGTCAGCTTCGTGTATTTCTTGCCCAGACGCCTTGTGCGCCTGTTATCCACTTGGTATTGTTCATTAGCTCATTGTGAACATTGGTCGGTTGATCGGCGCGAATCATGCCTTTTGTCTCGTTTGGGTCGATTGCGCCGTTCGGGCTTCTTGGAGGCACGGAGCTAATCGGCTGAACAACTCCCGACGTGGCCGTCTCAACGGCTTTATGTCCGACTTTGACTCGAAGGGCATCATCTTCCATTTTGCAGTATTCTTCAACCTTCTTTATTAATGCCCAGACGGTTTTGGGGGGATGCCTGGTCAATGAACTGCGGAGGGGGCTGTCGCGGTGATGGCCATGGAATCATTGCAAGCATCATCAACCAGATTAAAGCATTCCCAATAGCGGGCCGAGTATTCACGAAAAGTTACTTTCGGTTTAATTTGCATGGCTCAGAGAGAGTTGGCTTGCTCCGGCTGGACCTCATTGGTGATGAATCTTGCCCTGAATGACTTTTGGAGTTGGTTGATGCTCTTAATTGATGCCGGCTCCAATTAATAGTACCACCTTACGGCTAGTGGTCCCAGATTGCTTGGAAATATCCGACACATGAGGGCTTTGTCGTCAGCATAGAGCGTCATCGCTTGCTTGTAATGACGAATGTGATCAGTGGGGTCTGATTTTCTGTCATAGAGGGTGAACGACGGTGCCTTGAACTTCTTGGGTAGCACAGCCCTGACAATTCGTCACACGAATGGGTTGTGTTTATCTTCTCGTCCGAATCATCGCTTTTCCTTCGTCTATGCCGTACATATGGACTTCCCTCAAACGAGATGGATACATCAACGCGCCATTTCTTTCTAGGCTCCGAGGATGGTGAGTCTGAATCACTATCACTATTACGTTTCTGAAGTTGACATCGGCGACCATCCTTCTTTCCCGAAGGTCAACCCCGATCTTGGCATGCGGCTTGTTGGGATTTCGGCACCTCCAAGGCCAAATCTTGGTGCAGGCGCTCATTCTCAGCCTGCACGTTCTCCAGCCGTTGTTTATTTTGCTTTGCCTAATCCATGATCGTCTGCACTGTCTCATGCATTGAAGTTGAGGGTGATGTCTGAGCTACTGAGTCAAAGTTCAAGACACGTCGCGTGGCGATATTCTCCGGTCCCAGCATGTTTCTTGGTGTGAGGTCGTCTCTTGGTGTAGTTTCGTCAGCGACTATCGGAGGATCTTCCGTTACGCTCGCCATGGGTGTATTTGAGTATTCCCACAGACGACGCCAATTGTGGTAATGTGGTTTGGAAATACTCTTGGATCCTGAAGGATGTTCCTGATCCTCTGATTGCCACCTGAAAAGGGATTAAGACTCCGGTCGGGGGCACTGGAATTAGCACTCCGACGGACAAGTCAGTATATGTCTCACGTTTGCTTATGTCTCAGGTTTCTTGGGGTTATTTCTCACATACCTTTCTTTGGCTGATGTTCCTATATTTATATCCGCTTTTGGGCCTCAGGGTTGGGCCCACTTTTAATCCACCGTGTGATTGTTCACTCAGCTCCTTCTGTCTGAAACCAATTCTCACTCGGCTCCTCACTTAACTGGTTCTATGGCCGATTAGGATGCTCGGCTTCTGGATGGTACAAGACGGGGCCGAATATTATGTATATCTTGATTTTTCAAATGTGTACTCAGCCTCTTTGCATCCCCTAATATTTGGCTCTCACAATTTTCGAAACAAGACCTATGAGAAACTTGTTTTGAAAACAAGTTGACAGAATGTGGTAGCGAAAGATTGTTGTTGACAGTCACAAATGGTGGCGAAAGGTGATTATCGATTCAGAGGTGATGAATAAAGCTGGTTATCGGTTGCCAAAGATGATTTTCAAGTGAGAAGTGGCTCTCATCAATCGAAGATGATTGTTGAAGGTCGGATATTATGGCCAAAATTGGTTGTTGGCTACTAAAAGTGATTTCTGGCATGCAGTTGCGGCTGGAGTTGGTTGCCACTAGTAGGAGGTGGTTAACAAACTGCTAAATATGGTGGCTGGAGGAGGTCACTGGCAATGGTGGGCCAATTTGGTGAAAAGAGAAAAATGATTTTTCTCTCCCCCTAAGTGAAATCAATTTATTAGTAGTTACAAAAATATAATAAATTTTGTAATTTTTTTTTTTCAAATTTTAAACAAATATTTATTATTTGTAAAATTTTCATAAATACAAATAGCAAAATATAAACATAAATTTTACTGAGCATACTTGTAATGTTGGAATTTGGGATGAACCAAGTGACTTGAAAGTATTTGGATCATTGGATAATAAAACGGGGAATTATATTTAAGTGGAACAGAGTTTTTTTTTTAAAAAAAAAATATATATATATAGAGGGGTGTAAGTCACACTTGCATCTTTACAGTATTTCATTTGTACCCAATTACAAAATCACTTGTACTTCATATGTTTGTATAATTTTTTTTTTCTTATTCACGCTGTGTTGTAATTGCACATAATAAAATGACAAATTAGTTAATAGGGACTTAACTGTCAATAATTATATATATTATCATTATGTTTGATTGAAAAACGATTGAATAATCAAAACTCACCACTTTTTCACGAGTCATTTTTCAAAAACGTTTGGGCATGTTTGGCTTACAAATTTTGAAAGTTTAAAATCTAAAAATTTGTTTGAGCTTATTTTGGGAGGTGGGTTAAAAACTACTTCTTAATTTTTAACTCACTTCCCTCTCTCACAAAAAAAAAAGTCAAAAGGAATTAAAAAAACAACTTTCCCACAACACCTTAATTTTACAATTTTTTGAAAATTGTTTTCATTAGTTTTTCTATCTTCTCTCTTATTCTTTCACATCAAACACACTAAGGGTCTGTTTGGTAACCATTCCGTTTTCAGTTTATATTTACAAAAATTTAAAAAAGTGTCATAAAAACTTGTTTGACAATTTTTTTAGTTTATAAATGGTTGTCTCAGTTTATAAATTTGAGAAAAAAAACGTAAACTCAAAAAAAAAAATTTACGTTTTCAGTTTTCAAATTTTTTTTCAAATAATTTATTTTCAATTATTTTTTTTTCCAATAATTTTTTTCAATTATTTTTTTTTCCAATTAATTTTTTTTTCAAATAATTTTTTTCCAATTATTTTTTTCAATTAATTTTTTTTTCAATTAATTTTTTTTTCAATTAATTTTTTTTTAATTTTTTTTTCAAATATATATTTTTTTTCAATTATTTTTTTCAATTAATTATATTTTCAAATATATTTTTTTTCAATTATTTTTTTTTCAAATAAATTTTTTCCATTCATCTTTTTTTCCAATTAATTTTTTTTCCCAATTAAATTTTTTTTCAATTATTTTTTTTAATTATTTTTTTGAAAAATTTACCCATAAGTCCTAGTTTTTGAAACGTTGAACCATTTAGTCCTGGGAATTTTTTTATGCTCCATTTAGTCCCATTTTTACATCAGCCTGATGTAAATGATGTAAATGATCTGATATTTCATTCTATAATTTCAAAATTTATTGAAATCTGATGAACATTAAATGTTTTTCATCCTAAATTTTCAAACATTATTGAAATTTGATGAACATTAGATGTTTGAAATCTAATGTTTGTAACATGACTCTGATGTTATTAACATTGTATCTGATGTTATTAACATTGTAATGGGACCTTTCAGTCTATAAGAAAATTTGTAGGACTAAATAGTGCATAAGTTATTATTTGGATTTATTGGTGCATCACCCTATTTTTTTTTCAATTAATTTTTTCCAATTAATTTTTTTTTTCAATTATAATGTGTGTGATCCCATTGTCATAAATAATAAAAATAAATATAAATATTTTAGGTCTGAACAAACATATTTTTTAGTTTATGTTTTTAAATTTTTTTTAAACATTTTGTTTAAACCAAACGCGTTTGTAATTTATGTTTTTCTAAAAAAAAAAAAAAAAAACCAGTTTATAAAATTTTTGTAAACATAAACAAAAAACATAAACGTTACCAAACGCTATCTAATCAATCATTTTTTCTCTATCTCATCTTTCATTCTCTTACATCTTACATATTAATCAATCACTTTTTCTCTTAAATCATCTCAAACTACAAAACTCCAATTTCAAAATTACAAAATTATTTTTAAATATACAATCAAATAAATTTTGAAATCTCTTTTAAAAAATTTATTTTTCAAAATTAATTTTAAAATCAAACTAAATAGAGCCTTCGCTTTTCACGCTGTTAATTTTGAAATTTTATCGTTTTAGCAAAATTTTGTTTAAGCAATTACTTGTCTAAGATTTTATTTTTATTTTTATTTTTATTTTTATGTGGCTTGTTAATTTTTGCAGTATACAAAATTTACTTTTTCTTATTTTTTTTTATTTTTTTTATTTTTAATTTGTCGTTGTTAGTAACCTTCTATAATTATACATAGGATTGTGAAACCTTAGCTTGGACTAAAAGTTTTTACAAGGGTAAACTTTGCCCTTTTATGTCGTGATATATATATATATATATTTAATTTATAAAGTTATCTTATGTTTAAAATTAAACAGAAAATGATATATTAACAACGTGACATAAAAATATTTTATTATATATCTCTCACCTTCTAATAAAAGTTAAACTTTAATGTAATAACATATTTTTTATGTCATGTGACAGTTAATCTAATATTTTTTTAATATAATTTTGAACAAAAATTAGCCTTAAAAGTAGATTAAGAAAAATTTAAAACATAAAAGGTCAAAATGAGAAAAAAAAAAATAAAAATAAATAAACAACTTCAAAAATCAAAATGAAAAAATAGACAAACATAAAAGAAGTAAAATATAATTTATCCATTTCACAAATATTATCATATTTTATAGAAAGTTCTTGTGTGAAGTTTTTTGTGACTATTTTTGTAGCTTAATCATCCTGTTATGTTTAGATCTTGTATTTATAAAATTAAAATAAATATATGAAAATAAGTTAAAGGAAAATAAAATATTTATTTACTTCTCTAATTTGATTAATAAATTAAATTTTTTTATAACAAATCTAAGATACAAATGATTGATTTGAAAAGTTAACTAAAAGCTGATCTTTTATTTTTTAAATTTTTTTTATCATTTTATATGTAAAAAATATGGAGAGTAATATCATCCGAAATAAATTAAAAAGTTTTTCAAATCACCCAAAATAACTCACAGAAAGTCAACGAAATACAGCTATTTCAATGTTTACAGGTGTAGTGTGATGTATGAGTCCGGATCCTCGGCAGCCCTAAGGAGCAGCCCTTCCCAGCAGCCCCCAAAACGACGTCGTTTTGGGGGCTTTTTTGAATTTTTTTTTTTTTTCTTCTTTTCTTCTTCGTTCGAAACCAGAACCAGAGGGGGGGAAGAAGAGAGAGAGGGGGAGGGGAGGGGAAGAAGAGAGAGGAAGGGAGAAGAAGAGGGGAGAAGAAGAAGGGTGGCGGGAGGCGCCGCCACAGTCACCGTGGCGCGGTGGTGAGGTCGAAGGAGCAGCCCCGAGCAGCCATGGCGGCCATGGCGGCTCCAGATCCGGCCGGAGTGGCTGCAACGGCCTCGGCGGTTCTGCGACGGCTTCGGCGGCTCCCCTTCTCCCCTTCGACGGCTGCAACGGCCTCTTCCCGAGCAGCCATGGCGGCCATGGCGGCTCCAGATCCGGCCGGAGTGGCTGCAACGGCCTCGGCGGTTCTGCGACGGCTTCGGCGGCTCCCCTTCTCCCCTTCGACGGCTGCAACGGCCTCTTCTTCTCCCTTCCTCTCTCTTCTTCCCCTCCCCTCCCCCTCTCTCTCTTCTTCCCCCCTCTGGTTCTGGTTTCGAACGAAGAAGAAAAGAAGGAAAAAAAAAAAAAATTCAAAAAAGCCCCAAAACGACGTCGTTTTGGGGCTGCTGGGAAGGACTGCTCCTTAGGGCTGCCGAGGATCCGGACTCGTGATGTATGCCCAATTAAGTGGTCCACCGTACGTCAAAACTGATGTTCTTGCACTTGCTGACAGTGGAAGGCAATTGTGGAATTTTTTCTTTTTAAATTATCAGGCTATCTTGGGACATTATTGACAATACTTTTACTCTTTTTGTCTCAAAATAATGATTTTTTTTAGAGAATTTAATTTTTTGATAGTATAATTATTACATTTAAAAATAATTAATTTTTCAAAATTACCCTTTTGATAGTACATTTTTAAAAAATATTAATATAATAATTGTACTTTTTATATTATTTATTAATTTAAAAGAAGGGCAAAATAAAAAATTTATATTATTTTTATACATGATTTTTGAAAATGGATTAATATTTTGAGACGGAGGGAGTACTATTATCAAACTTTATGATGCCGGTTATTTTTTATCATTTATAAATCCCTCTTCCTTTATCAATGACACTACTTGAATCCAAAAAAAAACTACAAAAAAATAAGATAAAATTTTAGAAATTAAAATTTAGGGATAAAAATATTTTTTAAGAACAAAATATTTTTATTACGAAAAATGCGATTATTATATTTTTAGTAACAAAAATTAAACATTAGTGATAAATTATTATTTTCTTGAGACCAAAATTTTTGTCTAAAAAAATAAACTTTTTGAAATCAAATTATTTTATCTCTAAAAGTTTATTTACTAGTGACATTTTCAAAATTTTATCTCTAAAAGCCTTATTTTTAACTTTTCAAGACGACTTTTTAGCGACTATCATTATGATGATAAAAATTAGTTCTTAAATTTTTTGTAATAAAATTTTTATTTTTAAAAACTAAAATATTTGATCTTTAAACTAAACTGGAGCAAACACCCCCATAGGAGTTTTAAACTTGGGATGCTATCTGTTCCCAATACCGGAGGTTCCTGTTTGCTGGAGCAAGTATGTTATTTGTTACAAGTATGTTATTTGTTCCCAGAATCTCGAAGTAAACTTGGGATCTCTGTCAAATACTATGGAAACTAGAACTCCATGCAATTTCACAATCTTATTGACATACAAGTTAGCCAACTTATCTGCATTATACAAAGATTTGACAGGCAAAAAGTGGGCATATTTAGTTAAACGATCAACAATGACCCACATAGAATCCATACCTCGAGAGGAGCGAGGCAGTTTGACAATAAAATCCATGGTAATATGCTCCCATTTCCATTCCGGTATTGGAAGCGGCTGAAGCAATCCAGCGGGTCATTAATGTTCAGCTTTAACTTGTTGGCAATGTAAACATCTAGCCACAAAATTAGCAATGCTTTTCTTCATTCCCGGCCACCAGAAATTTTGTCTTAAGTCGTGGTACATCTTTGTATTCCCCAGATGCCCAGCAAATTTAGAGTTGTGAGCGTCAGTCATAACACGTTTTCTAAAATCACAACAATCTGATACACAAAGTTTATTCTGAAATTTCAGCACATTGTTCTCCAACACAAATCCTGGCTTCGGTTTTGAGTCTATTTCACCCACAATCTTTTTCAAAAATTCATCTTGCAGTTGTTTCTCTCTAATCTCTTCAATGATTGCAGGCTGAGCAGAAATAACGCCCAAGATCTTGTCCTATTCACGTAACACAATTTCAATCTCATTCTTCTCCAAGTCACGCAACAACTCTCTTCGACCGGTGAGCAAACATGATAAATTCCCAATAGACTTCCGGCTCAAAGCATCTGCGACTGTATTAGCTTTCCCTGAGTGGTACAAGATTTGCAAATCATAATCTTTTATTAGTTCAAGCCATCGCCTCTGTCTCATGTTTAACTCCCTTTGAGTAAAGAAGTATTTGAGACTTTTGTGGTCTGTATACACTTTGCAAGTCACACCATATAGATAGTGTCGCCAAATTTTTAAAGCAAATACCATAGCTGCTAGTTCAAAGTTGTGGGTCGGATAATTCTTTTTATGTGGGCGGAGTTGTCGAGAAGCATAAGCAATCACTTTCCCATTTTGCATTAGCACACTTCCCAAACCCTTGTAGGAAGCATCACTATAAATCTAAAACCCATCGGTTCCGTTAGGCAAGGTCAGAATCGGTGCAGTTACTAGTCTAGTTTTCAATTCTTGAAAGGCTGACTCCTGTTGATCATTTCAATCGAATGGAACATTTTTCTGTGTCAACTGTGTCAATGGCATAGTAAGTTTTGAGAAATCTTTCATAAATCTTCTGTAGTAGCCAGCAAGTCCCAGAAAGCTCCTGATTTCTGATACATTGGTTGGTCTTGGCTAGTCTACAATGGCCTCAATTTTCTGTGGATCAAGAAAGATACCATCCTTGTTGATGACATGTCCTAGAAATGCCACACTGTCAAGCTAGAATTCACATTTGGACAATTTTGCATACAATTTCCTTTCTCTCAAGATCTGTAAGGCAGTTCTCAAATGACATTCATGTTCTTCCTTGCTTTTAGAATAAATCAATATATCATCGATGAACACAACAATAAACTCATAAGGAATTATTTGAACACTCTATTCATTAAGTCCATGAATTCTGCAATTGTATTAGTTACCCCAAACGGCATTACCTAAAACTCATAGTGTCCATATCTAGTCCGGAATGCGGTTTTCTCAATGTCTTCTGCTTTAACTTTTAGCTGGTGATACCTGGATCTAAGATCTATCTTGGAGAACACTTGTGCTCCCTGAAGTTGGTCAAACAAATCATCTATTTGGGGCAACGAGTATTTATTCTTAATGGTTACTTTGTTCAATTGTCTATAATCTACACACAGCCTCAAAGGCCCATCTTTCTTTTTGACAAACAAAACTGGAGCACCCCAAGGTGAAGTGCTCGATCAGATGAACTTCTTGTCTAATAACTCTTGAAGTTGGACTTTCAACTCTTTCAGTTCAGAAGTTGACATTCTATAAGGGGTCTTAGAAATGGGTTGTGTCATTTACTTCATCAATGGTGAACTCAATTTCCCTATCAATTAGCTCCCCAGGTAGGTCATTAGGAAATACATCAGAAAATTCACAAACTACAGGAATCGTTTCCACATTAGCACTATCCGAAGACACAGTCAACACATAACACAAGTAGCCCCGACAACATTTTCTTAACAATTTCCTAGCTTTCATAAATGAAATCAAGTATGGTGGAGGAACAACCCCATTTCCAGTAAAAACAAACTCAGGCATACCAGGTGGTCTAAACACGACAGATTTACTCACACAATCAATGGTGGCCTAGTATTTCGTTAACTAATCTATACGCAAAATACAATTAAAATGATCAATGCTCAAAGGCAACAAATCAACGTACAATGTCATATCACCAATCGTAATATCATATGCCAGATATACATAAGCACATATCATAGAACCTCCAGATGGTGTAGACGCAAACAGTAAATAGTTCATAGGTTCTAATGGTCTGGTTAATTTCTGAGAAAAAACATGCAATACAAATGAATGTGTGGAACCAGAATCTAGCAACACATAGGTATTCTGAGCACAGATGGAAATTATACCTGACATCACAGACTCAGTGTTTTGTACATCCCCTGGCACCAGTGTGAACACTCTTCCTTGCCTCAATGTTTCATTTCCAAGATTACTTCTGGCATTCGTTCTTGTATTTGATCTTGTTACAAAGGCAGATCCGGCTGAACTTGCTGCAGGATAGTTAGCATTGTCAAATCTCAGCAGGCAGTCTCTAATCATGTGGCCAGTCTTGCCACACCGGAAACAAGCACCTGATGTACGGTAAAATGGGCCTTTATGCTTTCTTCCGCAATCGGGACAGTTTGGAATAGAGCCACTACTCTGGCTAGAGCTGCTGGAGGATCCCATATTCTGCCTTTTTGAAAATGACCGGCCTTTCTTGAAATTGAATTCGGATTGTTTACCCTTCCATTCAGTTGTTGGAGCTAGAGCTTGTTTCTTTGCTGCCAAAATGGCCTCTACCATCAATGCTCTATCAAGTACTTCTACATATGTCGGCAACTTCAAAACGCCAACTCGGTCATACACTTCCAAATCCAAACTGCTTTCAAATTTTCGTGCCTTTTTGTAATCAGTATCCACCATATGTAGAGCAAACCGGGCCAACTCAGTGAATTTAGCCTCATACTCAGCTACGGACATCCTGCCTTGCTTAAGTTCTTGAAATTCTAACACTTTCCAATCTTTGAAGCATTGGGGAAAATACTTGTTGTAGAAAATCTCATTAAACTGAGTCCATGTCATGTTTCCATTATTAGTTCGGATTAGTAGCCACCATCTCCGAGCTTCATCTTTTAAAGTGTAGGTGGCCAAAAGTACTTTTTGTGTTTCGGAGCAAGGAAACACTTCAAATAGTTTCTCCATTTCGAGCAACTAGGTTTTTGCCTTTAAGGGTTCAATGCCACCCAAGAACGTTGGCGGTTTCATCTTTATAAACTTCTGAGTCAGGTTGATTATGTCATTGTTATCTGGTTCATTTTGTGCTGGTGGAGGCGGAGGAGGCAAAGCTTGTTGCCTCTGTTGTTGCGTCATCGCTTTAGTCAAAGCTGCAAGCATCTGTTCCATTCGACTCATTCGGGCCTCAGAGGATTCAGTGGCATCATTAGTTCTTGTATTTTCCATTTGCTAGAGGTAAACAGAGCACTTATAAACATAGGCAAATAGTCCTTTTCACAATATTCAGATCATTCAACCTCAGTTCATTCATTTTAATTTCATGTGTTCATGGTCAGGTTCAATTTTCACATTTATAGAACACATACACACTCACACATGCTGATGAAATGTTCTTAATTCTTTTCTAGGACATCCTATAGCTCATATGGACTCGTGTGTATGGTATAACACGTGCACTGATATCACTCTGTCACGACCAAAACCCACCCCTATAGGTTTAGCATCATAACCGGCAAGTAATCCTTGGATTACTGAAGGCCTCTGTACAGATTAACGTATAATTTGGGACTAGCAGAAGCAGATATATAAAACATACATAGTCCAATGAGCTGTGTAGACATACATGGGATAGAAAATTTAAAACTTATATACATACACACGTGACGTCAATATTACATAAGGCTTATGGCAATATGCAGCTACGACCAAAAAGGGCTTAGCCCAATGTACGGACAACAAAGAAAAACAAAATAGATGTCCTTAATATGGTTCACAAGCTTGACTTCGATAAAACGGGAACCTCCTCGGGAGGCACTGTAGCTGGCTGACACAAAACTCTCTAGGCAGTAGCTTAGGTCTGATCACGCGCCTGCTCACCTACATACATAATATAAATAGTGAGCGGAAGCCCAGTGAATAATAGCAGAGTAAAGGGTTTAAATGAATGACGTCCCATAACGAGTTCAGTAAACAGAAATAGATTCATATGCATAGTCATGATCGAATCATAACAAAAATCAGAATTCATTCTTGTGTATACTTGTCAGCTCCATACAAGAACCTCGGTACTGGGAACAAATAGTATACTTGTCAGTTCCATAAGGGAATCTCCAGTATTGGGAATAGATAACATACTTGTCAGTTCCATAAAGGAACCTCCAATACCGAGTAGAGATAATATACTTGAGCCACGAAATTGTTGTCACGAATACTTTTCAATATATGGACTGTCATTCAATGTACAAAACATAATTGTTCCATAGAACAAATCTTATTGCATCATACATACAGTTAATAAATAACGTAGCTTTACTAAGTTATAACTCGTATTTGGCTCTAATAGCAGATAGATAGAACAGATAACCGGATAGCTTTCGATGCGTGACCTACACAAACACAAATAACCGGATAATAGATACCCATATTGAAACACATACTCGGATAGTACGTAACTTATTTTACTTTGTTCTTCGTGTGTTTCTAAGTCTTATCCTTAGTATTGTGTTTTAATCTTGGCCTAGGAATGCCTAGGACGCAATGAGGATGCTAAAATGCACTTGAAAACATTTAACAAAACTTGCTGAAAACAAGGGTCTCGCTCGAGCGCAACTTCCTTCGCTCGAGCGGACATGCAAAAATGTGAGTGGTCGCTCGAGCACATCTTCTTTCACTCGAGCGGTCTGTAAATTCTGCAAAAATACTGGTTGTGTGATTTTCTCGCTTGACGGAAGCTCGACGGTTGCTCGAGCGTGAGACTAAGGTCTTCGCTCGAGCGCAACTCTTGTCGCTCGAGCGGTCTGCAAAACATGTGAACTTCTGGGAGCATGCATTTTATGCTCGAGCCAACTTTTGGTTGCTTGAGCAAAAGTGCGAAAATAAATGTGGTCGCTCGAGCGCAGGATCTGTCGCTCGAGCAGAGAGGTAGAATATGGAATTTCCAGATTTGCTTCCAAGCTTAAAAATTCATTTTCAAACCAACAAAACACATTCTCTTGGGCCCAAAACTTGAGGAAACACTTGGAAACTTGTAAAACATTGAGAATTCAAAATTATTTTGCAAAATTATGGCCCAAAAGCTTGCCAATTGTACAAATTCAAACTCAAACTCTAAGAATATGATATGAACATGACATGTATGACTTGTTATGAACATGAAATTTCCAAAACATGATCAATTAAGGTCAAATGGTAAGAAATGTAATGAATTCTCAAAACAAAGTCATGATAGACACATGCATAGGGAATTTGTTTGAAATTTAAAACTCAAAATGCTATGATATATGCATGCATGCATGATTTAATGAAAATTCCTTCATTTCTAGCTCTTATTCTCATGTTAAACACTTAAACCTCTTATATTCATAAACTCACCAACTCAAAAGCAAGACTAAAGGCTTGATTTCTTACCTTAAACCTTGAATTCACAAGTGTAGAGGCTTAAACTTCTAAATGCTCTTCAATTCTCCAACAATTCCTAGCAATCCCCCTTTTCTTTAGCTTTTGATCCCAATTTCTCTCCTCCTCCTCTCTCTCACACGTTTTGGAGCTTGAAGATGAGGAAATTAGGGTGCAAAAATGAACTAGTGGGGTCATATTAGCCTTATATAGGCTTAATTAAGAGTTGGTTAATTAATTGACATTAATTATTCTAATTTAATCATTCCAAATCGAATTTTAATTAAACCTACCATAAAATGCTAAAGCTCCCACATAACACATAAATCAAGTCAATTTCGTGTTCAGATGCCGATAAGGCCTTCAATTCTCAGAACAAAACAGAAACATGAACAGATATTCCTATGAGAGACATTGTAGACGCGCTCCCAGGAACTCATCGATATCTGCGCTGCCGGGGGCCTTTTTGGGGCGAGGCGCGCGCGAATCTCGTTTTGTTCTGAGCTACTACAGTTTGGACTCAAATGTCACGGTTATGAATCTAATCTTACAATGTGCGATATGAGACCGATAAATCACCAAAGAGTCCAAATCTGGCAAATCGTTTTGGAAAACTGATTTTTAATAAAGAAGTGCCAAACATGGACTGCTTTGCCAGATACAAAGCCGCCACCTAAATATTTTATTCTGGGGAAATTTAGGAAACCCTAACTCGTGCTGAAGGCCACGTCTCCGTCATCACCAAAGTTTCCTCGGCTTGGGAACTTGTGTACGAGAGGGAAAGGTCATTTAATGAGCACCCCCGCTCGCCCGATCAAAGATCGGCCTGTACTAAGCATGATATTTTGTTTTTGAAAACACATGTGCTCTTATTCCGGTTAATTAGCTAGTCTTACTATGTGACACGCACAGAAAACAAGTATAGACTAGATCGCCTAATTTGGAGCAAAACATTGCACATCCGTTTGTGAAAATGGTTTGAAGTTTGCTACTCGCAAGTAGGCTAAAATGCGGATTTTAATGAATTGTCTCAATTCAAGTAATCCAACCTTCACCCACAGGCATTCAGGTAGTTATATCAAATAAGCAATTAGCCTCATGGCAAGCATGCTATCATGGCAACATTAACACACATGCAGTATGCTAAAGCGTAAATACTCATAGTGTATTCCGAGCCAAAACAGAAACTAGTTAGAAATCATGTATGACCCTAGTTCATGTTAAGATAGCTAATGCAACACATGCAAAAATGCAACTAGGATAGGCTCGACTATTCTAGAATGTCATGTGAAGATGCAACTTGATACATGTATTCAAATAGGAATTGAAATACAATGCAGTTAGCATAATGCGCCAAGCCTGGTGCATGCAATACAGATGAATGGATGCAAACATGCAGGCATAAGGTATGCTAAATGAAACATGCCCTAAAACTAACCATCACAAGCGGTTAAGTAAAAGGGAGAAAGAAATGGGGGTTGGAAGACATGCGTCACATACACGCACGCTTATTACAACAATACGCCCTCTCGCAGGAGGGACCGAATAAAGAGCTAACTAGCTAATCTAAGCTAATTAAACTAATTATTACACAACGAACTAATTAACTAATCCTAGTTAACTAATTATTACAAAACAAATTGAAAAAGCTAACGGATTAACTAATTAAAGTACAAACCAAAGCAAAAGCTAGCTATCTAAGCATGGCAGCTAAGGAAAGCAATAAAACAGGAGCCTCAGAGGGAGAAGGATGCATGCAAGCCCAGTCGCCTCGTTCGGAAATCCAATGCGATGCCCCGATTTGCCTCTGTTTTGATCTGTTCTCAGAACACTGCACCAAGCTCCAGAAAGCTGAAACTCCACCTTGGGAATCCTATGGGAGGGTGACCGACCACTTTTCGTCTCTCTAGATACCTGCCGACCACTTTTTGTTGTTGAAAAACCAGAAAAGTGGTCGGCCAGCTAGTTTTTCTGGCTGGCCGGCCAGTTGTTGCTGCTGAATCCCAGTTTTCTACAACAGAGAGCAAGAAAGCGCATGGCAATGTATTTGCAAGATATGTGTGCACAACCACCCTCCCTATCATGTAATGAACTCAAGGGAGTGCGGTTCTCGACCCTCGAGCCACCAATCGCGCATTTCAATGCATGATGGCCGAGAGGCGAAGTTGCACAATTCAATATAAAATGAATGCACACATAAACACATAAAGCCTAGAACTCTATCATGTATGATCAAGAGCGTTGGCGACCGGGAATTAAGGCACGTTTCATCACTTCAAGTATGAAGCGTCCCTCTTTTCCCGTGTTTAGACTAACACCTATTGCGAACAACAATGCAACAACTAGCATGGCATACACAATGCGACTCGAGCATGCAAACATGCAATGTAACTTGAACAACCTATCAAGGCTAATGGCATGCAACAACTAGCATAAATAATGCAAATATCAGTTAGCATGCACAATGCAATGATGTAACCTAAGCATACACAATGCGAGGTGATCATGAGCTTCTAAACACAAGTGTAAAGCATGCATACACAATGCAATGCAACAAGGGCAACACTATGCAACACACTAAGCATGCAACATCATGCAAACCACATACTCGATGGACTTAAACCAATATGGACTGACCTCAGCCATGCCCAAATCAGTGGCCATAACATCAAAATGAAGGCACCGAAAACACATGCAAACATGTATGCCAATTGGCTCACCAATTGAGGCACTAAGGTGCAACTCTCAGGAGTACTTAAAGAGTGAAAAGTATGGAACTGTAACAACACCAAGTGTACTGAAATGAAGCAAGAAATGATGCCAAATCATTCGAATAACACAAGCATGACATGCTAGTGTCCTTAAGCATTAAAGCTAGTAAAGAGGACTACAAAGGAGGCATGCAATACATGGAAAATATGCATGAACCAATCATGGACAGAGCTGAAATAGGTTAAGAAAATGACCAAAACATGCTAAGATGAGGGCCAAAAGACCTAGGCATGCAAGCATACACACTTGGCCACAAACTAGGCAACAATGCACAACACTCAAAGGCATTCAAAGCATGAATGAAGTGAGAACATGGCAAGTCTATATGCTCTGAAATGTCATGTTAGGTGATGCCAAATCAAGTACACAACTCAAATGAAGCATGCAATGGTGCTCAAAGTTTGAGGCAAGCAAGAGCATTTATACTACAAGTATACAAAACATGAAGCATATGACTAAGGCAACCCAAAATAGTCCTAGAGCATGTTAAAATGAGTCTAAAACATGTATGGATGGAAGCCAAAATGTGCTAGGATGAGGGGCAAAAGACATGAAATATGCAAGGCAAATAGGGTGGATTACACTGCATCTATTAGAACCAAACATGGTATGACTTAAGCAACAAAAATCAGTGTTATATTATGGCATAATAATCCCAAAAACACACTGAAATGATAGCTCGCAAGCTAAGGCATGAAGGCATACGCAATGGTTCATGTTAAGGCATAAAGGGGCAAGCCCTCCAACGCATTGAATGAGTGACAAATACAAGTGCATGGCCATGAAACATGGACTTAAATTACATTACAAATGATGCCAAATCACTGAAATAGTCCAAGTAATGCATGCTAGAGGACTCAATACACAAAGCTAACAAGCTAGATTGAACCATAGCTATACAAAGCAAGTCATGCATGACCAAAACAACCAAAATCAGACCTCAAACATGGCAAAACATGAACAAAGTCTTCTCAAAGCTAAGCCAAAAACATGCTAAAATGACATGTTAAAACATGATGCATGTTAGGCTAATTCATGGGATTGCACTACAGGTGCATGAGGCATGCAAGGGCCAACCAAAACAAACCAAACCAAAACAGAGTCATGACATGGCAAAACATCACCAAAAACATGCTGAAATGGAAAGAAAATAAGCTAGAATGACATGTCAAAGCATGAAACATACAAAGCTAGTTTGTGCGATTTACACTACAAGTGTATTAACCATGCATGGAGTGACCAAACCAAGCAAAAATAGTGGTATGCCTCAGCAAAATAACCACAAATACAAGCTAAGATATGACCAACATAAACTGAACAAAGGTGCTCAAACATGAGGCATTCAAAGCAAGAAAACAAGACACAAAGGAGAGGGGATGACCCTCTCCTATTTAGGACACCAAAGCCACCTTTCCACCACTGAAAATCCTCTGGATTTCAGTGGTAGAAAGGTCATGCAAAGGCTTCTACAAGAGCCTAAAGGGATGGCTCAAAGCAAGGCCTAACAAGGCCTAAGAGGGAGTAAATCACTCCAAACGAAAAAGTGACCTTAATAAACTATTTTTAGCATGCAAAAACAAAACTTTTTCTCGTTAAGAGCTAAGCTTAAAAACATATGCAAGAAGGGCCAAAAGCTTAAGCAAGAAAGAGGAATTTAAAGGACAAAGACTCACCCTTGAAGACCATCTTTACAACTGCAACTCCAGCAGCCTCTTTGAGCTTAAACCAGTCCAAGAACACCAAAAACAACCCCTTCACACCTCAGCAACCAAAGGATGGTGTTTGAGTGTGTGTTTGTGTGTTAAACTAAGACAAATCTACACTTTTGATGCACAAAAATGAAGAAACAAGGCAATATAGAGACAAAGCTATATCTATCTCTCTAATGGCAATTTTTTGAACCTAGAGGAGGGAGGAGGAGCCTCCCTCTTATAGAGAAGAAAAGGCAAAGCTTCTTGGAGAAGCTAAGCCTCAAACAAATCCCTCCATACACGTGTATGGAGGATGGCCCAAATGCCCTCCAACTGTGCCAGCTGGAGGAAAATATCTCCAAAACGGTGCCAAAAAGCAGCCAACCACTTGAAGTGGTCGGTCGACTGCTTCAAGTGGTCTCCCAGAATAAAAATTGGTCGGCCATAGGTGGGAGAAGTCCAGGGCATGAAAGCAAGCTAGTGGTGTAGTGGTCGACCAGAAAAGGTGGCCCAAAGACCAAGAAAGCCAGTTGTCTGACCACAAACTAGCTGGCAGAACGAAAAGTGGTCTCCAAGGAGAAAAAGTGGTCTCCCACCCTTGTACCACCTTCCAAACAAGAAAAACAAGGTTTGTACCAAAAACTAACCAAAGCGGATGCAAGACGAGAGATCGAGAGGCAAAGCACGCGGTCGAAAGTCTCGAAAACTAGCTGACGAGCACCAAAAGTGGTATGCGACCACAAAAGTGGTCTCCCAGACCACAGTGTCCCTCTAGGTAGAGGCAACAAGGCGTAGTTCGAAAACCACGCCAAACGCAGAATGTTAAGCGGTCCTGAGACAAGGCACGCGACCGAAGGCTCCAAAAATCGAAAACTAATCTCCAAACGGGAAAAGTGGTCTGCGACCACTGAGAGATGGTCTACAAGGCCTCTCCCTCCCTCTGGGAAGAGAAAACAAGATTCGGTCCACAAACCGAGCCAAAGCATAAAGAGTTTAGAGGCCCGGGGACAAGGCTCTCAGCCAAAACTCCGGAGACTCGAAACGAGCACAACATGCACCATCATCGAGTGCTCAATCGATGACGTCTGAGTCTTAAGGACGATAAAAAATGGGGTGTCTACAGTTGCCCCTCTTTGATAGAACTCGAAATTCATAAGTGACGGGAGTGAATGACAAAGCCCAGAGACGACCCATTTTTGACAAGGCCGAAGACTTAGACAAATAGGGAAGATAACAAAGAAATGTGCCTGCAGACTGGGGCAAGATGCAAAAGATAATGCAAGTTGACAAACATAACTTATGATCACGCAAAGAAAGCCGTAATGAAGCAATTATGCACAATAAATGTAACAGTTTAAGCAGGCGAATACAAATCAAACCATATTACATGCAGAAAGGATGTAAGAGAATTATACAATTCTCGCTATGTCTCACACGGAGTGCATACAATACTGTCCGGTTCCTTTGGTCGTGCCAGCTTCAAATGAACCGTACATACAATATCGTGCCTGCAAAATAAAGAAACTCAATAGGTACAATATCGTTAGAAACATGCATAGCAATGCAAGTGAAAAGTGCATAACAACGCAAGTGGAGGGGTGCATGACAATGCAACCTAGGTGTGACGCATAACAATGCAGAAGGGATGCAAAACAATGCAACCTAAGTGTGATGCATAACAATGCGGAAGGGATGCAAAACAGTGCAACCTAAGTGTGACGCATAACAATGCGGAAGGGATGCAAAACAATGCACCCTAAGTGTGACGCATAACAATGCGGGTGGAATGCAAAACAATGCAAGTAAAGTACGCATGCATAACAAAGCCACAAGTGGTGTGTATAACAATGTAGGTGAAACGTGCGGGACAACGCGTGTGAAAAGTGTAAGATAATGCAAAAGAAATGCGCAATTTCAAATGTATGTTTTGAAAGGAAATACCGAAAGAGGAAACGTAAGCATTAATGAGCGTAACTCAATCGTAACCTCCGATTTACCTCTCGGAAGGATCATAACATACTTAAAAGGATGCACCTGGCTCTTTGGACAAGTAACGATGAGCCACGCATCGAAGACTTGAATCGAAGTTCCGCGGGGACATTTTCGAGCCGAAAAGTGTACTTTCCTTGCACTTTCTCGAGAATCGGGGACTCCAATCTTCACCAAAACACAGAGGGAGAACAAAGGGACCTTGGAAACCACCCAGGAGGGATGGCCGACCACCTAGGAAGTTGGCCGACCAGTTGTTGCCTACTAAAGTGGTCAGCCGACCAGAAAAACTGGTTGGCCGACTAGTTTACAGAATCCAGGGTAGTTTGGGCTTTTAAGCTTCGGTTCTTTAAGTACACAACTCCAAATCAGTTTGTATCACACCTCCAAGTCCGAAATACATTTCTCTTGCTCCCTAGACCGTTTTCTCTCTTAGATTTGCACTTTATACGCGTTTTCCAACGCCCCACGCGAAGTTGTTTCGCGAAAACTTTCGATTCTCTTCGTTTTGAATTGATTAAAATTTGTTTTCGGAGCTTCTTTCTCCATTTTCACCACTTGAGGTATATTTGTCTCGAAGTTTAGCACCTTTTCTCGGGCGTTGACTGTTGTTGACTTTTCTCTTCTCGAGAGTTGACTTTTGTTGACTTTTTGTAATTTTGGCTTATTTTGCTCGTTTTTGCATCATCTCGCAGATTTCTTCAGATGGCCGACGAAATTCTGTATGGCGGAGGTCCTCCATATGCAGAGGATGAGCCCGATGTTATGCCATTGCCTCCGAGGATATGACCATTTGACCTAGAGGAGTACGACCCGGAGGAGCATATCCTTCCTCCTAGCACCTTCTACCACTTCACGGACTTTGCGCGGCGGGCACCCACAGACCTGCTGCTACGGGAGCCGGAGTCCCATTTATCTCATCGTGCGCATGAGGTACGTACTTTAGTTTTGCATTTCTTGCACATTCTATGTTTTCGCTATGTATGATATTTGCTCATTTTGAACCTATTCACAGCATTCCACTCATCCTGAATGCACAGTTCATTTGGGCACACAACACATTACACTCTTTAATCTGAACACAAAGTCCACAACATAGCGTTCGATTTTGTTGGCACACGGCTCATAACACTGCTTAATCTGAACACGCAGTCCATAATACAACATTCGATTTTGTTGGCGCACAGCACATAACACTGCTCAATCTGAACACGCAGTCTATAACACAACATTCGATTTTATTAGCCCACAGCACATAACACTGCTCAATCTGAACACGTAGTCCATAACACAGCATTCGATTTTGTTGGCATACAGCTCATAAC
Source organism: Camellia japonica (assembly GCA_030407325.1). NCBI lineage: Eukaryota > Viridiplantae > Streptophyta > Magnoliopsida > Ericales > Theaceae > Camellia > Camellia japonica. Next base: position 83,794,759 of record JAPPVO010000007.1, read on the forward strand.
ACTGCTCAATCTGAACACGCAGTCCATAACACAACATTCGATTTTGTTGGTATACAGCACATAACACTGCTCAATCTGAACACGCAGTCCATAACGCAGTACACTTTTAAATAATATAACATACTGCTCAATCTGAACCCATTTGTCCATAACGCGGTACGTTTATAGCACATTGCTCAATCTGAACCCATTTGTCCATAACGCAATACACTTTTAAATAAAATAACATACTGCTCAATCTGAACCCATTTGTCCATAACGCGGTACGTTTATAGCACACTGCTCAATCTGAACCCATTTGTCCATAACGCAGTATACTTTTAATTTAATATAACACACCGCTCAATCTGAACCCATTTGTCCATAACGCGATATGTTTATAGCACACTGCTCAATCTGAACCCATTTGTCCATAACGCAGTACACTTTTAATTTTGCACGTAGCCCACATTTTTTCATCTGAACACACAGCTCACATATTTGAATTTGAACATGCAGCTCACACATTTGAATTTGAACATGCAGCTTACACATTTGATTCTGAACACACAGCTCACACATTTGAATTTGAACACGCAGCTCACACATTTGAATTTGAACACGCAGCTCACACATTGCATCCTGAACACGTAGCTCACACATTTGAATTTGAACACGCAGCTCACACATTTGAATTTGAACACGCAGCTCACACATTTGAATTTGAACACGCAGCTCACACATTTGAATTTGAACACGCAGCTCACACATTTGAATTTGAACACGCAGCTCACACATTTGAATTTGAACACGCAGCTCACACATTTGAATTTGAATGCAGGTATCTTCCCGCTCCACACGGGGCTATGGCTCCATCCTTGCGAGGGAGTGGTACATGAGCTCTCGGATGCTGTCCGACATATTGTGGACGAGGCGGGGTTTGGCCTATTCTGTGTGGGATTATCACGTCATCCAGCGAGCAGGACCCTCCTGGGCGCACTTGTGGAGAGATGGTGGGACACCACCAACTCCTTCCATTTCTTGGCCATCGAGGACATGACGATGACCCCATATGACTTCTCCATACTGACGGGCCTTGAGGTGAGAGGCCGGTCGATCCCATATGACGCAGATATGGGTGAGGGGGAGGCCGCTTGAATTTATCTACTCAGAGCTTGTCCGCTGATTGATAGATCATCAGGCAGGGTTAGGTATACCTGGTTCGCCGAGCAGTACCGGAGGACTATGCCCTAGACAATTGAGGGCATACAGTAGTATGCCCGGGGATTTTTGATGTTCCTCCTCAGGACCACACTGTTCTCCGACAGGGGGAACACTGTTGGGCTTTATCTGCTCAGTGCTCTGGTGGACCTATCACGGGTCCAGCTCTTTGATTGGGGTAACGCTGCCCTCGCTACCCTTTACTGCTACATGAGCGCGACCTCCCGCGAGTAGGGGACCATAGTTGGAGGCTACTGGCGAGCTTGGGAGGTACATTCTTCCCTCTTGATTTACAGTTCTGCTTTTCATTATCTGTACACTGCACACGGCACACATTAAATTCTGTATTCTACATTCTGCACTCAGCATTCTGCATTTTCTGTATATTCTATATACTGTACACTGCACGCAGCATTCTACACTCAGCATTCTGTATATTGTACACTGCACACAGCATTCTGTACTCAGCATTCTGTATACTGTACACTGCACACAGCATTCTGCACTCAGCATTCTGTATTTTGACAGCCACTGTTTTGTCTTTCATAGCTGTAGGTTTATGCATACTTCTCGACGCTGGCCCCTGAGCTGGAGGTTGAGGCACCCCTTGAGATCCCCTTCTCACGCAGATTTAAGGGTCGGTGCCGGCCCAGGCCCCGGGATACTCTACTATACCTCCGGCAGTTCTTCGATACTGTACGGGCGACGGAGGTAATCCAGAACTCTCAGTTCTTCATGCTTTCAATTTTGATTCATTTTGTATATTTATGACATCTAATCAATTTATGCACCTGTTACCCGCAGGTGACCTGGCAGCCTAGGCTAGCCATGCCAGGGAATCCTCAATTTCTGTTTGCTGGAGCATGGGGCACCACGCGATACAGGGTTTTTCTTGAGGGACCGGTCGGCAGAGCCTAGTTCCTTGGAGAGCGCTTCATGCGCCAGACGATGGGCAACTCCGATCAGGATGTCCCCTCATTGCCTCCATCGGAGATGTGGTCCACAGGGGATCTCATGCCCTAGAAGACGGAGAATCTCATGTTGGGTCTTGATGCGGTCCTTTTCCTGGAGGAGGGGGATTATGCGACATATCGCCATACGTACTTGATGCCTCCGCTGTCAGGTGTTCGTACCCCCAGGAGGAGAGCTGCTAACATGCCTTCCTCGAGTCGCGCCCGAGCTAGAGACATTTCTTCGACTAGCGGGGCCGGCTCATCGAGGGGCGGGACCGGATGGATGCCCTCGACTTGCCAGTATGCTGGATGGCCAGACCTCCCGACCGGGCTGACAGGCTGGGAGTATGGGACACCATACCAGATTCCATTGGAGCCTCCACGGCTCGATCACTGATACATCAGTGACCCTGACTCACCACCGGTATGTTTTACAGTTTTGATTTATCACTCAGATATTTAGGCATTCACCCATTCACTAATGACTTGAATTTGTATCTGCAGCCTCAGAGAGAGTACACTGATGGGCTGCTCAGAGTGGTGGCCTCGCTTGAGGGCATGGTCCTGCGGAGGGAGACACTGCTGCATTCCTACAGCATCCCGGTATTTTCCAGTTTTCTTGCATTTATCATACTTCTGATGACATACTAAAACTGAACATTTCACCATACTGATTCGTTGTATATGTAGAGCACATCTGACACACCACATTCACATGCTATATCTATATGCACTCACTCCATGCATCATTCTTGCATCTGATATACATACTCTGGCTGATGTATTCAAATTCCCTTTTTAGGTTGCACCTATACCGCCCGGGCCATCTAGGCCTTCTCGAACAGCTAGGATAGGGGCATCTAGGCCGAGGTGGATGCAGAGCACCTGTCAGTCAGGATGACGAGGAGTCCAGCGAGGAGGAGGAGTCAGCACATCCTCAGTCTAAGACATCTGCAGGTAGGGATGACGACTTTGGTTCCGGTTTGGAGGGTGGAGGTGACACCAAGGAGGCTTCCGAGGATGATGGCTCCGATTCAGACGGAGATGCTGATGATGGTGGCGCAGAGGCTGCTCAGCCGAAGAGGGTGAAGAGGGGCTCTCGGTCTTGAGCTTGATAGCGCCGATGCACATGTTGCTGCTTTATTTTCCTTTTTACATGTAGTTCTAGCACATTGTACAGCTTAGGCAGTTTTATTTTTCTCTTCCTAAACTTGTGCCTTGTTGTAAAATGTTGTAAAAAAAAGAAACGTGATGGAACGAAAATGGCTTTTTGTTCAAAAAGTGTTGTACTTGTATTCCGAGCATCGCATCGCACCATTTTGTGCAAAAATGAGATTTGAATGGAAATTGAACATGTATTGCCAAGTCAGGTAGTGAACCGACGCAACAGACTAACACAACTTAAAAGAAAAACAATTCGTTAAACGAATTAACAACTTGATAAACAAATGAGCAACAACTCGATAAATGAATGAGCAACAACTCGATAAGCAAATGAGCAACAACTCGATAAACGAATGAGCAACAACTCGAAAAGCGAATGCATTCTGAGATAAACGAAGCAACAAAATGCATCCAAAACAGAGGTAAACTCGGGCCTTCAGTACTCTCAGCACACAGGAAAGCTAGAGACTCCCTTCTGGAGACAAGAAACAGCTGGAAACCAGCTTTTTGCTCATGGCCGACCAGTTTAGGAGCCTGCCGACCAGTTTTTCTATTTGTAACCCAAAAAAGTAGCTGGCCGACCAGAAAAAGTGGTCGGCCGACCACTTAACCTGGGAGCCTCCAATTTTCTGACACTTGTCCTCTAAATAGTGTCTTATCCTCCATAAAGGTTCCAGCTTCGTGGTTCTCTCATTCTAACTTAGTTTTGCACGAAAATGGAGGCATTTCTTATCCAAAATCTCACAAATTGGATTGCTTCCTTGGATGGCTCAGAAAAGGTAAATTTCTGGGGCTTTGGCATAAATGCACTATTCACGCTGAGTCGCACCCCGTTGCGTTTTCTGTTCCTTCATGCCGCGGCAAAGTTTTGGAATCCGGTAACACACGTCTTTTGCTTTGGCGGACAAGAGATATGTCCTACTTTCGAAGACTTCCAAGCTTTGATGGAGTCTGAGCGCGAGGAAGATATTTTGCCACAATTCTGCTTTGGCCACGTCCAAGCCTTAGGACGGATGTGTGGGCTCACTTTGCATGACGCTCGGTCATTGACTCGCGATGGAGTGCTGGCATCCCTAGCTTGATTCGTCGATTTTTTTATGCCGGTGACCGCGGCGATCACGACTGGCAGGGTTATCGGTGACATGCGCTTTGCTTGTGCATGTTGTCTCATTTCTTGCTCGCCCCAGGCTCTAGAGGTTTTAGCACCCATCTGATCGAAGTCGCCGAGGGCTTAAAAGAAGGCAAGAGCTGCATTACCAGGACATTGGCTAAGACGTTGATGGGTTTGGACGCTTTCCGCCGCCAAGAGACAACTAGATTCGTGGGGAGTCCACTATTGCTATAGGTATTGTTTCCCATCCTATTTCACATATATTTCTCACATCACTCGGCCCTCAGGCTCGGTTTTTCTCTCAAAAACCCTTTTTTTTCACTTTTCTCTCCATGTACACCTCTCTATTCTTTAATCTCTCATTTTTCATCCCTCCCCAGGTGTGGTTGATAGATAAATTGAAGGTTGTGGACCCATGCCCTGCATATTCAGCTCGCAGCTATTTCTTCTGGTGACGTTTAGTCAATGCCTCCGATGAGGGATGGTGGTTCGAATGGATGTGCAGTCTATCCGTTACAAGTATTGCTTGACGTTGTCTTTGGCTCAATTTACCGGCGATGAGTTACAGCATGACTCGCCAGCCCAGGATTCAACTGATTGGCATGACACACTGTGTCTTCTACTTCCCATTCCGATTTCGGCGCCAGTTCGGCCATGATCAGATTTGTCAAGAAGAAGGAACAGAGTACCCTGCTGCATTTCCGGTTCGAGGCGCACAGCTAGCTCGGTATGCCACAGCATGGAAGACTAGAGAGCTTCTGGTACCCACTCCCACTTTCAGTTGCACCCTCTCTGATGAGTGCATAACTTGGCTTGTTGAGGAGGTGCAGGTTGGACCTATTTTCGCATCAAAGGCTTCGACCAGCTCTGGGAGGGGGCGCAGGAACACCTGACTTATCCATGCCCCGAATTTATTGCTTTATCGGTACTTTCAAGTTTTCTTTATGAATGTAATAAAAAGAAAATTCGATTTGTATTTAAGAATAGGAGAACTTTGTATTGAAATCAATGAAATTGAAGATTGTGGGTACTGAAAATTTTTCGTTTGGTCCAAAAATGGTCTAAGTTGTAAAAAGATAAATTTGAACAAAATCAACTTTTGTTAGAACTTTTCAAAACCATTTTCGATATGGATCAGAACTAGACACGTCTGAGATCTGTCACTGAGAAGTACAACCCCAGATCCCAGCAATTGGAAAGTTACCCCTAGTCTGAATAGCACTGCACTGGAGATCACAACAGAGCTCTTGAATGTAGAATAGACAAAGATGACCAAGATGATCATATGGACAAAGTTGATCGGGGAAGTGTTTATAGCTGGACTTCAGGATGAAGTTGCCTACGTATCCCAGAGATGGGAATCAAGCCTTACGTAGTTTGGCTCGGGTTCACTCGTGTATTAACGCTCTCCTTTTGCGCTCTAACTTTTGCCAAGGCCTCCCTTTGCGGGTTTTCAACCTTGCGAGCTCAGTTTTTATAATTTCAAATTTTTCATTCTCTAACTTTTGCCTAGGTTGCCCTTTCGGGTTTTCGGCCTAGCGAGCCACACAGGGATAATATTTCTTCAACTTGTCCATGTTGATCGGCTGGGAGAACTCTAGGCCATCTAGATCCATCAGAACGACAACTCCACCCGACCAGATAGACTTGATGATGTAAGGGCCAGTCCAATTGGGTCTGAACTTGCCCCTAGGGTCATGAATGGGAGCTCAGTTGTCTTTGAGCACCAGATCCCCTTCCTTTAAATTCCTGGACTTAACCTTCTTGTTGAAAGCCCTGGCAATTCTTCGTTGATAACCCTGAACATGATACAGTGCTTTCAGCCTTCTTTCATCAAACAACGCAAGTTCTTCGAACCTGCTTTGCTGCCAATCTGCCTCAACTATTTGACACTCAGCCAATACCCGTAATGATGAAACCTCAACTTCGATAGGCAGAACAGCCTCCATCCCATAAACCAAGAAATACAGAGTTGCTCCAGTAGAAGTTCGAATTGAAGTCCGGTAGCCCCACAGAGCAAATGGCAACTTATCTGGCCAGTCCCGGTAGGTTTCCACCATCTTCTGCAGGATGTGCTTGATATTCTTGTTGGCGGCCTCAACTGCTCCGTTGGTCTGCGGCCGATATGTAGATGACTTATGGAAAGTCACATTGTACTTCTCCGACAAGTCGACCACTTCCTACTTAAAGTGGGAAGCATTATCTGAAATAATCTCGTTCGGGACCCCGTAGCGACAGATGATGTTGTTTCTGATGAACTTCGCGACATGAGACGTCTTCAACACCGCGTAAGATTGGGCCTCAACCCACTTTGTAAAGTAGTCTATCGCTACCAGAATATACTCATGCCCATTGGACCCCTTCGGGGTGACAGCCCCAATTACATCAATCCCCCAGACTGAGAACGGCCATAGGGAAGTCATGTTGTACAGCTTCAACGGCGGGATGTTCATGCGGTTTCCATGGATCTGACATTTGTGGCATCGCCGGACAAAGCCAATACAGTCCTCCTCCATGGTGGACTAGTAATAACCCTATCTTAGGATCTTTCGGGCTAGCATTACCCCGTTCATGTGCACTCCGCACTCTTCTCTATGGATGGCCTCCATTAGGCGCTTCGATTCTTCAACATCAACACACAGTTTATGCATCCCCAGATGACCTCTCTTGTACAGTTTACCCCCACAGACGATGAACTGAGCAGCCATTCTTCGGATTGCCCTCTTACCGTTGGCATTTGCCCCTGGTGGATACGCTTCCTTTTCCAAGAAGTTCCAGACGTCGTAATACCAAGGATTCTCGTCTTGTACCTCATCTATGGCAGCAAGCAGCTCATAGGTCGGCATAAATTTCTGTTCAATGATGATCGGATGCATCCGGACTCCAAAGGAGATGTCTATCATAGAGATAGAGTTGCTAGTGAATCTGCGAACCTGTTGTTCTCTCTTAATAGATGGGCGAAATTCAGTTTCTCAAACCGAGGAATCAGCAGGTCCAAGGTCTGATGATAGATTTTCATCTTTTCTTCTTTAACTTTCCAATCTCCTTTAGCTTGAGATACAACAAGGTTCGAGTCCCCGATGACATCCAACCGTTTTGCCCCTAGTTCTAGGGCGGCTTCTAAACTAGCAATACATGCCTCATACTCTGCCTCATTGTTCGAGACTTTGAATCGGACTTTGAATACAAGAGGTATGAAGGAATGGTTGGGTGCTATTAGCAACACCCGTATCCCATACCCGTATTGGTTTGACGCTCCGTCAAAGTACATCGTCCGGGTTTCATCTTCGACGTACAGAATGGCCCCGTTTGGGAGTAGGTACTCAACTGCTTCATCCCCTTCAACTGGGTGATAGGCTAGGAACTCCGCTACCGCTCTCCCTTTTACTAACTTACGCGTCACATACTTCAGATCGAATTCTGAAAGCAGAAGCAGCCAACGAGCTAGCCTACTCGAAGAGATATTTGATGGGATCTAATCTCGAAACCAGTATTACGGAGTGAGCTAACAGGTAGTGCCTCAGCTTCCTAGTAGCCCATACTAAGGCCAGACAAGCCTTTTCCAGTGGAGTGTAGCGGGTCTCGTAATCCAGCATTTTCTTGCTCAGATAGTAGATAGCTCTCTCTACTTTGTCCTCAGACTCTTGCGCGAGCATGCAGCCCATTGTAGTTTCAGTCACTGAAAGATACAGAATCAACGGCTTCCCCGGCTCTGGCGGTGACAACACAGGTGGGTTCTGTAAATATTGTTTGATCTGTTCAAAAGCAGCTTGGCATCGGCCGTCCCATTGGAATTTCTTTCCTTTCTTCAGGAGACCAAAGAGTGGTTCACAAGTCAAGGTTAATTTGGAAATAAACCGTCTTATGAATTGCACTTTACCCAGAAAGCCTCGCACCTCCTTTTCAGTCCTTGGTGGTGGCATTTCTAAGATGGCCTTGATTTTGGAAGGATCGACCTTGATACCTGTCTGTGTGATCAAGAACCCCATCATTTTTCCTGCTATAACACCAAACGTACACTTCTGAGGATTCAGCCGCAACCTATACTCTTTGATCCGTTGAAAGAATTTTTGCAAGGCGGTGTAGTGGCCCTCTCTTTCTTTGGACTTGACAATCATGTCATCCACGTACACCTCAACCTCTTTATGGATCATGTCGTGCAATATTGTGGTCGCAGCCCGTTGATACGTAGCTCCAGCATTCTTCAGCCCAAATGGCATCACCATATAACAATAGGTTCCCCACGGGGTGATAAAAGAAGTCTTCTCCCAGTCTTCGGGTGCCATCAATATCTGATTGTAGCCTAAAAACCCATCCATGAACGAGAGCAACGCATGCCCTGCAGTGAAGTCCACTAATTCATCGATATGCGGCAGAGGAAAGTCGTCCTTCGGACTGGCTTTATTCAAATCCCTGAAATCCACACATACTCGAATTCTGCCGTCCTTCTTCGGCACTGGAACAATATTGGCCAACCAAGTTGGGTATTCAGATACTAGCAGGAACCCTGCGTCAATTTGCTTGGTGACCTCTTCTTTGATCTTGAGAGCCCAGTCTGGGTGGATCCTTCTGAGCTTCTGCTTAACAGGTCGGGTCTCTGGGTCAAGAGGGATCCGGTGCTGTACAACCTCAGGATCGATTCCAAGCATGTCTTCGTAGGACCACGCGAAAACATCTTTGAAATCTTTTAACAAAGCAACTAAGCGCTCGCGCTCCTCCAAAGACAACGTGGACCCGATATGGACCAACCGCAAGTCCTTCTCAGTACCAACATTAATTTGGGTGATTTCATCAACCAAGGGTTTAACAAACCTCTCCTGCTCTTGATCAAGCAAATACTGCAAAACCGAAGGAATTTCTTCCTCGTCGTTTTCATCAAAATTTTGAAAATCTTGATTCAAGCAATAAATTAAGGGCACAGAAAAGTAATCGAAGGCCACAGGCGCAGAATTCTCATTAATTTCTTCCAAGTCGCCTGCTTCCTCTGTTACAACAAACTCAAAGGAAAATGAAAAAGACGACCTAGACAGGACTGTGGCATCCGGGTTATCACCCTCAGGAATACCGGACTCAGACTCAGACTCGCTGGAACCTGATTCCGACCCTACAAACTCGGTGACATCAGATTCCGGCTCACTACCTAACCCCGGTACTGCTTGATAAGAATCCCTCATCGTACTGCTAGACGAGGGAAGGTGCTATGGATGCATCCAAAATGTTTGAAGGTGGGCTTGCAACCGTTTCATTCCCGATCATGGTCACTGAGAGGTCATTCCCCAAGCACTCATGTACGATCGGAGGATCTGAAAGTAGACAAGACAGTGCTACCCCCATTTCAATCTCGGTGCTCTCGGAATCCACTTCCTTACACTGCTCAACCTCAGCTGATGGGTCTGTCTGTTCCTCGGCAACATCATCCCCGGACAACTGTAAGTTGAAGAAGATCTCAAATCTCGGCAGGTGTCTCTTCTCTGCATTTAGCCATGACTCTAGGAAGCCACAAAATGGAATGTCTTCCCCCTCCTGGATGAAGCGTCCGTTCAGGGTGCCCTGGATAGGCCGATGTATCAACTCAAAATGTTTCCCCATCTGCTTGGCTCTGGCTCTTCCGGCCATTTCTTTCCCTTTCCTCATCCAGTCCTCTTTGGTAGGCAGATAACCTAAACCAAAGGTATGTGGGTTATGCCGTACTTTGGCCGATGTTGCAACGCCTTTCCGGCCACTGCGTCCCAATCCCATCCCGGGGATTGCTGTAGCTTGTTTATAAGGTAGACCGATTGGGCGCTGACATAGAGCCCCTCGTCACAGCTAAGATACTCTGTACAACCCGGGCCTCGGCTAGGGTAAATCCTGATATGACCACATCCTCCGCGCCATGTTCAATTTCCAAAACTGGTGTAGAAACCTCTGGCAGTGGATGGATTGACGAATTCCCAAAAACTATGGCCACCCCCTTCCTGTGGGGGTATTTCAACATTTGGTGCATGGTAGAAGAGACTGCCTTCACCTGGTGCAGCCACGGCCACCCTAAGAGTAGATTGAAGGTTGCGGGAACGTCCAAGACATGAAAATCAACATCGTGTTGTCCTGGACCAACCTGGGTCTGAATCTGCATAGTCCTATCACCTCTCTGCTAGTATTGTCATCCGCCCGTATCACCTGGGCGGTAGGCACAAAGTCGGCGGCTTTCAACCCGATTGCATATGCCGTCCTAGACGGACACACATTAATAGCGGATCCTATGTCAACAAGAACCACCGGTACCCATTTTTCTCTGTACTCGACAGAAATATAGAGCGGTTTGTTATGATTTGAGCCCTCAGGCGGCAACTCTTTATCAATGAAGGTCAACGTCGAGGAAGCTCCTCCCAGAAAAACCAACCCCACCAACTGCTCAGGTGTGGTGTCGATCGAAAGTTTAGCCCTGTCCATTGCAGAAAGAACAGCTTGTCTGTGTACTCTTGAAGCCATAAACAATCCCCAGATGGAGATGTCTGCTTGTATCTTGTTAAGCTGTTTCAACACAGCCTCCTCTTCGAGCAGTTTATCTTTCTGCCTCTCTGCCTCCTTGTCCTTTTTGGATGCCTCTGGTTGATCTAAGTGTGGGGGCTTAAAATACCGCCCACTTCTGGTCATGTGGTCAACCTCCCCCACGTACTAGGTATCATCCGGTTGGCTTCATCCCCAGTCTTCATCTGTGTGGCCAAGACATAAGTCATCGTCTTTCCACCATATTCCGTCGGCCATCGACAAGCAGCTATCCGGTTCTGCCATAACTACTACTGCGCGCACAGTACATTCCGTCCCCTCAGGGGCTTTGGCCTTTCTAGCCCTTTCCAAATCTTCGACCTTTTCTTGCTTAAACTGCTTCAGCTCAGCCTGCTGCTCAATATCCTCTGTACTCAAAATGCTCTGATCCCGAGCAAAATTCTTATCATCGGTGCTCTCCGGTGGTTGCTCCTGAATCCCGGCCATTCTGGCCACTGCTGATGATATTCCAATTCCTGATTGCCTCTGGTCTAGCTGAAGTTCTTCAATAGCATCCGGCCCATCACTGAGCCATCCGGTAACTTCTGTTGACCCATCTAAATCAAACCAGTTGACAGTCATGTCCCCTGGATCCTGTTCGTTGAAGAATTGAAGAAAGGCTATGTCTTCTTCCAATTTCGTTAGGTCATCTAGCCCCTGATTAGGTCCGTCCTCTCGAACGACACATATCTCTACCCCAGCCAGCAGTTCCACCCTTAACTTAGGTTGATCTGTTGGTGTATGTAACCGCTCGGGTTGTACCCAATGCTCGCAGACCCCTCAGGCCCTGACTCATCATTCCCATCTGTTCCCACAATGGTCCCTGTTCTATCTTTGGTAGTCACCACCACGGGCTCAAGTTGGATTAGAGAGATGTCCAGCATGCACAAATCCGTGCTTTTTGGGATGAACACCTCCAGCTTGGGTAGGTGAGAAGGGGTGATATATATGCTAGGGTCGTATGACACAACCCCAGTTTGGATTAGGTTAATGCGTTTGGGAGGTGGAGCTTGGTTATGTGGTGGGAGAGGATTGGTTATGACGTTTGGTTTTCCGGAGATACGATCACCTTATTGTCAACGAGATCTATGATATCGTGACGCAGTCTAAAGCGTGGTCGGTGTCATGACCATGCTGTTGGTGATAAGCACATAATTTAGCTCGGTTATGGGAGGGAGAAAGTTTTTCTGGCAATGGCCGCGGCTCTAGGGGCTTCAAGTGCCCTTTCTTGATCAGAACCCCCAAAGCTTTGGACAAGGGCATATATAGTGGGGTAAAGGTTCTTTGGCCTCTGGGTGCATATCTAGCTGTTTGTGAGCTACTTCTAGACGCACCGGTGAATGGGGTAGCTGTAAGGGTTTTTGAGGTGATAGTGGTGACCATTCCGACGTCTGAAGTTCTGCCAGCTGTAGCACTACTCGTGCCTGCATTTGTACAGCGGCTGAATGCCCTCTTGGGCTGCTTTCTCTCATTATCAATGAGACCTTGTTTCATGGCGTCCTCGATTTGCACCCCAATCTCATGTAGATCTACAAAGGTGGGTAGGGGGAGGACGATCATCTTCTGCATGAGCTTGGGCTGGAGGTTGCGCACAACCATCCGTATCTGATCTTTGTCCACGGGCCTAATGGTCATCATCGAGGCTTTGGCCCTCTAACAGGTTACGAAGTCGGAGAAGCTCTCCTTTGGTTCTTGCCTGGTGGTCTCAAGATCACGAGTTGTAATCTCGATCTGCGTGTTGTAGGAGTATTGAGCTATAAAGGCCTCAGCCATCTCTTCCCAACTTCTCTTAACAAAGTCCTCCAATTTTGCGTACCAAATAGCCGCTACACCCGATAGGGTCTGGCCAAACAGAGAAAGCTTCTGCAATCTAGAGAGGCCCATCGGCCTTAAGATGTATGAGAACAACCGCAGGTGTACCATAGGATCCCCAGACCCATCGAAGCGGTCAATATGTGGCATCTTAAACCGGTCCGACAGCGTCACAGCCGAGTCGGTATATCCATCCTCTATATCTGGAATGCAATGAACTCCTTGAGACTTCTTGAAGAGCTTTTCTAGCTTGCTCACTTTTAAAGCTGTCGGATCCACCTCAAATTCAAATGGTGAATCCACTAAGTTGGTGGGTGCTTTGGACAGCTGAGGTAGGATTAGGGGCGGAGTTGGCCCCGTTGGAACGTCCGTATTTTTCTGGACGTTGGCTATCTCCCCGGGTGTTGGAACTCCGAGTGGGGGAGGAGGTGTGTGTGAAGCAGAGGCTCTGGTTTGCTGCTGTAGTCTGGCAATTAACTCTACCTGTTGGGTTACTACCTCAGCTTGACGTGTAGCCACTTCTGCCTGACAAGCAGCATCTTGTTGCATGGTCTTCATACTTTCCTGGAGCCGACGCATCATCTCTTCCAAACCGGCCATATTGTCTTGATCTAACTGAACAACTGGTATATCTGAATCTGTAGTAGAAACTAGGACCTCAGCCTGACTGTTCAAGGACTGCTGATCTGGCAACCTCTGTACTGATACATTGCGTCTTCTTGACCTCCGCCTGGCAACTGGGGGTAAAGAAAGAAACACTGCTTGTCCGTCTATCAGATCCCTAGATCGATTAAGTCTTCGACCTCTAACCCAGAGTGCTCGGGGAATATCTGCCTGGTCGGATGCAATTGTGCTAAACTACCATGCAAAAAGATAAATAAAGCATAATAAATAAACAACCAAGACGCGCAGTGTGCTACGTTATGAGCTGAATAAATTAAAGACAACATACAATTGGCCTAACAACACACAGTCGGTATTTGTCAGCTGAACACACTGTCCTTAACTCTGATCACTGTGCCCCAAATTGCTGCCCCAAAACTGAATCTGATACCCTCAGGTAAAACTGATTCTCCAAATACTGATGCCCGCTGGCCTGATACCCAGACTTGCAAACTGATATATGCAACCCTGTAGAGACACACTCTGACAGCAAATAGCAAGCAAATGAAAGCCAAAACACCCTTATGTTGGGGTAGGGTTTTCTTATCCTATTTTGTCAGGAGCTAGGGTTTCACTATGCACACAGCGGTTTCAAACAACCTACAATCGGGTAAGCAACCTGTCCTAGTTTGGAATAGTCACTACGGATTCCGCATGCACTAGGTCGAATGGTCGAAAAGGGTGCCTCGGTAAAAATTGAGGTTTGTGTTCCTGTCGTGGCAGAGCCCGCAACCTGTCATCCTTATGGCGCGCTTCTCAAAGCGAGTCTCCGGTAAACCGATTAGGAATAGCATACGGCAAACACGGTGTCCTAGGCGCACCAATGCAAATGCAATGCAAAGAAACACATAAGTGTGAACAAAACAAGATATCATGAGTTCGAGTCAAGTTCTCTAATTCCCCAGCAGAGTCGCTAGAAACTGTAGATGTGCTCCCGGGAACTCATCGATATCCGCGCAGCGGGGGGCCTTTTTAGGGCGAGGCGTGCACGAATCTTGTTTTGTTTTGAGCTACAACAGTTTGGACTCAAGTCACAGTTCTGAATCTAATCTCACAATGTGCGATATGAGACCGATAAATCACCAAAGAGTCCAAATCTGGCAAATCGTTTTGGAAAACTGATTTTTAATAAAGAAGTGCCAAACATGGACTGCTTTGCCAGATACAGAGTAGCCACCTAAATATTTTATTTTGGGGAAATTTAGGAAACCCTGACTCGTGCCGAAGGTCACGTGTCCGTCATCACCAAAGTTGCCTCGACTCGGGAACTTGGGTACGAGAGGGGAAGGTCATTTAATGAGCACCCCCGCTAGCTCGATCAAAGATCGGCCTGTACTAAGCATGATATTTTGTTTTTGAAAACACATGTGCTCTTATTCCGGTTAATTAGCTAGTCTTACTATGTGACGCGCATAGCAAACAAGTATAGACTAGATCGCCTAATTTGGAGCAAAACATTGCACATCCGTTTGTGAAAATGGTTTGAAGTTTGCTACTCGCAAGTAGGCTAAAACGCGGATTTCAATGAATTGTCTCAATTCAAGTAATCCAGCCTTCACCCACAGGCATTCAGGCAATTATATCAAATAAGCAATTAGCCTCATGGCAAGTATGCTATCATGGCAACATTAACACACATGCAGTATGCTAAAGCGTAAACACTCACAGTGTATTCCGAGCCAAAACAGAAGCTAGTTAGAAATCACGTATGACCCTAGTTCATATTAAGATGGC